>OY744483.1:261181592-261535631 GCA_963556165.1 Tipula helvola | reverse complement strand
AGGCGTTGAAACTTGTAATTGTCATACAAACGTCCATTTAGATCGGTCGAATATTTCTACACGTTTCGTGGAAAATTCAATTTTTTTAAAAATCAACTGAACTATAGTCCACAAATTCAGAGCCAGAAAATTCGAAAATCTGCAAATGTGCTCCGATTTCGATGATTGATACCTCTATCAATAGGCGTTGAAACCTGTAATTGTCATACAAACGTCCATTTGGATCGGTCGAATATTTCTACACGTTTCGTGGAAAATTCAATTTTTTTGAAAATCAACTGAACTATAGCCCACAAATTCAGAGCCAGAAAATTCGAAAATCTGCAAATATGCTCCGATTTCGATGATTGATACCTCTATCAATAGGCGTTGAGAAATGTAATTGTCATACAAACGTCCATTTGGATCGGTCGAATATTTCTACACGTTTCGTGGAAAATTCAATTTTTTTAAAAATCAACTGAACTATAGCCCACAAATGCAGAGCCAGAAAATTCGAAAATCTGCAAATGTGCTCCGATTTCGATGATTGATACCTCTATCAATAGGCGTTGAAACCTGTAATTGTCATACAAACGTCCATTTGGATCGGTCGAATATTTCTACACGTTTCGTGGAAAATTCAATTTTTTTGAAAATCAACTGAACTATAGCCCACAAATTCAGAGCCAGAAAATTCGAAAATCTGCAAATGTGCTCCGATTTCGATGATTGATACCTCTATCAATAGGCGTTGAAACCTGTAATTGTCATACAAACGTCCATTTGGATCGGTCGAATATTTCTACACGTTTCGTGGAAAATTCAATTTTTTTAAAAATCAACTGAACTATAGCCCACAAATTCAGAGCCAGAAAATTCGAAAATCTGCAAATGTGCTCCGATTTCGATGATTGATACCTCTATCAATAGGCGTTGAAACCTGTAATTGTCATACAAACGTCCATTTGGATCGGTCGAATATTTCTACACGTTTCGTGGAAAATTCAATTTTTTTGAAAATCAACTGAACTATAGCCCACAAATTCAGAGCCAGAAAATTCGAAAATCTGCAAATGTGCTCCGATTTCGATGATTGATACCTCTATCAATAGGCGTTGAAACCTGTAATTGTCATACAAACGTCCATTTGGATCGGTCGAATATTTCTACACGTTTCGTGGAAAATTCAATTTTTTTAAAAATCAACTGAACTATAGCCCACAAATTCAGAGCCAGAAAATTCGAAAATCTGCAAATGTGCTCCGATTTCGATCTTTGATACCTCTATCAATAGTCGTTGAGACCTTTAATTGTCATACAAACGTCCATTTGGATCGGTCGAATATTTCTACACGTTTCGTGGAAAATTCAATTTTTTTAAAAATCAACTGAACTATAGCCCACAAATTCAGAGCCAGAAAATTCGAAAATCTGCAAATGTGCTCCGATTTCGATGATTGATACCTCTATCAATAGGCGTTGAAACCTGTAATTGTCATACAAACGTCCATTTGGGTCGGTCGAATATTTCTACACGTTTCGTGGAAAATTCAATTTTTTTAAAAATCAACTGAACTATAGCCCACAAATTCAGAGCCAGAAAATTCGAAAATCTGCAAATGTGCTCCGATTTCGATGATTGATACCTCTATCAATAGTCGTTGAGACCTTTAATTGTCATACAAACGTCCATTTGGATCGGTCGAATATTTCTACATGTTTCGTGGAAAATTCAATTTTTTTAAAAATCAACTGAACTATAGCCCACAAATTCAGAGCCAGAAAATTCGAAAATCTGCAAATGTGCTCCGATTTCGATGATTGATACCTCTATCAATAGGCGTTGAGACCTGTAATTGTCATACAAACGTCCATTTGGATCGGTCGAATATTTCTACACGTTTCGTGGAAAATTCAATTTTTTTAAAAATCAACTGAACTATAGCCCACAAATTCAGAGCCAGAAAATTTGAAAATCTGCAAATGTGCTCCGATTTCGATGATTGATAACTCTATCAATAGGCGTTGAGACCTGTAATTGTCATACAAACGTCCATTTGGATCGGTCGAATATTTCTACACGTTTCGTGGAAAATTCAATTTATTTAAAAATCAACTGAACTATAGCCCACAAATTCAGAGCCAGAAAATTCGAAAATCTGCAAATGTGCTCCGATTTCGATGATTGATACCTCTATCAATAGGCGTTGAAACCTGTAATTGTCATACAAACGTCCATTTGGATCGGTCGAATATTTCTACACGTTTCGTGGAAAATTCAATTTTTTTAAAAATCAACTGAACTATAGCCCACAAATTCAGAGCCAGAAAATTTGAAAATCTGCAAATGTGCTCCGATTTCGATGATTGATAACTCTATCAATAGGCGTTGAGACCTGTAATTGTCATTCAAACGTCCATTTGGATCGGTCGAATATTTCTACACGTTTCGTGGAAAATTCAATTTATTTAAAAATCAACTGAACTATAGCCCACAAATTCAGAGCCAGAAAATTCGAAAATCTGCAAATGTGCTCCGATTTCGATGATTGATACCTCTATCAATAGGCGTTGAAACTTGTAATTGTCATACAAACGTCCATTTAGATCGGCGAATATTTCTACACGTTTCGTGGAAAATTCAATTTTTTTAAAAATCAACTGAACTATAGTCCACAAATTCAGAGCCAGAAAATTCGAAAATCTGCAAATGTGCTCCGATTTCGATGATTGATACCTCTATCAATAGTCGTTGAGACCTTTAATTGTCATACAAACGTCCATTTGGATCGGTCGAATATTTCTACACGTTTCGTGGACAATTCAATTTTTTTAAAAATCAACTGAACTATAGCCCACAAATGCAGAGCCAGAAAATTCGAAAATCTGCAAATGTGCTCCGATTTCGATGATTGATACCTCTATCAATAGGCGTTGAAACCTGTAATTGTCATACAAACGTCCATTTGGATCGGTCGAATATTTCTACACGTTTCGTGGAAAATTCAATTTTTTTGAAAATCAACTGAACTATAGCCCACAAATTCAGAGCCAGAAAATTCGAAAATCTGCAAATGTGCTCCGATTTCGATGATTGATACCTCTATCAATTGGCGTTGAAACCTGTAATTGTCATACAAACGTCCATTTGGATCGGTCGAATATTTCTACACGTTTCGTGGAAAATTCAATTTTTTTGAAAATCAACTGAACTATAGCCCACAAATTCAGAGCCAGAAAATTCGAAAATCTGCAAATGTGCTCCGATTTCGATGATTGATACCTCTATCAATAGGCGTTGAAACTTGTAATTGTCATACAAACGTCCATTTAGATCGGTCGAATATTTCTACACGTTTCGTGGAAAATTCAATTTTTTTAAAAATCAACTGAACTATAGTCCACAAATTCAGAGCCAGAAAATTCGAAAATCTGCAAATGTGCTCCGATTTCGATGATTGATACCTCTATCAATAGGCGTTGAAACCTGTAATTGTCATACAAACGTCCATTTGGATCGGTCGAATATTTCTACACGTTTCGTGGAAAATTCAATTTTTTTGAAAATCAACTGAACTATAGCCCACAAATTCAGAGCCAGAAAATTCGAAAATCTGCAAATATGCTCCGATTTCGATGATTGATACCTCTATCAATAGGCGTTGAGAAATGTAATTGTCATACAAACGTCCATTTGGATCGGTCGAATATTTCTACACGTTTCGTGGAAAATTCAATTTTTTTAAAAATCAACTGAACTATAGCCCACAAATGCAGAGCCAGAAAATTCGAAAATCTGCAAATGTGCTCCGATTTCGATGATTGATACCTCTATCAATAGGCGTTGAAACCTGTAATTGTCATACAAACGTCCATTTGGATCGGTCGAATATTTCTACACGTTTCGTGGAAAATTCAATTTTTTTGAAAATCAACTGAACTATAGCCCACAAATTCAGAGCCAGAAAATTCGAAAATCTGCAAATGTGCTCCGATTTCGATGATTGATACCTCTATCAATAGGCGTTGAAACCTGTAATTGTCATACAAACGTCCATTTGGATCGGTCGAATATTTCTACACGTTTCGTGGAAAATTCAATTTTTTTAAAAATCAACTGAACTATAGCCCACAAATTCAGAGCCAGAAAATTCGAAAATCTGCAAATGTGCTCCGATTTCGATGATTGATACCTCTATCAATAGGCGTTGAAACCTGTAATTGTCATACAAACGTCCATTTGGATCGGTCGAATATTTCTACACGTTTCGTGGAAAATTCAATTTTTTTGAAAATCAACTGAACTATAGCCCACAAATTCAGAGCCAGAAAATTCGAAAATCTGCAAATGTGCTCCGATTTCGATGATTGATACCTCTATCAATAGGCGTTGAAACCTGTAATTGTCATACAAACGTCCATTTGGATCGGTCGAATATTTCTACACGTTTCGTGGAAAATTCAATTTTTTTAAAAATCAACTGAACTATAGCCCACAAATTCAGAGCCAGAAAATTCGAAAATCTGCAAATGTGCTCCGATTTCGATCTTTGATACCTCTATCAATAGTCGTTGAGACCTTTAATTGTCATACAAACGTCCATTTGGATCGGTCGAATATTTCTACACGTTTCGTGGAAAATTCAATTTTTTTAAAAATCAACTGAACTATAGCCCACAAATTCAGAGCCAGAAAATTCGAAAATCTGCAAATGTGCTCCGATTTCGATGATTGATACCTCTATCAATAGGCGTTGAAACCTGTAATTGTCATACAAACGTCCATTTGGGTCGGTCGAATATTTCTACACGTTTCGTGGAAAATTCAATTTTTTTAAAAATCAACTGAACTATAGCCCACAAATTCAGAGCCAGAAAATTCGAAAATCTGCAAATGTGCTCCGATTTCGATGATTGATACCTCTATCAATAGTCGTTGAGACCTTTAATTGTCATACAAACGTCCATTTGGATCGGTCGAATATTTCTACATGTTTCGTGGAAAATTCAATTTTTTTAAAAATCAACTGAACTATAGCCCACAAATTCAGAGCCAGAAAATTCGAAAATCTGCAAATGTGCTCCGATTTCGATGATTGATACCTCTATCAATAGGCGTTGAGACCTGTAATTGTCATACAAACGTCCATTTGGATCGGTCGAATATTTCTACACGTTTCGTGGAAAATTCAATTTTTTTAAAAATCAACTGAACTATAGCCCACAAATTCAGAGCCAGAAAATTTGAAAATCTGCAAATGTGCTCCGATTTCGATGATTGATAACTCTACCAATAGGCGTTGAGACCTGTAATTGTCATACAAACGTCCATTTGGATCGGTCGAATATTTCTACACGTTTCGTGGAAAATTCAATTTATTTAAAAATCAACTGAACTATAGCCCACAAATTCAGAGCCAGAAAATTCGAAAATCTGCAAATGTGCTCCGATTTCGATGATTGATACCTCTATCAATAGGCGTTGAAACCTGTAATTGTCATACAAACGTCCATTTGGATCGGTCGAATATTTCTACACGTTTCGTGGAAAATTCAATTTTTTTAAAAATCAACTGAACTATAGCCCACAAATTCAGAGCCAGAAAATTTGAAAATCTGCAAATGTGCTCCGATTTCGATGATTGATAACTCTATCAATAGGCGTTGAGACCTGTAATTGTCATTCAAACGTCCATTTGGATCGGTCGAATATTTCTACACGTTTCGTGGAAAATTCAATTTATTTAAAAATCAACTGAACTATAGCCCACAAATTCAGAGCCAGAAAATTCGAAAATCTGCAAATGTGCTCCGATTTCGATGATTGATACCTCTATCAATAGGCGTTGAAACCTGTAATTGTCATACAAACGTCCATTTGGATCGGTCGAATATTTCTACACGTTTCGTGGAAAATTCAATTTTTTTGAAAATCAACTGAACTATAGCCCACAAATTCAGAGCCAGAAAATTTGAAAATCTGCAAATGTGCTCCGATTTCGATGATTGATAACTCTATCAATAGGCGTTGAGACCTGTAATTGTCATACAAACGTCCATTTGGATCGGTCGAATATTTCTACACGTTTCGTGGAAAATTCAATTTTTTTAAAAATCAACTGAACTATAGCCCACAAATTCAGAGCCAGAAAATTCGAAAATCTGCAAATGTGCTCCGATTTCGATGATTGATACCTCTATCAATAGGCGTTGAGACCTGTAATTGTCATACAAACGTCCATTTGGATCGGTCGAATATTTCTACACGTTTCGTGGAAAATTCAATTTTTTTAAAAATCAACTGAACTATAGCCCACAAATTCAGAGCCAGAAAATTCGAAAATCTGCAAATGTGCTCCGATTTCGATGATTGATACCTCTATCAATAGGCGTTGAGACCTGTAATTGTCATACAAACGTCCATTTGGATCGGTCGAATATTTCTACACGTTTCGTGGAAAATTCAATTTTTTTAAAAATCAACTGAACTATAGCCCACAAATGCAGAGCCAGAAAATTCGAAAATCTGCAAATGTGCTCCGATTTCGATGATTGATACCTCTATCAATAGGCGTTGAGACCTGTAATTGTCATACAAACGTCCATTTGGATCGGTCGAATATTTCTACACGTTTCGTGGAAAATTCAATTTTTTTAAAAATCAACTGAACTATAGCCCACAAATTCAGAGCCAGAAAATTCGAAAATCTGCAAATGTGCTCCGATTTCGATGATTGATACCTCTATCAATAGGCGTTGAGACCTGTAATTGTCATACAAACGTCCATTTGGATCGGTCGAATATTTCTACACGTTTCGTGGAAAATTCAATTTTTTTAAAAATCAACTGAACTATAGCCCACAAATTCACAGCCAGAAAATTCGAAAATCTGCAAATGTGCTCCGATTTCGATGATTGATACCTCTATCAATAGGCGTTGAGACCTGTAATTGTCATACAAACGTCCATTTGGATCGGTCGAATATTTCTACACGTATCGTGGAAAATTCAATTTTTTTGAAAATCAACTGAACTATAGCCCACAAATTCAGAGCCAGAAAATTCGAAAATCTGCAAATGTGCTCCGATTTCGATGATTGATACCTCTATCAATAGGCGTTGAAACCTGTAATTGTCATAGAAACGTCCATTTGGATCGGTCGAATATTTCTACACGTTTCGTGGAAAATTCAATTTTTTTAAAAATCAACTGAACTATAGCCCACAAATTCAGAGCCAGAAAATTCGAAAATCTGCAAATGTGCTCCGATTTCGATGATTGATACCTCTATCCAGGGCCAATCAGAGGGTGGGCCAGTCGGGCCACACGGCACGGGCCCCCGATTTTAAGGGGCCCCCGAATTTTTTATTACTATAGATTTCTCATTTGCGCTTGATCTTCGATAGTATTTTGTCTTTATTACAAGAACAAGATGTGTGACAATTTAAAATTTGATATTGAAGAGCGTTTTATTTGCTTTAATTCATTCTCTGGAAAAACCGGAGAAGAAATTGCTGCCAGAATTCTTGAAATTTTGTCGGATATGGAATTAAATTTTTCTTTATGTATTGCCCGAGCATATGATAATGGTGCAAATATGGCTGGCAAGCTAAACGGTGTGCAAGCCATTCTTACGAAGCGTAATCCTAATTGTATTTTTTCCAGCTGTGGAAACCACACATTAAATCTTGTTGGAGTTGATTCAGCTGAAGCGTGTAAAGAAGCTGTACAATTTTTTGGAGTTATACAACAAATATATAATTTTTTTAGCAGTAGTCCGCGGAGATGGGAGGTTTTAAAGAAACATATCCGTATGTCTCTTCATTCGATTTCCAAAACTAGATGGTCTGCTAGAATAGATGCAGTAAAACCAATAGCCAAAAATCTATTATCTATTCGAGATGCTTTAAATGAAATGCATTCCTTTAATTTACCACCACACGCAACCGTTGAATGACACTCAATTGAGAAATATTTAAATAAATTTGACTGTGTTTTGCTTTCTATCATATGGCTCGAAATTTTGACAGATTTGCATCAGACAAATTTGGTAATTGAAGCTCGAAATGCTACACTTGATATTGAGCAAAATAATATTGAAAGTCTAATAATGAGATTTCGCAATTTAAGCGGAATGTGGAATGAAATATTTGCGAAAGCAAAAGCTAAAGCACGTGAATATGGAGTTACATGTGATTTTGCCATTAATAGAACGATACGGATACAATCGGATGCTGAAAAATACTACAGGATAAATGTGTTTAACGTAATAGTTAATTCCGTAATAGCTGGCTTACAAAGACAATTTCAATCTGTACACAATATCTGCAATCTTTTGGTTTTCTTTGGTCATTTCCAAATTTGACTGATGAAAAAATTGAAGCTGCAGTAAACCGTTTGCATTCAAAATACACGAGTGAGTTATCAAACGAGATGAGGTAAAATTCCTTAAAAAAATGTATGCAGCTAATTTCAATGCAGATCCGACACCAACAAATTTATTAGAAAATATTCTCAGTAAAACTTAGATGGTTTATTTCCGAATCTTCTCATTGTCTTAAGAATTTTTAAGTATTCCTGCATCTGTGTCTTCAGCCGAGAGGAGTTTCAGTGTTCTTAAAAGAATAAAATATTTTCATCGCTCAACAATGGCAGAACAACGGTTAAATGAATTGGCAATGTTAAACATTAACCACGACATGGCAAGAAAAATTAATTTTGAGCAAATCATTAGAGAATTTTCTAATAATAAAGCGAGAAAAGCTTCAATCTAATAATTTCTAATAAATTCTAATAAATATTAAAATGAATTCATGTGATATAAACTTAAGATTGTTTTATTTTATTTTTATGGGGTCCCATTTTTATAATTTGGCCCAGGCCCCCTGCTAGCTCTGAAAGGCCCTGCCTCTATCAATAGGCATTGAAACTTGTAATTGTCATACAAACGTCCATTTAGATCGGTCGAATATTTCTACACGTTTCGTGGAAAATTCAATTTTTTTAAAAATCAACTGAACTATAGTCCACAAATTTAGAGCCAGAAAATTCGAAAATCTGCAAATGTGCTCCGATTTCGATGATTGATACCTCTATCAATAGTCGTTGAGACCTTTAATTGTCATACAAACGTCCATTTGGATCGGTCGAATATTTCTACACGTTTCGTGGAAAATTCAATTTTTTTAAAAATCAACTGAACTATAGCCAACAAATTCAGAGCCAGAAAATTCGAAAATCTGCAAATGTGCTCCGATTTCGATGATTGATACCTCTATCAATAGGCGTTGAGACCTGTAATTGTCATACAAACGTCCATTTGGATCGGTCGAATATTTCTACACGTTTCGTGGAAAATTCAATTTTTTTAAAAATCAACTGAACTATAGCCCACAAATTCAGAGCCAGAAAATTCGAAAATCTACAAATGTGCTCCGATTTCGATGATTGTAACCTCTATCAATAGGCGTTGAGACCTGTAATTGTCATAGAAACGTCCATTTGGATCGGTCGAATATTTCTACACGTTTCGTGGAAAATTCAATTTTTTTAAAAATCAACTGAACTATAGCCCACAAATTCAGAGCCAGAAAATTCGAAAATCTGCAAATGTGCTCCGATTTCGATTATTGATACCTCCATCAATAGGCGTTGAGACCCTGTAATTGTCATACAAACGTCCATTTGGATCGGTCGAATATTTCTACACGTTTCGTGGACAATTCAATTTTTTTAAAAATCAACTGAACTATAGCCCACAAATGCAGAGCCAGAAAATTCGAAAATCTGCAAATGTGCTCCGATTTCGATGATTGATACCTCTATCAATAGGCGTTGAAACCTGTAATTGTCATACAAACGTCCATTTGGATCGGTCGAATATTTCTACACGTTTCGTGAAAAATTCAATTTTTTTGAAAATCAACTGAACTATAGCCCACAAATTCAGAGCCAGAAAATTCGAAAATCTGCAAATGTGCTCCGATTTCGATGATTGATACCTCTATCAATTGGCGTTGAAACCTGTAATTGTCATACAAACGTCCATTTGGATCGGTCGAATATTTCTACACGTTTCGTGGAAAATTCAATTTTTTTAAAAATCAACTGAACTATAGCCCACAAATTCAGAGCCAGAAAATTCGAAAATCTGCAAATGTGCTCCGATTTCGATGATTGATACCTCTATCAATAGGCGTTGAAACTTGTAATTGTCATACAAACGTCCATTTAGATCGGTCGAATATTTCTACACGTTTCGTGGAAAATTCAATTTTTTTAAAAATCAACTGAACTATAGTCCACAAATTCAGAGCCAGAAAATTCGAAAATCTGCAAATGTGCTCCGATTTCGATGATTGATACCTCTATCAATAGTCGTTGAGACCTTTAATTGTCATACAAACGTCCATTTGGATCGGTCGAATATTTCTACACGTTTCGTGGAAAATTCAATTTTTTTAAAAATCAACTGAACTATAGCCCACAAATGCAGAGCCAGAAAATTCGAAAATCTGCAAATGTGCTCCGATTTCGATGATTGATACCTCTATCAATAGGCGTTGAAACCTGTAATTGTCATACAAACGTCCATTTGGATCGGTCGAATATTTCTACACGTTTCGTGGAAAATTCAATTTTTTTGAAAATCAACTGAACTATAGCCCACAAATTCAGAGCCAGAAAATTCGAAAATCTGCAAATGTGCTCCGATTTCGATGATTGATACCTCTATCAATAGGCGTTGAGAAATGTAATTGTCATACAAACGTCCATTTGGATCGGTCGAATATTTCTACACGTTTCGTGGAAAATTCAATTTTTTTAAAAATCAACTGAACTATAGCCCACAAATTCAGAGCCAGAAAATTCGAAAATCTGCAAATGTGCTCCGATTTCGATCTTTGATACCTCTATCAATAGTCGTTGAGACCTTTAATTGTCATACAAACGTCCATTTGGATCGGTCGAATATTTCTACACGTTTCGTGGAAAATTCAATTTTTTTAAAAATCAACTGAACTATAGCCCACAAATTCAGAGCCAGAAAATTCGAAAATCTGCAAATGTGCTCCGATTTCGATGATTGATACCTCTATCAATAGGCGTTGAAACCTGTAATTGTCATACAAACGTCCATTTGGTAACCGGGCGATTCCACTAGCACAATTCCACTGGACACAATTCCACTGGACGCAATTCCACTGGCACAATTCCACTTGACACAATTCGACTGGGGAACAATTTAACTTGCACAATTTAACTTGCGTTGTAACTTGTATATGTGTATATACTTTAATATTTTATTGGTATTATTGAAACTTAATTACGAAGATAATTATAACTATGGATTTTAAATTAATAAAAACTGAAATGGGCAAAGAAGCTAATGTATAATAAAAGGAGGGTATACCTGTTCAAAGAAAGATGAAGGTAGCAATGGTAAAAAATATTTCTGTTGCTGCGGTTATTATGATTCTAGTGATATTCCATTAGCACAATTCCACTAGACACGATTCCACTGCATACAATTCCACTGGCACAATTCCACTACTTTAACATGTGTAGTTCTTTCTTTAAGTAATTTTTTAAGTTTAACTTGTTGTATAATTAAACGAATTTAACTTGCACAACTTAACTTTTGATAATTAAACGCATTTAGCATGGTAAACTTGCACAATTCAACGTACACAATTTAACTTGCACAATTCAACTTGCACAATTTAACTTTTTGATAATAATCAAACGCATTTAGGGTGGTAAAGCGCGCGCGCGATTTACCACCCTAAATGCGTTTGATTATTATCAAAAAGTTAAATTGTGCAAGTTGAATTGTGCAAGTTAAATTGTGTACGTTGAATTGTGCAGGTTGAATTGTGCAAGTGGAATTGTGCCCAGTGGAATTGTGCCAAGTGGAATTGTGCCAGTGGAATTGTGTGCAGTGGAATTGTGCCCAGTGGAATTGTGCTAGTGGAATAGGCCTAGAATCGTCCATTTGGATCGGTCGAATATTTCTACACGTTTCGTGGAAAATTCAATTTTTTTAAAAATCAACTGAACTATAGCCCACAAATTCAGAGCCAGAAAATTCGAAAATCTGCAAATGTGCTCCGATTTCGATGATTGATACCTCTATCAATATTCGTTGAGACCTTTAATTGTCATACAAACGTCCATTTGGATCGGTCGAATATTTCTACATGTTTCGTGGAAAATTCAATTTTTTTAAAAATCAACTGAACTATAGCCCACAAATTCAGAGCCAGAAAATTCGAAAATCTGCAAATGTGCTCCGATTTCGATGATTGATACCTCTATCAATAGGCGTTGAGACCTGTAATTGTCATACAAACGTCCATTTGGATCGGTCGAATATTTCTACACGTTTCGTGGAAAATTCAATTTTTTTAAAAATCAAATGAACTATAGCCCACAAATTCAGAGCCAGAAAATTCGAAAATCTGCAAATGTGCTCCGATTTCGATGATTGATGCCTCTATCAATAGGCGTTGAGACCTGTAATTGTCATACAAACGTCCATTTGGATCGGTCGAATATTTCTACACGTTTCGTGGAAAATTCAATTTTTTTAAAAATCAACTGAACTATAGCCAACAAATTCAGAGCCAGAAAATTCGAAAATCTGCAAATGTGCTCCGATTTCGATGATTGATACCTCTATCAATAGGCGTTGAGACCTGTAATTGTCATACAAACGTCCATTTGGATCGGTCGAATATTTCTATACGTTTCGTGGAAAATTCAATTTTTTTAAAAATCAACTGAACTATAGCCCACAAATTCAGAGCCAGAAAATTCGAAAATCTGCAAATGTGCTCCGATTTCGATCTTTGATACCTCTATCAATAGGCGTTGAGACCTGTAATTGTCATACAAAAGTCCATTTGGATCGGTCGAATATTTCTACACGTTTCGTGGAAAATTCAATTTTTTTAAAAATCAACTGAACTATAGCCCACAAATTCAGAGCCAGAAAATTCGAAAATCTGCAAATGTGCTCCGATTTCGATGATTGATGCCTCTATCAATAGGCGTTGAGACCTGTAATTGTCATACAAACGTCCATTTGGATCGGTCGAATATTTCTACACGTTTCGTGGAAAATTCAATTTTTTTAAAAATCAACTGAACTATAGCCAACAAATTCAGAGCCAGAAAATTCGAAAATCTGCAAATGTGCTCCGATTTCGATGATTGATACCTCTATCAATAGGCGTTGAGACCTGTAATTGTCATACAAACGTCCATTTGGATCGGTCGAATATTTCTACACGTTTCGTGGAAAATTCAATTTTTTTAAAAATCAACTGAACTATAGCCCACAAATTCAGAGCCAGAAAATTCGAAAATCTGCAAATGTGCTCCGATTTCGATGATTGATACCTCTATCAATAGGCGTTGAGAAATGTAATTGTCATACAAACGTCCATTTGGATCGGTCGAATATTTCTACACATTTCGTGGAAAATTCAATTTTTTTGAAAATCAACTGAACTATAGCCAACAAATTCAGAGCCAGAAAATTCGAAAATCTGCAAATGTGCTCCGATTTCGATGATTAATACCTCTATCAATAGGCGTTGAGACCTGTAATTGTCATACAAACGTCCATTTGGATCGGTCGAATATTTCTACACGTTTCGTGGAAAATTCAATTTTTTTAAAAATCAACTGAACTATAGCCTACAAATTCAGAGCCAGAAAATTCGAAAATCTGCAAATGTGCTCCGATTTCGATGATTGATACCTCTATCAATAGGCGTTGAGACCTGTAATTGTCATACAAACGTCCATTTGGATCGGTCGAATATTTCTACACGTTTCGTGGAAAATTCAATTTTTTTAAAAATCAACTGAACTATAGCCCACAAATTCAGAGCCAGAAAATTCGAAAATCTGCAAATGTGCTCCGATTTCGATGATTGATACCTCTATCAATAGGCGTTGAAACCTGTAATTGTCATACAAACGGCCATTTGGATCGGTCGAATATTTCTACACGTTTCGTGGAAAATTCAATTTTTTAAAAATCAACTGAACTATAGCCCACAAATTCAGAGCCAGAAAATTCGAAAATCTGCAAATGTGCTCCGATTTCGATGATTGATACCTCTATCAATAGGCGTTGAGACCTGTAATTGTCATACAAACGTCCATTTGGATCGGTCGAATATTTCTACACGTTTCGTGGAAAATTCAATTTTTTTAAAAATCAACTGAACTATAGCCCACAAATTCAGAGCCAGAAAATTCGAAAATCTGCAAATGTGCTCCGATTTCGATGATTGATACCTCTATCAATAGGCGTTGAAACCTGTAATTGTCATACAAACGTCCATTTGGATCGGTCGAATATTTCTACACGTTTCGTGGAAAATTCAATTTTTTTAAAAATCAACTGAACTATAGCCCACAAATTCAGAGCCAGAAAATTTGAAAATCTGCAAATGTGCTCCGATTTCGATGATTGATAACTCTATCAATAGGCGTTGAGACCTGTAATTGTCATACAAACGTCCATTTGGATCGGTCGAATATTTCTACACGTTTCGTGGAAAATTCAATTTTTTTAAAAATCAACTGAACTATAGCCCACAAATTCAGAGCTAGAAAATTCGAAAATCTGCAAATGTGCTCCGATTTCGATGATTGATCCTCTATCAATAGGCGTTGAAACCTGTAATTGTCATACAAACGTCCATTTGGATCGGTCGAATATTTCTACACGTTTCGTGGAAAATTCAATTTTTTTAAAAATCAACTGAACTATAGCCCACAAATGCAGAGCCAGAAAATTCGAAAATCTGCAAATGTGCTCCGATTTCGATGATTGATACCTCTATCAATAGGCGTTGAGACCTGTAATTGTCATACAAACGTCCATTTGGATCGGTCGAATATTTCTACACGTTTCGTGGAAAATTCAATTTTTTAAAAATCAACTGAACTATAGCCCACAAATTCAGAGCCAGAAAATTCGAAAATCTGCAAATGTGCTCCGATTTCGATGATTGTAACCTCTATCAATAGGCGTTGAGACCTGTAATTGTCATAGAAACGTCCATTTGGATCGGTCGAATATTTCTACACGTTTCGTGGAAAATTCAATTTTTTTAAAAATCAACTGAACTATAGCCCACAAATTCAGAGCCAGAAAATTCGAAAATCTGCAAATGTGCTCCGATTTCGATGATTGATACCTCTATCAATAGGCGTTGAAACCTGTAATTGTCATACAAACGTCCATTTGGATTGGTCGAATATTTCTACACGTTTCGTGGAAAATTCAATTTTTTTAAAAATCAACTGAACTATAGCCCACAAATTCAGAGCCAGAAAATTCGAAAATCTGCAAATGTGCTCCGATTTCGATGATTGATACCTCTATCAATAGTCGTTGAGACCTTTAATTGTCATACAAACGTCCATTTGGATCGGTCGAATATTTCTACACGTTTCGTGGAAAATTCAATTTTTTTAAAAATCAAATGAACTATAGCCCACAAATTCAGAGCCAGAAAATTCGAAAATCTGCAAATGTGCTCCGATTTCGATGATTGATGCCTCTGTCAATAGGCGTTGAGACCTGTAATTGTCATACAAACGTCCATTTGGATCGGTCGAATATTTCTACACGTTTCGTGGAAAATTCAATTTTTTTAAAAATCAACTGAACTATAGCCAACAAATTCAGAGCCAGAAATTCGAAAATCTGCAAATGTGCTCCGATTTCGATCTTTGATACCTCTATCAATAGGCGTTGAGACCTGTAATTGTCATACAAACGTCCATTTGGATCGGTAGAATATTTCTACACGTTTCGTGGAAAATTCAATTTTTTTAAAAATCAACTGAACTATAGCCCACAAATTCAGAGCCAGAAAATTCGAAAATCTGCAAATGTGCTCCGATTTCGATGATTGATGCCTCTATCAATAGGCGTTGAGACCTGTAATTGCCATACAAACGTCCATTTGGATCGGTCGAATATTTCTACACGTTTCGTGGAAAATTCAATTTTTTTAAAAATCAACTGAACTATAGCCCACAAATTCACAGCCAGAAAATTCGAAAATCTGCAAATGTGCTCCGATTTCGATGATTGATACCTCTATCAATAGGCGTTGAGACCTGTAATTGTCATACAAACGTCCATTTGGATCGGTCGAATATTTCTACACGTTTCGTGGAAAATTCAATTTTTTTAAAAATCAACTGAACTATAGCCCACAAATTCAGAGCCAGAAAATTCGAAAATCTGCAAATGTGCTCCGATTTCGATGATTGATACCTCTATCAATAGGCGTTGAGAAATGTAATTGTCATACAAACGTCCATTTGGATCGGTCGAATATTTCTACACATTTCGTGGAAAATTCAATTTTTTTGAAAATCAACTGAACTATAGCCAACAAATTCAGAGCCAGAAAATTCGAAAATCTGCAAATGTGCTCCGATTTCGATGATTGATACCTCTATCAATAGGCGTTGAGACCTGTAATTGTCATACAAACGTCCATTTGGATCGGTCGAATATTTCTACACGTTTCGTGGAAAATTAAATTTTTTTAAAAATCAACTGAACTATAGCCTACAAATTCAGAGCCAGAAAATTCGAAAATCTGCAAATGTGCTCCGATTTCGATGATTGATACCTCTATCAATAAGCGTTGAGACCTGTAATTGTCATACAAACGTCCATTTGGATCGGTAGAATATTTCTACACGTTTCGTGGAAAATTCAATTTTTTTAAAAATCAACTGAACTATAGCCCACAAATTCAGAGCCAGAAAATTCGAAAATCTGCAAATGTGCTCCGATTTCGATGATTGATACCTCTATCAATAGGCGTTGAGACCTGTAATTGTCATACAAACGTCCATTTGGATCGGTCGAATATTTCTACACGTTTCGTGGAAAATTCAATTTATTTAAAAATCAACTGAACTATAGCCCACAAATTCAGAGCCAGAAAATTCGAAAATCTGCAAATGTGCTCCGATTTCGATGATTGATACCTCTATCAATAGGCGTTGAAGCCTGTAATTGTCATACAAACGTCCATTTGGATCGGTCGAATATTTCTACACGTTTCGTGGAAAATTCAATTTTTTTAAAAATCAACTGAACTATAGCCCACAAATTCAGAGCCAGAAAATTTGAAAATCTGCAAATGTGCTCCGATTTCGATGATTGATAACTCTATCAATAGGCGTTGAGACCTGTAATTGTCATACAAACGTCCATTTGGATCGGTCGAATATTTCTACACGTTTCGTGGAAAATTCAATTTTTTTAAAAATCAACTGAACTATAGCCCACAAATTCAGAGCCAGAAAATTCGAAAATCTGCAAATGTGCTCCGATTTCGATGATTGATACCTCTATCAATAGGCGTTGAGACCTGTAATTGTCATACAAACGTCCATTTGGATCGGTCGAATATTTCTACACGTTTCGTGGAAAATTCAATTTTTTTAAAAATCAACTGAACTATAGCCCACAAATTCAGAGCCAGAAAATTCGAAAATCTGCAAATGTGCTCCGATTTCGATGATTGATACCTCTATCAATAGGCGTTGAGACCTGTAATTGTCATACAAACGTCCATTTGGATCGGTCGAATATTTCTACACGTTTCGTGGAAAATTCAATTTTTTTTAAAATCAACTGAACTATAGCCCACAAATGCAGAGCCAGAAAAAATTCGAAAATCTGTAAATGTGCTCCGATTTCGATGATTGATACCTCTATCAATAGGCGTTGAGACCTGTAATTGTCATACAAACGTCCATTTGGGTCGGTTGAATATTTCTACACGTTTCGTGGAAAATTCAATTTTTTTTAAAAATCAACTGAACTATAGCCCACAAATTCAGAGCCAGAAAATTCGAAAATCTGCAAATGTGCTCCGATTTCGATGATTGATACCTCTATCAATAGGCGTTGAGACCTGTAATTGTCATACAAACGTCCATTTGGATCGGTCGAATATTTCTACACGTTTCGTGGAAAATTCAATTTTTTTAAAAATCAACTGAACTATAGCCCACAAATTCAGAGCCAGAAAATTCGAAAATCTGCAAATGTGCTCCGATTTCGATGATTGATACCCCTATCAATAGGCGTTGAGACCTGTAATTGTCATACAAACGGCCATTTGGATCGGTCGAATATTTCTACACGTTTCGTGGAAAATTCAATTTTTTTGAAAATCAACTGAAATATAGCCCACAAATTCAGAGCCAGAAAATTCGAAAATCTGCAAATGTGCTCCGATTTCGATGATTGATACCTCTATCAATAGGCGTTGAGACCTGTAATTGTCATACAAACGTCCATTTGGATCGGTCGAATATTTCTACACGTTTCGTGGAAAATTCAATTTTTTTGAAAATCAACTGAACTATAGCCCACAAATTCAGAGCCAGAAAATTCGAAAATCTGCAAATGTGCTCCGATTTCGATGATTGATACCTCTATCAATAGGCGTTGAGACCTGTAATTGTCATACAAACGTCCATTTGGATCGGTCGAATATTTCTACACGTTTCGTGGAAAATTCAATTTTTTTGAAAATCAACTGAACTATAGCCCACAAATTCAGAGCCAGAAAATTCGAAAATCTGCAAATGTGCTCCGATTTCGATGATTGATACCTCTATCAATAGGCGTTGAGACCTGTAATTGTCATACAAACGGCCATTTGGATCGGTCGAATATTTCTACACGTTTCGTGGAAAATTCAATTTTTTTGAAAATCAACTGAACTATAGCCAACAAATTCAGAGCCAGAAAATTCGAAAATCTGCAAATGTGCTCCGATTTCGATGATTGATACCCCTATCAATAGGCGTTGAGACCTGTAATTGTCATACAAACGGCCATTTGGATCGGTCGAATATTTCTACACGTTTCGTGGAAAATTCAATTTTTTTAAAAATCAACTGAACTTTAGCCCACAAATTCAGAGCCAGAAAATTCGAAAATCTGCAAATGTGCTCCGATTTCGATGATTGATACCTCTATCAATAGGCGTTGAGACCTGTAATTGTCATACAAACGTCCATTTGGATCGGTCGAATATTTCTACACGTTTCGTGGAAAATTCAATTTTTTTGAAAATCAACTGAACTATAGCCCACAAATTCAGAGCCAGAAAATTCGAAAATCTGCAAATGTGCTCCGATTTCGATGATTGATACCTCTATCAATAGGCGTTGAGACCTGTAATTGTCATACAAACGTCCATTTGGATCGGTCGAATATTTCTACACGTTTCGTGGAAAATTCAATTTTTTTGAAAATCAACTGAACTATAGCCCACAAATTCAGAGCCAGAAAATTCGAAAATCTGCAAATGTGCTCCGATTTCGATGATTGATACCTCTATCAATAGGCGTTGAGACCTGTAATTGTCATACAAACGTCCATTTGGATCGGTCGAATATTTCTACATGTTTCGTGGAAAATTCAATTTTTTTAAAAATCAACTGAACTATAGCCCACAAATGCAGAGCCAGAAAATTCGAAAATCTGCAAATGTGCTCCGATTTCGATGATTGATACCTCTATCAATAGGCGTTGAGACCTGTAATTGTCATACAAACGTCCATTTGGATCGGTCGAATATTTCTACACGTTTCGTGGAAAATTCAATTTTTTTAAAAATCAACTGAACTATAGCCCACAAATTCAGAGCCAGAAAATTCGAAAATCTGCAAATGTGCTCCGATTTCGATGATTGATACCTCTATCAATAGGCGTTGAAACTTGTAATTGTCATACAAACGTCCATTTAGATCGGTCGAATATTTCTACACGTTTCGTGGAAAATTCAATTTTTTTAAAAATCAACTGAACTATAGTCCACAAATTCAGAGCCAGAAAATTCGAAAATCTGCAAATGTGCTCCGATTTCGATGATTGATACCTCTATCAATAGTCGTTGAGACCTGTAATTGTCATACAAACGTCCATTTGGATCGGTCGAATATTTCTACACGTTTCGTGGAAAATTCAATTTTTTTAAAAATCTACTGAACTATAGCCCACAAATTCAGAGCCAGAAAATTCGAAAATCTGCAAATGTGCTCCGATTTCGATGATTGATACCTCTATCAATAGGCGTTGAAACTTGTAATTGTCATACAAACGTCCATTTAGATCGGTCGAATATTTCTACACGTTTCGTGGAAAATTCAATTTTTTTAAAAATCAACTGAACTATAGTCCACAAATTCAGAGCCAGAAAATTCGAAAATCTGCAAATGTGCTCCGATTTCGATGATTGATACCTCTATCAATAGTCGTTGAGACCTTTAATTGTCATACAAACGTCCATTTGGATCGGTCGAATATTTCTACATGTTTCGTGGAAAATTCAATTTTTTTAAAAATCAATTGAACTATAGCCAACAAATTCAGAGCCAGAAAATTCGAAAATCTGCAAATGTGCTCCGATTTCGATGATTGATACCTCTATCAATAGGCGTTGAGACCTGTAATTGTCATACAAACGTCCATTTAGATCGGTCGAATATTTCTACACGTTTCGTGGAAAATTCAATTTTTTTAAAAATCAACTGAACTATAGCCCACAAATTCAGAGCCAGAAAATTCGAAAATCTGCAAATGTGCTCCGATTTCGATCTTTGATACCTCTATCAATAGGCGTTGAGACCTGTAATTGTCATACAAACGTCCATTTGGATCGGTCGAATATTTCTACACGTTTCGTGGAAAATTCAATTTTTTTAAAAATCAACTGAACTATAGCCCACAAATTCAGAGCCAGAAAATTCGAAAATCTGCAAATGTGCTCCGATTTCGATTATTGATACCTCCATCAATAGGCGTTGAGACCTGTAATTGTCATACGAACGTCCATTTGGATCGGTCGAATATTTCTACACGTTTTGTGGAAAATTCAATTTTTTTAAAAATCAACTGAACTATAGCCCACAAATTCTGAGCCAGAAAATTCGAAAATCTGCAAATGTGCTCCGATTTCGATGATTGATACCTCTATCAATAGGCGTTGAAACCTGTAATTGTCATACAAACGTCCATTTGGATCGGTCGAATATTTCTACACGTTTCGTGGAAAATTCAATTTTTTTAAAAATCAACTGAACTATAGTCCACAAATTCAGAGCCAGAAAATTCGAAAATCTGCAAATGTGCTCCGATTTCGATGATTGATACCTCTATCAATAGTCGTTGAGACCTTTAATTGTCATACAAACGTTTATTTGGATCGGTCGAATATTTCTACACGTTTCGTGGAAAATTCAATTTTTTTAAAAATCAATTGAACTATAGCCAACAAATTCAGAGCCAGAAAATTCGAAAATCTGCAAATGTGCTCCGATTTCGATGATTGATACCTCTATCAATAGGCGTTGAGACCTGTAATTGTCATACAAACGTCCATTTGGATCGGTCGAATATTTCTACACGTTTCGTGGAAAATTCAATTTTTTTAAAAATCAACTGAACTATAGCCCACAAATTCAGAGCCAGAAAATTCGAAAATCTGCAAATGTGCTCCGATTTCGATGATTGATACCTCTATCAATAGGCGTTGAGACCTGTAATTGTCATAGAAACGTCCATTTGGATCGGTCGAATATTTCTACACGTATCGTGGAAAATTCAATTTTTTTGAAAATCAACTGAACTATAGCCCACAAATTCAGAGCCAGAAAATTCGAAAATCTGCAAATGTGCTCCGATTTCGATTATTGATACCTCCATCAATAGGCGTTGAGACCTGTAATTGTCATACAAACGTCCATTTGGATCGGTCGAATATTTCTACACGTTTCGTGGAAAATTCAATTTTTTTAAAAATCAACTGAACTATAGCCCACAAATTCAGAGCCAGAAAATTCGAAAATCTGCAAATGTGCTCCGATTTCGATGATTGATACCTCTATCAATAGGCGTTGAAACCTGTAATTGTCATACAAACGTCCATTTGGATCGGTCGAATATTTCTACACGTTTCGTGGAAAATTCAATTTTTTTAAAAATCAACTAAAAAGCCCACAAATTCAGAGCCAGAAAATTCGAAAATCTGCAAATGTGCTCCGATTTCGATGATTGATACCTCTATCAATAGGCGTTGAAACTTGTAATTGTCATACAAACGTCCATTTAGATCGGTCGAATATTTCTACACGTTTCGTGGAAAATTCAATTTTTTTAAAAATCAACTGAACTATAGTCCACAAATTCAGAGCCAGAAAATTCGAAAATCTGCAAATGTGCTCCGATTTCGATGATTGATACCTCTATCAATAGTCGTTGAGACCTTTAATTGTCATACAAACGTCCATTTGGATCGGTCGAATATTTCTACATGTTTCGTGGAAAATTCAATTTTTTAAAAAATCAATTGAACTATAGCCAACAAATTCAGAGCCAGAAAATTCGAAAATCTGCAAATGTGCTCCGATTTCGATGATTGATACCTCTATCAATAGGCGTTGAGACCTGTAATTGTCATACAAACGTCCATTTGGATCGGTCGAATATTTCTACACGTTTCGTGGAAAATTCAATTTTTTTAAAAATCAACTGAACTATAGCCCACAAATTCAGAGCCAGAAAATTCGAAAATCTGCAAATGTGCTCCGATTTCGATCTTTGATACCTCTATCAATAGGCGTTGAGACCTGTAATTGTCATACAAACGTCCATTTGGATCGGTCGAATATTTCTACACGTTTCGTGGAAAATTCAATTTTTTTAAAAATCAACTGAACTATAGCCCACAAATTCAGAGCCAGAAAATTCCAAAATCTGCAAATGTGCTCCGATTTCGATGATTGTAACCTCTATCAATAGGCGTTGAGACCTGTAATTGTCATAGAAACGTCCATTTGGATCGGTCGAATATTTCTACACGTTTCGTGGAAAATTCAATTTTTTTAAAAATCAACTGAACTATAGCCCACAAATTCAGAGCCAGAAAATTCGAAAATCTGCAAATGTGCTCCGATTTCGATGATTGATACCTCTATCAATAGGCGTTGAGACCTGTAATTGTCATACAAACGTCCATTTGGATCGGTCGAATATTTCTACACGTTTCGTGGAAAATTCGATTTTTTTAAAAATCAACTGAACTATAGCCCACAAATTCAGAGCCAGAAAATTCGAAAATCTGCAAATGTGCTCCGATTTCGATGATTGATACCTCTATCAATAGGTGTTGAAACCTGTAATTGTCATACAAACGTCCATTTGGATCGGTCGAATATTTCTACACGTTTCGTGGAAAATTCAATTTTTTTAAAAATCAACTGAACTATAGCCCACAAATTCAGAGCCAGAAAATTCGAAAATCTGCAAATGTGCTCCGATTTCGATGATTGATACCTCTATCAATAGGCGTTGAGACCTGTAATTGTCATACAAACGTCCATTTAGATCGGTCGAATATTTCTACACGTTTCGTGGAAAATTCAATTTTTTTAAAAATCAACTGAACTATAGCCCACAAATTCAGAGCCAGAAAATTCGAAAATCTGCAAATGTGCTCCGATTTCGATGATTGATACCTCTATCAATAGGCGTTGAAATCTGTAATTGTCATACAAACGTCCATTTGGATCGGTCGAATATTTCTACACGTTTCGTGGAAAATTCAATTTTTTTAAAAATCAACTGAACTATAGCCCACAAATTCAGAGCCAGAAAATTCGAAAATCTGCAAATGTGCTCCGATTTCGATGATTGATACCTCTATCAATAGGCGTTGAAACCTGTAATTGTCATACAAACGTCCATTTGGATCGGTCGAATATTTCTACACGTATCGTGGAAAATTCAATTTTTTTAAAAATCAACTGAACTATAGCCCACAAATTCAGAGCCAGAAAATTCGAAAATCTGCAAATGTGCTCCGATTTCGATGATTGATACCTCCATCAATAGGCGTTGAGACCTGTAATTGTCATACAAACGTCCATTTGGATCGGTCGAATATTTCTACACGTTTCGTGGAAAATTCAATTTTTTTAAAAATCAACTGAACTATAGCCCACAAATGCAGAGCCAGAAAATTCGAAAATCTGCAAATGTGCTCCGATTTCGATGATTGATACCTCTATCAATAGGCGTTGAGACCTGTAATTGTCATACAAACGTCCATTTGGATCGGTCGAATATTTCTACACGTATCGTGGAAAATTCAATTTTTTTGAAAATCAACTGAACTATAGCCCACAAATTCAGAGCCAGAAAATTCGAAAATCTGCAAATGTGCTCCGATTTCGATTATTGATACCTCCATCAATAGGCGTTGAGACCTGTAATTGTCATACGAACGTCCATTTGGATCGGTCGAATATTTCTACACGTTTTGTGGAAAATTCAATTTTTTTAAAAATCAACTGAACTATAGCCCACAAATTCTGAGCCAGAAAATTCGAAAATCTGCAAATGTGCTCCGATTTCGATGATTGATACCTCTATCAATAGGCGTTGAAACCTGTAATTGTCATACAAACGTCCATTTGGATCGGTCGAATATTTCTACACGTTTCGTGGAAAATTCAATTTTTTTAAAAATCAACTGAACTATAGTCCACAAATTCAGAGCCAGAAAATTCGAAAATCTGCAAATGTGCTCCGATTTCGATGATTGATACCTCTATCAATAGTCGTTGAGACCTTTAATTGTCATACAAACGTTTATTTGGATCGGTCGAATATTTCTACATGTTTCGTGGAAAATTCAATTTTTTTAAAAATCAATTGAACTATAGCCAACAAATTCAGAGCCAGAAAATTCGAAAATCTGCAAATGTGCTCCGATTTCGATGATTGATACCTCTATCAATAGGCGTTGAGACCTGTAATTGTCATACAAACGTCCATTTGGATCGGTCGAATATTTCTACACGTTTCGTGGAAAATTCAATTTTTTTAAAAATCAACTGAACTATAGCCCACAAATGCAGAGCCAGAAAATTCGAAAATCTGCAAATGTGCTCCGATTTCGATGATTGATACCTCTATCAATAGGCGTTGAGACCTGTAATTGTCATACAAACGTCCATTTGGATCGGTCGAATATTTCTACACGTATCGTGGAAAATTCAATTTTTTTGAAAATCAACTGAACTATAGCCCACAAATTCAGAGCCAGAAAATTCGAAAATCTGCAAATGTGCTCCGATTTCGATTATTGATACCTCCATCAATAGGCGTTGAGACCTGTAATTGTCATACAAACGTCCATTTGGATCGGTCGAATATTTCTACACGTTTCGTGGAAAATTCAATTTTTTTAAAAATCAACTGAACTATAGCCCACAAATTCAGAGCCAGAAAATTCGAAAATCTGCAAATGTGCTCCGATTTCGATGATTGATACCTCTATCAATAGGCGTTGAAACCTGTAATTGTCATACAAACGTCCATTTGGATCGGTCGAATATTTCTACACGTTTCGTGGAAAATTCAATTTTTTTAAAAATCAACTGAACTATAGCCCACAAATTCAGAGCCAGAAAATTCGAAAATCTGCAAATGTGCTCCGATTTCGATGATTGATACCTCTATCAATAGGCGTTGAAACTTGTAATTGTCATACAAACGTCCATTTAGATCGGTCGAATATTTCTACACGTTTCGTGGAAAATTCAATTTTTTTAAAAATCAACTGAACTATAGTCCACAAATTCAGAGCCAGAAAATTCGAAAATCTGCAAATGTGCTCCGATTTCGATGATTGATACCTCTATCAATAGTCGTTGAGACCTTTAATTGTCATACAAACGTCCATTTGGATCGGTCGAATATTTCTACATGTTTCGTGGAAAATTCAATTTTTTAAAAAATCAATTGAACTATAGCCAACAAATTCAGAGCCAGAAAATTCGAAAATCTGCAAATGTGCTCCGATTTCGATGATTGATACCTCTATCAATAGGCGTTGAGACCTGTAATTGTCATACAAACGTCCATTTGGATCGGTCGAATATTTCTACACGTTTCGTGGAAAATTCAATTTTTTTAAAAATCAACTGAACTATAGCCCACAAATTCAGAGCCAGAAAATTCGAAAATCTGCAAATGTGCTCCGATTTCGATCTTTGATACCTCTATCAATAGGCGTTGAGACCTGTAATTGTCATACAAACGTCCATTTGGATCGGTCGAATATTTCTACACGTTTCGTGGAAAATTCAATTTTTTTAAAAATCAACTGAACTATAGCCCACAAATTCAGAGCCAGAAAATTCGAAAATCTGCAAATGTGCTCCGATTTCGATGATTGTAACCTCTATCAATAGGCGTTGAGACCTGTAATTGTCATAGAAACGTCCATTTGGATCGGTCGAATATTTCTACACGTTTCGTGGAAAATTCAATTTTTTTAAAAATCAACTGAACTATAGCCCACAAATTCAGAGCCAGAAAATTCGAAAATCTGCAAATGTGCTCCGATTTCGATGATTGATACCTCTATCAATAGGCGTTGAGACCTGTAATTGTCATACAAACGTCCATTTGGATCGGTCGAATATTTCTACACGTTTCGTGGAAAATTCAATTTTTTTAAAAATCAACTGAACTATAGCCCACAAATTCAGAGCCAGAAAATTCGAAAATCTGCAAATGTGCTCCGATTTCGATGATTGATACCTCTATCAATAGGCGTTGAAACCTGTAATTGTCATACAAACGTCCATTTGGATCGGTCGAATATTTCTACACGTTTCGTGGAAAATTCAATTTTTTTAAAAATCAACTGAACTATAGCCCACAAATTCAGAGCCAGAAAATTCGAAAATCTGCAAATGTGCTCCGATTTCGATGATTGATACCTCTATCAATAGGCGTTGAGACCTGTAATTGTCATACAAACGTCCATTTGGATCGGTCGAATATTTCTACACGTTTCGTGGAAAATTCAATTTTTTTAAAAATCAACTGAACTATAGCCCACAAATGCAGAGCCAGAAAATTCGAAAATCTGCAAATGTGCTCCGATTTCGATGATTGATACCTCTATCAATAGGCGTTGAGACCTGTAATTGTCATACAAACGTCCATTTGGATCGGTCGAATATTTCTACACGTTTCGTGGAAAATTCAATTTTTTTAAAAATCAACTGAACTATAGCCCACAAATTCAGAGCCAGAAAATTCGAAAATCTACAAATGTGCTCCGATTTCGATGATTGTAACCTCTATCAATAGGCGTTGAGACCTGTAATTGTCATAGAAACGTCCATTTGGACCGGTCGAATATTTCTACACGTTTCGTGGAAAATTCAATTTTTTTAAAAATCAACTGAACTATAGCCCACAAATTCAGAGCCAGAAAATTCGAAAATCTGCAAATGTGCTCCGATTTCGATGATTGTAACCTCTATCAATAGGCGTTGAGACCTGTAATTGTCATAGAAACGTCCATTTGGACCGGTCGAATATTTCTACACGTTTCGTGGAAAATTCAATTTTTTTAAAAATCAACTGAACTATAGCCCACAAATTCAGAGCCAGAAAATTCGAAAATCTGCAAATGTGCTCCGATTTCGATTATTGATACCTCCATCAATAGGCGTTGAGACCTGTAATTGTCATACAAACGTCCATTTGGATCGGTCGAATATTTCTACACGTTTCGTGGAAAATTCAATTTTTTTTAAAAATCAACTGAACTATAGCCCACAAATTCAGAGCCAGAAAATTCGAAAATCTGCAAATGTGCTCCGATTTCGATGGTTGATACCTCTATCAATAGGCGTTGAGACCTGTAATTGTCATACAAACGTCCATTTGGATCGGTCGAATATTTCTACACGTTTCGTGGAAAATTCAATTTTTTTGAAAATCAACTGAACTATAGCCCACAAATGCAGAGCCAGAAAATTCGAAAATCTGCAAATTTGCTCCGATTTCGATGATTGATACCTCTATCAATAGGCGTTGAGACCTGTAATTGTCATACAAACGTCCATTTGGATCGGTCGAATATTTCTACACGTTTCGTGGAAAATTCAATTTTTTTGAAAATCAACTGAACTATAGCCCACAAATGCAGAGCCAGAAAATTCGAAAATCTGCAAATGTGCTCCGATTTCGATGATTGATACCTCTATCAATAGGCGTTGAGACCTGTAATTGTCATACAAACGTCCATTTGGATCGGTCGAATATTTCTACACGTTTCGTGGAAAATTCAATTTTTTTAAAAATCAACTGAACTATAGCCCACAAATTCAGAGCCAGAAAATTCGAAAATCTGCAAATGTGCTCCGATTTCGATGATTGATACCTCTATCAATAGGCGTTGAGACCTGTAATTGTCATACAAACGTCCATTTGGATCGGTCGAATATTTCTACACGTTTCGTGGAAAATTCAATTTTTTTAAAAATCAACTGAACTATAGCCCACAAATTCAGAGCCAGAAAATTCGAAAATCTGCAAATGTGCTCCGATTTCGATGATTGATACCTCCATCAATAGGCGTTGAAACCTGTAATTGTCATACAAACGTCCATTTGGATCGGTCGAATATTTCTACACGTTTCGTGGAAAATTCAATTTTTTTAAAAATCAACTGAACTATAGCCCACAAATTCAGAGCCAGAAAATTCGAAAATCTGCAAATGTGCTCCGATTTCGATGATTGATACCTCTATCAATAGGCGTTGAAACTTGTAATTGTCATACAAACGTATATTTAGATCGGTCGAATATTTCTACACGTTTCGTGGAAAATTCAATTTTTTTAAAAATCAACTGAACTATAGTCCACAAATTCAGAGCCAGAAAATTCGAAAATCTGCAAATGTGCTCCGATTTCGATGATTGATACCTCTATCAATAGTCGTTGAGACCTTTAATTGTCATACAAACGTCCATTTGGATCGGTCGAATATTTCTACATGTTTCGTGGAAAATTCAATTTTTTTAAAAATCAATTGAACTACAGCCAACAAATTCAGAGCCAGAAAATTCGAAAATCTGCAAATGTGCTCCGATTTCGATGATTGATACCTCTATCAATAGGCGTTGAGACCTGTAATTGTCATACAAACGTCCATTTGGATCGGTCGAATATTTCTACACGTTTCGTGGAAAATTCAATTTTTTTAAAAATCAACTGAACTATAGCCCACAAATTCAGAGCCAGAAAATTCGAAAATCTGCAAATGTGCTCCGATTTCGATCTTTGATACCTCTATCAATAGGCGTTGAGACCTGTAATTGTCATACAAACGTCCATTTGGATCGGTCGAATATTTCTACACGTTTCGTGGAAAATTCAATTTTTTTAAAAATCAACTGAACTATAGCCCACAAATTCAGAGCCAGAAAATTCGAAAATCTGCAAATGTGCTCCGATTTCGATGACTGATACCTCTATCAATAGGCGTCGAGACCTGTAATTGTCATACAAACGTCCATTTAGATCGGTCGAATATTTCTACACGTTTCGTGGAAAATTCAATTTTTTTGAAAATCAACTGAACTATAGCCCACAAATTCAGAGCCAGAAAATTCGAAAATCTGCAAATGTGCTCCGATTTCGATGATTGATACCTCTATCAATAGGCGTTGAGACCTGTAATTGTCATACAAACGTCCATTTGGATCGGTCGAATATTTCTACACGTTTCGTGGAAAATTCAATTTTTTTAAAAATCAACTGAACTATAGCCCACAAATTCAGAGCCAGAAAATTCGAAAAACTGCAAATGTGCTCCGATTTCGATCTTTGATACCTCTATCAATAGGCGTTGAGACCTGTAATTGTCATACAAACGTCCATTTGGATCGGTCGAATATTTCTACACGTTTCGTGGAAAATTCAATTTTTTTAAAAATCAACTGAACTATAGCCCACAAATTCAGAGCCAGAAAATTCGAAAATCTGCAAATGTGCTCCGATTTCGATTATTGATACCTCTATCAATAGGCGTTGAGACCTGTAATTGTCATACAAACGTCCATTTAGATCGGTCGAATATTTCTACACGTTTCGTGGAAAATTCAATTTTTTTGAAAATCAACTGAACTATAGCCCACAAATGCAGAGCCAGAAAATTCGAAAATCTGCAAATGTGCTCCGATTTCGATGATTGATACCTCTATCAATAGGCGTTGAGACCTGTAATTGTCATACAAACGTCCATTTGGATCGGTCGAATATTTCTACACGTATCGTGGAAAATTCAATTTTTTTGAAAATCAACTGAACTATAGCCCACAAATTCAGAGCCAGAAAATTCGAAAATCTGCAAATGTGCTCCGATTTCGATTATTGATACCTCCATCAATAGGCGTTGAGACCTGTAATTGTCATACAAACGTCCATTTGGATCGGTCGAATATTTCTACACGTTTCGTGGAAAATTCAATTTTTTTAAAAATCAACTGAACTATAGCCCACAAATTCAGAGCCAGAAAATTCGAAAATCTGCAAATGTGCTCCGATTTCGATGATTGATACCTCTATCAATAGGCGTTGAAACCTGTAATTGTCATACAAACGTCCATTTGGATCGGTCGAATATTTCTACATGTTTCGTGGAAAATTCAATTTTTTTAAAAATCAATTGAACTATAGCCAACAAATTCAGAGCCAGAAAATTCGAAAATCTGCAAATGTGCTCCGATTTCGATGATTGATACCTATATCAATAGGCGTTGAGACCTGTAATTGTCATACAAACGTCCATTTGAATCGGTCGAATATTTCTACACGTTTCGTGGAAAATTCAATTTTTTTAAAAATCAACTGAACTATAGCCCACAAATTCAGAGCCAGAAAATTCGAAAATCTGCAAATGTGCTCCGATTTCGATCTTTGATACCTCTATCAATAGGCGTTGAGACCTGTAATTGTCATACAAACGTCCATTTGGATCGGTCGAATATTTCTACACGTTTCGTGGAAAATTCAATTTTTTTAAAAATCAACTGAACTATAGCCCACAAATTCAGAGCCAGAAAATTCGAAAATCTGCAAATGTGCTCCGATTTCGATGATTGATACCTCTATCAATAGGCGTTGAGACCTGTAATTGTCATACAAACGTCCATTTGGATCGGTCGAATATTTCTACACGTATCGTGGAAAATTCAATTTTTTTGAAAATCAACTGAACTATAGCCCACAAATTCAGAGCCAGAAAATTCGAAAATCTGCAAATGTGCTCCGATTTCGATGATTGATACCTCTATCAATAGGCGTTGAGACCTGTAATTGTCATACAAACGTCCATTCGGATCGGTCGAATATTTCTACACGTTTCGTGGAAAATTCAATTTTTTTAAAAATCAACTGAACTATAGCCCACAAATGCAGAGCCAGAAAATTCGAAAATCTGCAAATGTGCTCCGATTTCGATGATTGATACCTCTATCAATAGGCGTTGAGACCTGTAATTGTCATACAAACGTCCATTTGGATCGGTCGAATATTTCTACACGTATCGTGGAAAATTCAATTTTTTTGAAAATCAACTGAACTATAGCCCACAAATTCAGAGCCAGAAAATTCGAAAATCTGCAAATGTGCTCCGATTTCGATTATTGATACCTCCATCAATAGGCGTTGAGACCTGTAATTGTCATACAAACGTCCATTTGGATCGGTCGAATATTTCTACACGTTTCGTGGAAAATTCAATTTTTTTAAAAATCAACTGAACTATAGCCCACAAATTCAGAGCCAGAAAATTCGAAAATCTGCAAATGTGCTCCGATTTCGATGATTGTAACCTCTATCAATAGGCGTTGAGACCTGTAATTGTCATAGAAACGTCCATTTGGATCGGTCGAATATTTCTACACGTTTCGTGGAAAATTCAATTTTTTTAAAAATCAACTGAACTATAGCCCACAAATTCAGAGCCAGAAAATTCGAAAATCTGCAAATGTGCTCCGATTTCGATGATTGATACCTCTATCAATAGGCGTTGAAACTTGTAATTGTCATACAAACGTCCATTTAGATCGGTCGAATATTTCTACACGTTTCGTGGAAAATTCAATTTTTTTAAAAATCAACTGAACTATAGTCCACAAATTCAGAGCCAGAAAATTCGAAAATCTGCAAATGTGCTCCGGTTTCGATTATTGATACCTCTATTAATAGGCGTTGAGACCTGTAATTGTCATACAAACGGCCATTTGGATCGGTCGAATATTTCTACACGTTTCATGGAAAATTCAATTTTTTTAAAAATCAACTGAACTATAGCCCACAAATTCAGAGCCAGAAAATTCGAAAATCTGCAAATGTGCTCCGATTTCGATGATTGATACCTCTATCAATAGGCGTTGAGACCTGTAATTGTCATACAAACGGCCATTTGGATCGGTCGAATATTTCTACACGTTTCGTGGAAAATTCAATTTTTTTGAAAATGAACTGAACTATAGCCCACAAATTTAGATCCAGAAAATTCGAAAATCTGCAAATGTGCTCCGATTTCGATGATTGATACCTCTATCAATAGGCGTTGAGACCTGTAATTGTCATACAAACGTCCATTTGGATCAGTCGAATATTTCTACACGTTTCGTGGAAAATTCAATTTTTTTGAAAATCAACTGAACTATAGCCCACAAATTTAGATCCAGAAAATTCGAAAATCTGCAAATGTGCTCCGATTTCGATGATTGATACCTCTATCAATAGGCGTTGAGACCTGTAATTGTCATACAAACGTCCATTTGGATCAGTCGAATATTTCTACACGTTTCGTGGAAAATTCAATTTTTTTGAAAATCAACTGAACTATAGCCCACAAATTCAGAGCCAGAAAATTCGAAAATCTGCAAATGTGCTTCGATTTCGATGATTGATACTTTTATCAATAGGCGTTGAGCCCTTTAATTGTCATACAAACGCTCATTTGGATCGGTCGAATATTTCTACACGTTTCGTGGAAAATTCAATTTTTTAAAAATCAACTGTACTATAGCCCACAAATTCAGAGCCAGAAAATTCGAAAATCTGCAAATGTGCTCCGATTTCGATGATTGATACCTCTATCAATAGGCGTTGAGACCTGTAATTGTCATACAAACGGCCATTTGGATCGGTCGAATATTTCTACACGTTTCGTGGAAAATTCAATGTTTTTAAAAATCAACTGAAATATAGCCCACAAATTCAGAGCCAGAAAATTCGAAAATCTGCAAATGTGCTCCGATTTCGATGATTGATACTTCTATCAATAGGCGTTGAGCCCTGTAATTGTCATACAAACGCTCATTTGGATCGGTCGAATATTTCTACACGTTTCGTGGAAAATTCAATTTTTTTAAAAATCAACTGAACTATAGCCCACAAATTCAGAGCCAGAAAATTCGAAAATCTGCAAATGTGCTCCGATTTCGATGATTGATACTTCTATCAATAGGCGTTGAGCCCTTTAATTGTCATACAAACGCTCATTTGGATCGGTCGAATATTTCTACACGTTTTGTGGAAAATTCAATTTTTTTTAAAAATCAACTGAACTATAGCCCACAAATTCAGAGCCAGAAAATTCGAAAATCTGCAAATGTGCTCCGATTTCGATGATTGATACCTCTATTAATAGGCGTTGAGACCTGTAATTGGCATACAAACGGCCATTTGGATCGGTCGAATATTTCTACACGTTTCGTGGAAAATTCAGTTTTTTTAAAAATCAACTGAACTATATCCCACAAATTCAGAGCCAGAAAATTCGAAAATCTGCAAATGTGCTCCGATTTCGATGATTGATACCTCTATTAATAGGCGTTAAGACCTGTAATTGTCATACAAACGGCCATTTGGATCGGTCGAATATTTCTACACGTTTCGTGGAAAATTCAATTTTTTTAAAAATCAACTGAACTATAGCCCACAAATTCAGAGCCAGAAAATTCGAAAATCTGCAAATGTGCTCCGATTTCGATGATTGATACCTCTATCAATAGGCGTTGAGACCTGTAATTGTCATACAAACGGCCATTTGGATCGGTCGAATATTTCTACACGTTTCGTGGAAAATTCAATTTTCTTGAAAATCAACTGAACAACCCACAAATTTAGAGCCAAAAAATTCGAAAATCTGCAAATGTGCTCCGATTTCGATGATTGATACCTCTATCAATAGGCGTTGGGACCTGTAATTGTCATACAAACGGCCATTTGGATCGGTCGAATATTTCTACACGTTTCGTGGAAAATTCAATTTTTTTAAAAATCAACTGAACTATAGCCCACAAATTCAGAGCCAGAAAATTCGAAAATCTGCAAATGTGCTCCGATTTCGATGATTGATACCTCTATCAATAGGCGTTGAGACCTGTAATTGTCATACAAACGGCCATTTGGATCGGTCGAATATTTCTACACGTTTCGTGGAAAATTCAATTTTTTTAAAAATCAACTGAACTATAGCCCACAAATTCAGAGCCAGAAAATTCGAAAATCTGCAAATGTGCTCCGATTTCGATGATTGATACCTCTATCAATAGGCGTTGAGACCTGTAATTGTCATACAAACGTCCATTTGGATCGGTCGAATATTTCTACACGTTTCGTGGAAAATTCAATTTTTTTGAAAATCAACTGAACTATAGCCCACAAATTCAGAGCCAGAAAATTCGAAAATCTGCAAATGTGCTCCGATTTCGATGATTGATACTTCTATCAATAGGCGTTGAGCCCTGTAATTGTCATACAAACGCTCATTTGGATCGGTCGAATATTTCTACACGTTTCGTGGAAAATTCAATTTTTTTAAAAATCAACTGAACTATAGCCCACAAATTCAGAGCCAGAAAATTCGAAAATCTGCAAATGTGCTCCGATTTCGATGATTGATACTTCTATCAATAGGCGTTGAGCCCTGTAATTGTCATACAAACGCTCATTTGGATCGGTCGAATATTTCTACACGTTTCGTGGAAAATTCAATTTTTTTTAAAAATCAACTGAACTATAGCCCACAAATTCAGAGCCAGAAAATTCGAAAATCTGCAAATGTGCTCCGATTTCGATGATTGATACCTCTATTAATAGGCGTTGAGACCTGTAATTGTCATACAAACGGCCATTTGGATCGGTCGAATATTTCTACACGTTTCATGGAAAATTCAATTTTTTTAAAAATCAACTGAACTATAGCCCACAAATTCAGAGCCAGAAAATTCGAAAATCTGCAAATGTGCTCCGATTTCGATGATTGATACCTCTATCAATAGGCGTTGAGACCTGTAATTGTCATACAAACGGCCATTTGGATCGGTCGAATATTTCTACACGTTTCGTGGAAAATTCAATTTTTTTGAAAATCAACTGAACTATAGCCCACTAATTTAGATCCAGAAAATTCGAAAATCTGCAAATGTGCTCCGATTTCGATGATTGATACCTCTATCAATAGGCGTTGAGACCTGTAATTGTCATACAAACGGTCATTTGGATCGGTCGAATATTTCTACACGTTGCATGTCGTTTGACAAACGTCAATTTCGATGTAATATACATATATCATATAAATTTACCAGTTTTTTAAAATGTATACAACAGTTAAATTATTTTACGTTATGAATTTTACCTATCCCATCGAAGGAAAAAAAGTTTTTTACTTCATTGAACATTTTTTTTTATAATTTTGTTTATACTGCAGAAAGCTCCAATATATTAAATTTAATCAATTTTCTCGATGAAAATGATTTTAAAGAAATAGTTTATTATGAAATGTTTTGCCAATGATTTAAAAATATTTAAATAATAATATCAACAACAAAATGTTTACTTGTTTTTTATATAAACTATTTTATATATGTAACAAACTATTTCAATTTACACATATTAGCTACATAGATATTTAAAACGAAATTTGTAAATAAACTTTTGTATTTTAATAAAGTCAAATAGTGTATTTAAACAAAACCGGGATCGAGAATTGTATATTAAAAATGTAAGTATAAAGCTTAACTAATTATCTCTTGTTAATCTTATAAAATTAAATTAATTATTAAGTCACGTTGGAAGGTCACGTTGAATTAATAGTATTAATCATATACAGGGTGAGGAAAAAGTATGGAAACCCCTAAAAATCTCACGGATTTCGGTAAAAAAAAAATGAGCAAGGTTAATTCTTAGGTAATTTTCAACAAGGAATTTAATGATGATCTTGGTTGTGACCTTGACCTTCATCTTCAAAGTCATTTGTAGGTCAATGTCATTTTTTTTAAAATTATAACCCCTATTTTTGATGACAGAATCGAAAAGAGTGCTCAATTGTACGTCCGAATATGTATTTTCCATGACCTCCCAATGTCATCTGAAGGAATGTACATTGCGAGGAAAAGTATGGAAACCCCTAAAAATCTCGCGGAGTATGTCAACAAAAAAATGAGCAAGGTTTATTCTTAGCTAATTTTCAACATTAAATTTAACGGTGAGCTTGGTTGTGACATTGGCGGTCATCTTCAAGGACATTTTGAGGTCGTAATTTTTTTATAGGGAAGCTCCTATTTTTGACATCGGATTCGAAAAGAGCAATCAATTCTACATCCGAATATGTATTTTCCATGACCGACCTCCCAAGGTCACCTGAAGGAATAATGATTTGCTATGAAAATTTAAAAAGTCACAATCAAGTTCACCATTAAATTCCTTGTTGAAAATTACCTAAGAATAAACCTTGCTCATTTTTTTTTTTTGATCGAACTCCGCGAGGTTTTTAGGGGTTTCCATACTTTTTCCCCCACCCTGTATAAATTAATAGGAAAAATTGTAGTTTCAAAAGTATGTTCAGGTACTCTTTGAAAATAATGGGATATCTCATTAATTTTCAATGGTATGAACTATTAAAAAACATATTCTGAAAGTACTATAATTTCAATAGTTTCCCAACTATAGCAATAATATAGGAGAAATAGCATTGACCAATTCTTAATACGAATTCTTATTTTATGTTATTTTTCTGAGTGTATTAAATCAAATCAATGTTATGTTAAGTATGTATTTTGCTTTAAATGTAATAATTTATATTTGAAGAAACCCTGTAATTTCCTTTTGGAACATAGATAATAAATAAAAAGATATAAAAAAATCTCTTTGTATCGTTAAAAAATTTACATACAAATATAGAGAACCAAATCATCGCCCACAATATTTATGTTTTCAGTAATAGTTATGATAACGGTTATTGGCATAAATTGATAAAACAATAATGACAAGGAATGACACAAATATGAGTTTTCAAACAAATCAAATGTGAACATTGGGTGGTTCTGGTTTATGTTTTAACATAAATTTTTAATGTATTTGTTGTAAAATTATTTATTTAAATTGCATAAAGTATAATAAAAAAATGAATCCAGTTTCGCAGAAATTCTATTTTATAATGTACATATGTACAATGTGCACATTTTGTACATACATACATTAAAATTGTGAAAACAGTATTTTTATTATTTAATGTTTTGTTTTTTAATTATAATTTCAAAAAAGGAAATGTGCCAAAAAAAAAGAATTTACATTTTCATTGTCGTACGTGCACAGCGTTAAACATTTATGTTTTGACATAGTTTTATGCTTCTGAACAACAGTTATTTATAAAAATATTTTAGTGTCCGTTTACATTTTTTGAGAAGTATTTGCGAATCTTTAACTTGTACTAAATTGCTTCAAATTATAGACTAAGTTATATACATATATTTTAAGATTAATTTTTTTATTTGTTGTTTTTAATATACCAATATTGAGGCGTTGCAAGCTATTTTGTGTAAACCTGGCTAGTTGAATGACAATTAGCTGGCTAAAGGTGCAATGCCTGTCTAATTGTTTTTTAATGATGTGGTTAAAGTACTGTTAGTCGGAGCTTGACCTAAACAGTTGATTTGTTAGCATATATCCAGATCTAGTTCATTTCTAATTTTATTCACAAATATTCCAACTTTTTATATAAAATCTCATACTTCCGTTATGCATTCTATAATATTCATAATGAGTGACATTCAACAAATATATCGTCATGTGAGTTCCCTCTGGTCCTGCATAACATTTTTTTCAAAAATAAGCTAACCATTGGTTCTGATGTTTGTGACCATGCTCTCTCAGAATTTTGAACAAAATTGGAGTATCTCTTAAAGTCCCGAAAATATTTTTTTTTCTATATGCGTTTCACGGAGTGAAAGTAATTTGAGTTTCGGGAACAGGAAAAAGTCACAGGGAGCCAAGTCTGGCGAGTGCGTTGGCTGACCAATGACTTTTGTTTCGTTTTTGGCCAAAAATTCGGGCTGGAATGTGACGGCGCATTATCGTGGTGAAAAATTCATGAATTGTTTGCTCACAAATCCGGCCGTTTACGACGAATTGCTTCAGTAGACGCCTCAAAACGTCCAAGTAGTGTACTTTATTGACGTGTTTTTTTCGGTTTTGACTCATTTTTGTCGCGCCATTTGCTAGGTTGATGCTGATGGGCATTTCTGACGTCATATTCATAAACCTACCTCTCGCCACCAGTAATAATTCGTTTGATGAATGTAGGGTCATCAGCTTCGTTGGCAAGCATCTCTTATGCGACCTCTGCTTGACGTTATTTTTCAAAAAATTCAGGTCTTTCAGCACTACTCGAGCGGAAACCCGTTTCATACCTAAAACGTCAACCAAAATGAGCCTCTGATATCTCTCTAATGCCAACACTACGATTTTCGAGCACAATTTTCTTCACTTTTTCGATGTTATCGTCGTTAACAGAGATGGACGGACGACTCGCATGAGGCAAGTTTGCTACAACCTCACGACCCTCACTGCATGCTTTATGCCACTCAAATACTTGCGTTCTCAATAGAGTAGACTCCCCAAAATACTTCTCCAACATGTCCAATGATTCCGTAGCCATAATTCCATTGAAATCACAAAGTTTCAAACAAACTCGTCGTTAATTTTTTTTTTTTTTTTTTCATCGTAAAATTGACCAGCCAAATATTTCGCGTCGTAAACAAATGGCTGCCAAACTCACACTAATGGACGTATTCTACTCAAACGACACACGAATGTCAAAGAAGGTTGTACCAATCTAGAAAAAAAAATTTACCGATTCGGTATACACGCGCGGTTTAAATGGACCAGTCTGGGTCAAATTTTATCAGACAACATTAACCATTATCAGATGGTATTATAAAACATAAAATTTTAATTAGAAAATTTTATTTTCACAATTCTTTGGTCCTATAACATGTGCTTTATTATTATTGTAACTTTAAAAAAAAATATGTTTAACGTAACCATGGGAATGGTCCTATGTATATCCATTTAGGCAAATTTTGCTTGGAAATTTTTATCACGGAGCATAGAAAGTAATGACAAGGCTTTTTATAAAAATAAAGAACAATTTAAAATTATCTTGAAAAGGTAACCGTATATTTTTGCTAAAAGTTTAAAATTCGATTTCTGAACAATTTTACAAATTGAGTTTAGGTCAAGAGGGAATTCACATGATGATATGCATAATTGCATATTTACAATTATGTATACATATTATCTTTAAATGTTTATGATCTATTTGCTTACACTATTTAACCTAATTATAATTATTATGGTGTCAGCAACTCAGCATTTTATTTTAATATTTATAACCTTAAGGCTAGATACATTATCAAGATTATTTTATTAAAATGTTCTCCACTGATTCCAAAAATCGATTAATTTTTTTTCTTTTAATTTCTATTAATTTCAATAAAGTTGTTTACATTTGTCAAAAAGAAATAAAATAATTCAATTTTTGAATCAGCGGGAAAAAATATTAATAATTCAATAACCTTGATAATAGCTTATAAAGCCGAAATTTTGGTGAATTAGGAATAAAAAATAAAAAATTAAAGCAATTTAATACAATTTATATAACAAATACATTTATCTTGTTTTATGAATCTGTATTCCTACCGCAAACAGATTTTATATTTTATTTCTTGTAAACAATATAGAAGTAAGGCATGCATATATCGTCCTGAGTCAGACATAAGCGATGGAGATAATACTTAAACCGACCAGCGTTCTTAACTGGTACTTTTTTAAAACTAACCCTTTCGAACGCCATTTAAAATTAACATACCTTCAAAAATAAAATACGTACCACAATTCTGCGCTGCTATGATATGGCATTGCTCATATAATTATAATATCTATAAACATAAATACATAAGAGAACAGTCGCACAAGAGAAATGAGACAAAAATTAAAAATAACGGTTGATTGAAGCTATGCAAGTTGATGTACAATATATTGTACAAGGCGATCAGAGGGGCTAAATAAAACCTAGTGAACCTTCGATTTGGCTCAATAATAGAGTGTTCGCTTTACGGCAGCCAGAAATAGCAAGCCACTACTTTATAGCCTCCTTACCGTTGTTAATACATAAGGGGCCGCTGGTTCGGGATCGACAAGTGATATTTGCGACCCAGCCTTGGCTAACGAATCAGCGATCTCATTACCTTCGATTTCACTATGAGACTGACTGTGACTCTATTGTTGGAACAAAGAAGGTTAATTAAATCTTTACAGTCCTTGACAAGTTTGGAAATTTTTAACCTTCACTCTGTGTATTGCGGTCAAATTGACCCCAGTCGGTTTTAAAATGAAAAAACTGCGTTTTTTATTATTTGAATGGCTCATGCCCTAAAAGAAAGCCTCAACTAATATCTTGTACACGCAATACAACGAAAAGCGGGTCCAATTTACTTGTAAATTAGGTAGTTACGATAGTCTGAAATGAACCAAGCGCATTTCTGTGTACTGGGGTCAAAATGACCCCAAATTATTTTCATGTACTATTTTCTATATAAACCAAAAAATGACTTAATTTTTATGTTTAAGAATGTATTATGTCTGTGATGTTTTGTGCATTTTTCTGTTAATTAGTAAGTGAGACTGTCAGATGAAGGGGAAATAGCGAACGATAATATTGAAGTGGATTTTTCAAAATGCGATGAGAGTTGTACATGCTGAGGCGATAAACGTCTGTGATTACGATGAGGATCAACATATTGAGCCGATACATTTTTATGATGATGACAATTTTGAGCTTTGCGGTGACGATCGAGAAAATGAACAGGGAAATGATGAAACTGCCACTTTTGAAGATGAAGAAGCGGTTACTGGTATATGGTATTATGACCAAAATAAAAAAATGTTTCCGAAAGTGGAGCCTAAATATTGCAAATGTGACCAGAACATGCGACTTTCTACTACTGCGGGAAATGGAAGGCTTCACAGTGCAAACAGCAAAAAATCTAATAACTCAGTTATTAGCTTTCCAAAAAACCATCACAGAAATATTGATGAATATTATATCGTGGCTGAGACCAATAGAAAAGCGCGGCAGTTTTATATAATGAATAATAAAATAACAGAAAAACACCGTACTATGTATGATTCTAATTCGGTGGAAATGTTTGCATTGACCTGCATTTTAATTTACGCTGGCGCTCTTAAGAACTGGGACGACCGTTCATTTTATCGAGCTATGATATCCGACAGTAGCCGCTAAAAACAGATAGATTGGTAGCATTCTGAACTGTATGGAAAATGTTCTTGGCAAACATTCGAAAACCTTATAAACTAACACGAAGGAGATGTTCTTCCCGACAGTACGTACCATCAAAACCAGAGAAGTATGGAATTAAAATATTTTGGCTACGCGACGCAAAGATATTTTACCCATTGAACGCAGAAGTGTATGTTGATGGGCAACCAGGGAGGCCTCATTCGGTTAATTACGCCTTGAATTTAGTCTATCGGATATCCGCATTTCACGTCAATAAAAGAAGAACAATTACTATGAACAACTTTTTCACTATTTGTACTTTAGCCGAGAAACTTTTGCAGAAAAAAACCGACACTTATTGGAACAATCCTACAAATCAAACCCGATTTGCCCAAAGAGCTTAGTACAAGTAAGGAATTAAAAAAAAACCGAGAACTTAAATCTTCAAAATTTAGTTTTGAGAACAACCTAATACTTGAAAGTTTTATCCTAAAGAAAATCGTTTCTAAAAGAATTGGTTATGCAACTGGTGTAAGCCAGCTCTCCAACCCTCGAAAGTTTAAAAAAAATGTAAGGACAGCAATCGATCTAATAGGTTATAGTGTTACTAATAAGACGGGAATCAACAGGTGAAAAAGTGGTGGCTAAGACCGTTAGAAAACGACCAAGATTTTATTTGCGCCCTTTGATTATCTGATATGAAATCCAGAACAAGATGTCATTTTTGTAATCAGCTATCTTGCCCAAACCACACCAAAATCCTATGCATAGAATGCATCAAAGAATAGGAAATGGTTTCAGATGAACATTAAGTGAATTTAGATGACGTATCTGGTTAAAACATAAATTTGACTAATTAAAGTGATTTTTGTGAATGTAATTACTTTTTCAATAAAAATATAAATTTGTAATAAGAAAATAAACAATTTTTATTTACTTTCCCTATGAAATATATGAAGTTATCCATGGGGTCAGATTGACCCCTGTACACAGACAACGTTATAGTAAGGGATTATTCAATGAGTTGAGTACAGATATAGTATTCGTACAGTAAAAAAGTTTTGGGTCATTAACAGCGAGAATCAAAGCCTAAATGAGACTATGTGTCAGTACTATGAATTCCACCTGAAAAACAGTACAATGCGAATCCAGACTACAAACGGTCTTAACTAAAATTGAGGAGAGTAAGTTTCAATTCCAGCACTATTTTGAGAGCAAGAGCCACCTGAAAAGAAGGCAAGTGACTCGGATTTTTTTTTTTAAGAAATTACTCAGGGAACCACAAATCTCTCGATGGGTAAGCCACCAAGAATAAATGGTTTAAAGTTAAAATGAGACAACTTCGATTTCTTGTATCAATGAATTGTAGTTATTGATAATCTGTCTATACCCCACAGTTGCACCAAAAACTTTCCAACCCTCCAATGCACCTCAAGCGAAACACCGCAGAGCAAGCAATGCCAAAAATGAAGTTGTTCAACTGAGGTAAACATAGATTAGACTCCATAGCAAGAAGTGTGGTGAGCCATTGCTCCAGTACTAGCCCTACAAACAATATTTTGCAATATCAACATATTGAGACTGCCTAAATATGGTAGTAGCTTTCTGAATTTTACAATCAAGGTGTTAATTTCAGGAAAGTTTTCTATTCAAGATGACACCAAGATGCTTGACATGCTCGGATTTAGAAATCGTTTTCCCAAAAAGAAAGGGAACAGATACAGCTTCAATACCTCTAGACCTAGTAAAAACAATTAGATTGGATCTAGATGGGTTAACGTGTAAGTAAGGCTTGTTGCATTAAATCGAATAAAACATTCAGGAATTTACCTGCAACTGGAAAAATCAGATCATCAGAATGCTGCAGTTTAACAAGAAGCTCATCAATGACCAAAACCACAGTAGAGGAGGGAGAACACCAACCTGTGAACTATCTTTGGCAGCCTTGTCAGAAACAAATATGCCATTTAGCTCCGCCTTGCAGTTGTTAGGCTGGACTTCTTTGCAAACTAGTAGCTTGTAATGTTTTAAATCAGATTAGGCTTCACGGCGTTCTTTCATTCATTTGGTTCATTCCGCCAAAGATCAAACTTAACTAGATCAGCAGGAGACAGTTTTCGAGTTGCGCAATCTGCAGTGTTGTCCTTAGATGGAACAAGATCAAATTATTCACGTGAAATAACAGCAAATATTTCTGAGGTGCGATTAGTCACAAATGCCAACCATTTGCTTGACAATCGTATCCTTTATTCTTCTGCAAACCATCAGAACATCCTTCGATAGTGCATAATCCCATTCGATTTTCAACAGCCACAGCTGAAAAAATAAAATCTTGATCATGATTGTTGCTGGAGCAAGCCACCTCAGAGGGTCAACAATTCGCGTTGCTTCGGAAAGAAAAGTTGTTTTTGTAGCAAAACTGTCACTATCAATATTAACCTTAAACGTAAAGTAATCTTTATTCGGAAGCTACTGAAGGTTTATCGGTTGGATTACAAAGCTCTGCAATATTGGATTTCCAGTTTTGCAATTAGAAACCTCGTGACGCTAACATATTTACTAATTTTAATTTTGAATCAGTCGATTCCAATCGATTTTTGATACCAGTGAGCAGATGGTCGACTTAAAAGTCTCGCAACACTATTTGAGCTGCTTTAGAACAGTGCGAACTTTCTACTTGCGCTAACTGCTGTAAGGTTTTCGTAGCTAGAAATGGTGCTGCAGAAGTTCCTTAGGCTACCGTTGCGTCATACACATAATGTTCAAGAGGTTGACTGGAGTCTTCTCTCCACAAAATTCTCTGACCACTCTGCTTGAATCGCTCAGTTTTTTTTGTGACAAGCTGGGTACCCAAGAGGTAAACCTAATTCGAGTATGCTGAATCCAATGGTACTAGTCCCATTTCAAAGTTAGTCCCCATTTTGTTCCAGCCTTGCCGTCACTTGGTGAAAACGCTCGCCGTGCTCATCGGATTCGGCTGGTGATTGTTCGACAAATTTTTCCACTTGGCAATGAAAAAAATGTATTTTCAATGACATTCGAACGTTATTATTATGAAAATCGGTCATCATGTTTTGATTATGGTTTGCGCCAATCATCGGATCGATTAATTCCGAGAGCATTCTTAAAAACTTCTTTTGCATATTTCTATCCCACAAGCTCTCGCTCACTGAGAGCATTTTCAAATGCATCATCGTTCATCAAACGACAAATATCCGGTCCATTAAGCATTCCTGTAATAAAAAACATGATGCGAAATGAAATTTCATTTGATCAAAACTTAGATTCGAATAGATTCAAACATCAACCTTCTTTTATTTTCATTCCACTTGACCGTGGAAAAATGCGACGCAATTTGATGAACGTATTTCCATCTGGATTCAGCGCTTTTATAAAATGTTTAACACACGCTTGATATGAAGCGATGGTAACAATATTTTTTCAATTTGTACAAGTGGAGTTTCAATGTGTTGTCGTGTCACAATCTAATGTTCTCACATAAAGCCCAGTTCCGTTCATTATATTGCCCACTTACAAAACGTATATTCCACAAGCACATAAAAAATAAATGGTTTTAGTGTAACCCAATTGCATGCCACTTAAAAGAGCTATCACTTTTAAGTTTACACAAACTTTCCACTGTTGGTCATTGTTCCATATATCCGAACATTTGGAGCCAAAATGTTCACTTGTTTTAAATCCTTTGACAAAATAATGGATTGATAGTTTCAAGCGTCATACTATAATATCCAAATAATTTTGCGAGATTTCAATGTGATTGCATGGCGCATTGAAATTTGATGGTTGATACATTGATACAGGTGTTTCTCCGGTTTCATCGGATTCAAATGTTGGTGGTAAATACTTTTCAGTTGAGTTTGATCTTCCCGGAACGGGAATTTCATCTGAATGCGGCAACAGTAATTGAACATATGTCATTGCATGCAGTGTATGTCAAAAAACAAATATTTTTTCTGTTTGTACCGAGAATATATGTAATTCTTTCACCCATAACATTGAACTGGATCATGTACTTGTGGATCTACCTATATCATCGAGACAACAAATGATATTGTGGTTCCAGTGTTTTACCGTCTATGCATATGGAAAATGCATGGCATCCAATTTACACCATTAATAACATGTTGTGAAAGTATAGTCTATATAAATCAGCGGTTTCATCACTTATTTTGGGGGGATTGGTCATAATTTTAAATTTTCCACACACATAACAATATCAATTGTATAGTGCACAAGTGATTAGAAATAATTTGGATAAGGAGAGCTTATTACATCTAGTTTGAGACAATTCCTAAGATTTGAATTATTGGTGAATTAGTACAGATATTAAAACTATTATTAAGTGACATTTAAAAAAAACAAGTGAAGTGAATTTTCTAAATTAAACTAGCATTTCCTGGTATATTACGATTTTTATTAAACATGGCCGATCGAGATACACGAGCTTTGAAACGTACACTAAAACGCATGAATGAAATCAAAAAGGCGGTTCAGAAATTCAATGCGGAAACCACGCTTAGTGTTGTGCGCATGAATTTTCAAGTATTATGTGACGAATGGAACGATCACAAGGCGATAGAAAAGGATGTAACAGAAACTGCGGAAAATCTAGGACATTTAGAGTCCATAGATGATTTGTATTTTGATCTGAAATGTATTCTCGTTCAAGCGGAAAAGGAACGCGAAGCTTCGGATGACAAGGCGTCTTTAAATAACACAATGGAAGACTTGGTAGTAAATCAACAATCTTTTTTTTGCAATATATCGATGCTTAATAAACGCGACCAAGAGATACGTTTACCTCAAATTAATATTCCACCGTCTACAGGCAAATATTCGGAATTTTATTCATTCCGAGATTTGTTCGAAGCCTCAATCGACAAGAATGAGAAAATTTCAAAGGTACACAAGCTTCAATACTTGAAGGGTCTATTACGTGATGAAGCAGCCGCGCTTGTCCGACACATAACAATAACTGAGGCAAATTATACAGAAGCATGGGAGAAAATGAAAGAGCGGTATGACAAAAGGAAACAAGTAGTAACTCAATTAATTAAGCAATTTATGGACCAACCCAACATCACTCATTCAACCGCAAAAACACTTCATCACATGAATGACGTATCGGATGAAGTAATTCGTGCATTAAAGGTGCTAGGCGCTGATGCGTAGAAACGGGATCCGTGGTTAGTGTTCATTTTATTGAGCAAACTTGACGATGCAACTAAAAGGGAATGGGCTCACTACACAGCCGAAAATGATTTTCCGACCATTGAGCTGTTTTTAAAATTCTTAAATAGAAGAAGTGATGAGCTGGAAAGTTGCGGCCCTCAAGCAAAATCTACCCACCCAGCCACGCGACTAAAAGCACACAATGCCAAAATCAATACGGTGACGTGTCCCAAGTGTACAAGTAGCCATTATTTATCGAAATGCAGCGAATTTTTGGATATGAATATCAGTGATCGACGAGCTTTCACAGCGAACAAAAGGCTCTGTTTCAATTGTTTATCCGGAAATCATCAAGCAGGCGTATGCAGAGTTAAATACCGTTGTAACATTTGCAACTGAAAACACAATTTGCTTCTTCATACGGAAATAAATACAGGTAAACAAATTATAGATGCGGATAACGTTCCACCACTCGATTCGCCGCAACCAGTTTCAAGTACAACGACAGAATTATGCACGGAAATTCATTCGCATGCCATAGTTGCACTCAAATACCAATCAACCCTTCCAACAGCATTAGTGAACGTAAAATGCTATGATGCATGCAAGCTCTTCGAGGTCCACGAAAAAATGCAAACATTGTAATCACAGGTCTAGCCACATCTACGGTGACGAGTAGGGGTGTCACGAAATTATCATTGTCTTCGATTTATGGCCATCGAGCCCAAATAAACATTGATGCATTAATCCTTCAAAACTTTTAATTTTTAAATGTGAAAGATTGTGAATTGTTTCAAAATTTAGAAATGGCGGATAATGAATATTTCCGTCCAGGAAAAATTGACATCCTCATCGGAGCCGACAAGTTTTTCAACATCTTAGAAGATGGCAGAGTGATTAACCCAAACGGAACCATGATAGCACAAAAAACTATATTTGGATGGATTGTTAGCGGTGAACCACAAGTGAATAATAACTCATCAACGTCTGGGTCTAGTTTTGTGGGATGTAATTTAAATTTCGATTTAAACATAGATGCAACGCTACGAAAGTTGTGGGAACTAGAGGAGATAAGCACATGTGAACCGTATTCTACAGAAGAAAAGGAATGTGAAGAAATTTTTAAGAGCACATACACGCGACATGAAAATGGAAGATATATCGTTAAGATTCCTTTCCAAAGGAACGCTCCAGAGTTGGGAAATTCCATATTCACGGCGACAAAACGTTTTTACAATTTGGAGAAGAAAATGCAATCGAACGAACATCTACGAGAAGAATATACAAAGGTAATGGACGATTATCTAGCGCAAGGTCACATGGAACCTATTCCCGAAGAATCTACTGTGCCAATTCACAACAAAGAGTGTTGTTATTTGCTTCATCATGCGATAATAAAAGAAGGAAGTTCAACTACTAGAGTTCGTGTAGTTTTTGACGGATCAAGCAAAACATCAACTGGGGTATCTCTTAATGAGAAAATGCTGATCGGTCCAACCATACAACAGACATTATGGTCAATTCTTCTGAGATTTAGACAATACCGAGTTGCATTAACAGCCGACATTGAAAAAATGTATAGGCAAGTTTTGAGATACTGAGTACCAGCGAATATTATGGCGTAAAACACCTAGCGACAAATTGAAACATTATCGACTTACCACAGTAACCTTCGGTCTAGCAAGCTCTCCATTTTTAGTGACGCGAGTTCTTCGTCAATTAGCCATGGACACTAGTGAATTAGATACTCGTTCAGCAATACTTAACAATTTTTATGTTGATGATTTAATAGGTGGCACTGATACTATTGAAGATGCGGTGAATTTAAAACAAAAGGTCACGAATGTATTAAAATCCGGTGGTTTTCACTTACGGAAATGGAAATCTAACTATCCTGGTTTAGTAAAAAATTTTGAAGCTCAGTCGAAAAATATTGAGTTTGAAAATGAAGCCGTGATGATCAAGATACTCGGTTTACAATGGAACCCAATGAAAGATATATTCACTTTCATTGTAAATTTAGATGTAGATGCTGCACCAACCAAACGCCGTATTTTGACAGAAACTTCAAGGATTGTTGACCCTCTTGGATGGGTATCGCCATCAATTGTTTCATTCAAAATTCTTTTACAGAAGTTATGGATGTTGAAGCTTGGGTGGGATGACGCCTTACCACAAGATCTCTCAGTGTACTATCAAAAAATAAAATTAGAATTAAAGAAATTGGAAAAACTTCAGATCTCGAGATTCATCCATCAGAACCAAGTTGAATATAACGGATTTTGCGATGCTAGCGAACGTGCTTACGCTGCTGTAATATACTGCAAGTCTATGGGAGACGATGGAGTAGCCAAGGTGAATTTAATTATGGCAAAAACTAAGGTAACTCCAATAAAACAGGTTTCGATTCCAAGATTGGAGCTTTGTGATTACAGATTCCACTATTGTGCTTAAATGGTTATCCGATTATCCAGCAAGTTGGAAGATGTTTGTGGCGAATAGAACGTCTGCAATCCTAGACGTTTTACCTAGGGAACAATGGAATCATGTACAATCAGAGTATAACCCAGCAGATCATGCATCAAGGGGAGTGATGGCAGTACCGCTTGTTGACTTGAAACAATGGTGGACAGGCCCTGAATGGTTAGAAAAAGAACAGGGCACTTGGCCCACAACTAAAGCGGAACATCAGTTAAATGTAGACGTTGATGAAGAAAGGAAGCAAACCAAAACATGAGCCTGCAAGTAAACAATGCTGATGACATTTTAACAGATTTAGTCATCAAATATTCTTCATACAATAAATTGATTAGGGTATTAACTTATCTACTGCGATTCACCAGCAAAAGCCGTTTAGTGGCTACGCGACATAATGCTCCAACGACAACAGAGATGAAAGTAGCGGAAAACAACCTGTTTAAATGGGCACAACACAGGGAATATGATGATGAAATCAATCAATTGTCAAAGGGCAAAGAGATAAATAGAAATAGATCACTCCTATCACTCACTCCATTTGTAGATGAATTTGGAATCCTACGAGTCGGAGGACGTTTACAGAATATGGATTGTAAATATGATAAAAGCCACCCAATCATTCTGCCGAATTCCCACTCCTTGTGCAGGTTGATCATTTCCTTCTTCCACAAAAAATATTTCCATCCTGGCCCATCCTTGACATACTATTTAATCAAACAAAAATTTTGGATTGTTTGTAGCCGTAACATCATTCGAAGTGAATTGAGAAAGTGTGTGACGTGTGCAAGGCATCGTGCTGAAACATCAAAGCAATTAATGGGTAACCTTCCAGAAGCACGCATATCACCAGCTAGACTATTCAGCAGATGCGGTGTAGATTACGCAGGATCCATTAAGTTGGCTTCAAAAAGAGGGAGAGGAGCAAAGTTGACCAAGGGTTACATCTCAGTATTCATATGCATGGTAACGAAAGCAATACATCTTGAGGCCGTTAGTGATTTAACATCAGAGGCATTTATAGCAACGTTGAAACGATTTATTTCAAGAAGAGGTATACCAAAAGATATCTACAGCGATAATGGAACAGCTTTCACTGGGGCTCATAGAATGCTTAAGGACATCTCTTAACACGGAGAATTTTTGGAGTTCAAGCAGAAGTACATAAATTTTAAAATAAACCTTCATCATTATTCAACTACTGTTACATAATTGATTTTGAAGCTGTTTATAAATAATGTTGCTATGTGCTGTTATTTGGCACCTCCTTTATTTTTAAGTTATGGATAATTCAGTCGTAAATTTTATTGATTTTGTCATTAAGTAAATTGATGTTGTTTTTGTATATTTCCAGCTTTTCTAACTTGTCTAATTTCGGCCTTTTTTGATTCAGTGTAAAATGGTTAAATTTTTATTGAATTCAGTGTACCTATGATTTTTAGTTTTTACATATGTATATAGGATGTTGGGCGAAATTTGATGTTATGTCCTTTTTGGTTATGTTACATTTTCATGCATTTAACTAGTTACTGCGGTCTAAATTGAAATCCTGTCAAAAATGACGACAAATTTGGTTGGTCCGAAACCAGTTTTCTCGACGTTTTGAAAGTTCTTAAGTCTAAAAGAGCAACAACAAAAAATGTCCATTCGTCTGTACCCATATAGTATCTCGAGAACGGCTGGTCCAATTAGGAGATTTGAAAAGCTTTTGGTAACTGTACGTCAAGAGGGTGGGGTACCTGTCATACGAATTGACCCAACATACCTGGTGATATAAATATTAACGATTTTTTGATAAATGCTGGTTTGATTATTGAATTGGGCATTGAGTTTGTAGTTGATTTGAAGGTTAAGTTAGGGGCCTATTTGGGGGTTGATTTGAAGTTGAATTGGAGTTGAGTTGGGATTGGATTAGGATGTAATGAGCAGTTAAATAATGTTGTATTAATGCTGGTTTGGGGATTGAGTTTGGCGTAGAGTTTGCGGTTGAGTTGAGGGTTGAGTTGGGTTCCGTTTGCGGGTTGAATTAGAACTGAGTTGGGTTGAGTTGGAGATTGATTAGCATTAAGTGAACAGTTAAACTGTGGATTTGTGATTTTTTTTTATAAACACTTTATTGGGATTCTATATCTTATCCGATTTTGATGAAATTCAATATTTCCAATGGAAATGGGATTCTAAAATGAATTTTATATGAAGTTCTGGCATATGGCCAAGTAGGATATAACTTGGTGATTTGTTAAAGGATTTTTGTGAAATTTGACATCTGCGATGTACATGGGATTCTAAAATGATTTTTGGATAAAGCTCTAGTCTAGAATATGGCCAAGCAGGATAGAACTTGGCTATTTCTTAACCTATTGTGATGAAATTTGATATGTGTGTTGGAAATAAGATTCTAAAATGATTTATGGACAAAGGTCTGGAATATGGCGAAGTAGAATGGAATTTAGCTATATTTCTTAACCGATTATGATGAAATTTGACATGTGCGTTGTAAATGGAATTCTAAAATATTTTTTGGATGAAGCTCTGGAGTATGGCCAAGTAGGATGGAATTTGGCTATATTTCTTAACCGATTATGATGAAATTTGACATGTGCGTTGTAAATGGAATTCTAAAATAATTGTTGGATACAATTCTGGAATATGGCCAAGCAGGATGGGATTTGGCTATTCCTTATCCGATTATGATGAAATTTGAAATGTGTGTTGGAAATCGAATACTAAAATAATTTTTGGATGAAGCTCTGGAATATGTCCAAGTATATGGAACTTCTTTATTTCTTAACCGATTACGATGAAATTTAACATGTGCTTTGGAAATGGAATTCTAACAGAATTTTTGGATAAAGCTGGGCTATTTCTTAACCGATTGTGATGAAATTCGACATGTGTGTTGGAAATGGAATTCTAAAATAATTTTGGATGAATCTCTGGAATATGGCGAATTAAGCTTCGTTGTGATATGGAAATATCCTTCGTATACATGCACTTTTATAGTTTGCCTGTATTTCTTCATGAAGAAGGGTGTGATGTTTCTCGTTGCATTTAGCGTCTGAATCCAGATCTACGTATGACTACGTAGATACTGAATGACCTTGATTAAGACAGTTCACTTGTGACATAGTCGTTCAATTTAAACCAATTATCTATGATCACACAAATTCTTTTCCTTGAATTCTATAGACATTAATATTGTATGGCTTTATTGGTAAATTGCGCAACTTCAGGAACTAAACTTTAATTTTTGTTGTAATATATGTACACCTATATTTTCAAATTTCTAATTCGGAAATATTTTCAATTCTAAGAAAATATTATGCCGAATTATATAGAGAGATATCGAATTCTGACATCATAAGGTCAAATTCGGATTTGATTTATCTAATGACTTATCGAACATATTCTATCATAAAAATACATATTCTGGACTATATATCGAATTCAGACACGATATATCGAATTTTGACTTCAATAACTCAAATTCTGATGTCACAAAATTAATTTCTGCCACGACTTGTCGAATTCTAATAGGTTTCATCGAATACTGGTATGAATATCGAACACCGGTATGATATTTCGAATTTTGGCATCCATACTCAAGCTCTTATATTAATTATTGAATTCTGACATCATCAAGTCAACCGCTGAAAAAAATTATCGAATTTTGATACGGGATATGGAATTTTTTGAGATATCATCTCAAAACTTGAGAATTCGATATATCATCCCAAAATTCGAGATGTTATGTGAGAATATGACATGATATATCCAGTTCGGATATGCCGATATATCGAATTCTGAAATCATGAGATGATATATCAAATTCTAATAAGACCTTTCGAATTTTGAAAAAACATGTCGAATTTTGACTGAATATGTCCAATACGTAAAAAGTTAAAATAGCGACGTGACATATAACATTTGACTAAATGATATCGAATTCTAAAACCAAAAATTGAAATTCTGATATAACTAGTCGAATTCTGAGATAACATCTAGAATTTTGAAATTATTTACGGAATTCTGAAGGCTTCATGACAAATTTAACAAATTGTGACAACTTTTCAAATTCTGGAATGACATAACGAATTCTGATGTATTGAATTTGGATATAAATAACTCAAATTCTGGCTTAACATATCGAATTCTGTCCTCATTTATCTAATTTTGACATAATGTTTTTGTGAAAATCGTGAAATGACAGACAGGCAAAAATCTTTTAATAATCTAGAATTCGCGATTATTCGGTTTATGTCTCTCTACGGTATAAGATATACAATTCTGACATTATAAATTCATATTTTGACGTGTCATATCGAATTTTAACGTTGTGTGTAGAATTCTGATATATAGAATTCTAACACCAATAATTCAAATTCTGATTTCAGACATATCGAATTTAGACAACATTAACTCAAAATCTGACAAGATATACCGAACTACATACTACATCAGAACAGTACAAATCGAATTCTAATATGATTTATCAAGTTTTGGCATGATATATCGATCTCTGACATCATCAATTCAAATTCCGACTTGATATATGGAACTATGCCATGATAGACACATTTAATACATAAATTCCGACAACAAAAATGTAAATTCTGACATGATGTATCAAATTCAGACGAGACACCTTTATCAATTTTGACATCATATCTTAAATTCTGACGCGGCATATCGAATTCTGGCTTGATATCATGATATATCGAATTGTGACATCTGATATTTAATTTATAACATGACGTATCAAATTCTGCCATGAAGTAACGAATCGTACAACTTATCGGATTCTGGCATAATACCTCGAATATGTGGCATGTCGATTTCTGGCGTGATATATCGAATTCTGGCATAGTATATAGTATTCTGACATCATAAATACAAATTCTAATATTGCATTTCTAATTCTGACATAAAGTATAGAATTCTTCATGATAACACAAAATTCTGGCATTAAAAATTCAAACTCATCAGAGTTTCTATTATCAATGAGATATCGAATTTTGGTATCAAAGATTAAAATTTTGATAAAACATATCGAATTCGCTTATGATTTTTCGAATCTTGATATGAATTAAGTATCTAATTTTGGCATCAAAAATTCAAATTTTGCGTGACATATTGAATTTTGACATGATGTTTCTGGTGTGATGTATCGACATGATATATCGAATTCTGTAATTTCATATCGAATTCTGGCATGAAACATCGAATTCTGACATGATGTACCGAATTCTACCATGAAAAACTCAAATTCGGTCATGACATATCAAATTCAGACATAATGGGCCCTATTCTCGAATTCCACATCCATTTTCCACATGTGGAAATCTGTCAAAATTCACAAAAACGTTCGGAAATTTTATTTCATGTATTCTTGAATTCCCTACTAATGGAATTTTTTCGGTACTAAGGGAATATTTCCGAATGGGTATAAGTATGTGGAAAAAATTCCCCATGTACGAAAAAGTCAATAATTACGTAGATTTTAGATTTACTTTTTGTGAATAAAAAGTTCGCAAAATTTTTATTTTGTGAATAAACAATCATTTCGAAATTTTTTTTATATCAAAATTCATGATAAGATAAAAAGAATTCTTAAAAAATGGACTGACATATAGCAAAAAAAAACATTGTAAACATTAAACGTATTTAGTTGACTTTATTGGCAATTGCTGCTTTGATAAAATTACAAAATTTCTGAGTGGTGAATAAAAAATTCCGATCGATTCAAGAATAGGGTATTTGGATGCATGTGGAAATAGAGAAAAATACCAAGGGAACTATTAAGGGAATTTTGACAGATGTCCACATGTGGAAAATGGATGTGGAATTCGAGAATAGGGCCCAATGTATCGAATTCTGACATCATAAATACAAATTCTGATATTGAAAAGCTTAATTCTTTCGTCATGTATCGGGTTCTAATATGATAATTCGAATTCTTGCATCAAAAATTCAAATTCTGACATGACTTGGATTCTGGCATAATAACTCGAATATATGACATGGCGAATTCAGGATGATATATCGAATTCTGACATAAGATATAGAATTCTAACATCATAAATGGAAATACTGATATTGTGTATCTAATTATGACATGAAGTATGGAATCGAAATATCGAATTTTGACACCAAAGATTCTAATTTTGGCATGGCATAATACTTCGAATTTTGATATGATATGTCGATTTCTGACATAGCTTGGATACATAATATCTCATTGTGTTGACTGGCTACTATGTAGTTAATTTCTGTTGGTTTTGTGGTCGCAGCCGAGGATGGAAATATCAACTTAATTTTTACATTAAACGTCCAACCAAGCAAACCAAGGGAAAGAACTCTATTGATTTGGACGTTACTCCTTATAGGCTGTTCGGTTATACGAAGCTGTTGACCAACCTCTCTAAAATTGATAGAAAATAAAAGATGGATTGATGTGAAACTTTTTCATAAACGGTAGCTGTATTAAGAAATTGTCTGGCGAAAAAATCATCGCAGTTATTTTACGATTGAAATGACACGTCCCAAAATGACATAAGGGACAAAACTAGGTATTTCGATGAAAATGGTCTAAAATGAATTAAGGTGAAGTTATGGCATAACCAATTAGGATATAAATTGGTTAATTCTCAACCGATTTGGATGAAATCCAACGTATGTGAGGGAATTTAGGATGGAACTTGGATAATTCTTAACCAATTTGGAAGAAATCCAAAATGGCCGATAGAAATGTGATTCTCAAATAAATTTAGATGAAGTTCTGGAATATGGCCAATTATAATAAAACTTATGTAGATAGTTTTGAACTGATTTTGATAAACTTTGACGATAATTATAAGAATTTCTGAACTATGTAAGTTCTGATCATTTGGGATACAATTTGGCTATTTCTTCATCGTACGATGGAAATTGGATTAAGTAATAAATAAACCAACAAATTAAAATGTTTTAATTGTTATATCAAAATTATTTTATTAGCATATGTGGTTGTACACCAGAGAACAAATTTTTTATAGAGTTCAGGACTGAGCCCTTTCGATTTTTCTTTTAAATGCCGTTGACCTCTTCAAAGAAGTTCAATTTACGGTTCAGAATATACCTAGGTTTTTAAAATCGGAAATCTTTCCTTTTTGAAAACGATTAGCATTACTGTCAGAAAAAGAGCACCTCAGGTGTCTATATCTGTCTCTGTGAGCGAGTTTTAGAAAGCTTCCTTTAATCTAAAATGTAAGCACTCTATAAAAAATGATTTGTTATCAGTAATAAAAAAGAAAATTATTTTGCTTATCTTAGGTATATCATGCCTCTATTTTGATATGATATATATTATATAGAAGGCATTGTTAGATGCCGGTTTTGCGATTACATCCTGTAATGGGTTTCCTACTTTTTTTAAAATGTAAAATTGTTGACATATAATTTACATTTTAATGTAAATTATGTAGATTTTTACATTTTTTACTTGTAAAATGTAAAAAATGATTTTTTACACGAATATGCCCAACTGTGCTGTGTGGACCTTGGTTTATTGCAATCGGTTCTCTTTAAACTTTGATCGTATGCTTCAAGAGCATACCACCTTGCTATTAGGAATGTGAGAAACTCATCGAATGTCGGATAGGTTTCAATGTCCAATTTGTCCATTATCAGGTGAATAAGCCAGTGCTGCTGGGCTCCTTATAACTTCATCTTCTTTTAACTTCATCAGCGCTGTTCGCGCTAATTCTAAATCCTCGCGCTAACCTTAGTAGATGTTATTTATAAGATCTTAAAAATTAAGGACGATACGTTGTACTCCATACGATTATACCGTTCTTTAACTTTAATTCAAGCATTTTCATAATTGGCATCCGTAGCTGGAATGTGCTTAATAAGACCATATGCTTCGCCGCGGAGCACTCCCCATAAATATTCATTTAGGATGCTTTTAAAAGAAAAGTTTACCAAACTTACCTTAATAAAACTTACCTATTTTATACTATTTTTTATTGGTCGGTCTTTCATTCATTTATTCATTTTAAAAAAACCACTAAACACTAATCTCTATTTATTTTAAAAATATTATTTTATTTAGTCTTAATTATTAATTCTTTACAATTTATATTTTACTCTAATATAATAGATATTTCGAAAATAGTTCAAAGTATTTTCCATTCTTTACAAAATAAAATTTAAAGTTTGTTATACATCTTAAGATTCGTTATAGACATGTACTACATTTTTTACAACGCTTACATACGCAAACAACAACATATACGATTAGGTATCACAATATAGTGTTGTACACAATAGATTAGGCTATTACCAGGATAATAAATTGTTAATTAAAAATAAATTATATTATAAATTAGTGATCACATTTGATTTAGATTTTGTATTTTGGCTTAGGTCCTTACATATAATCGAAATTTACTTAGTCTATACATAATTAACAGAATAACGAGATACTAATTTCATAATTTATTTGTCTCTAGTATATATTATGTAATAAATTACCTTATTAAAACATGCTAAATACATTTAATTGTTTTATAAAAATTACTCTATATAATTAAAACAAAAGAAAAAGGAATTTCTTTATTTAAATAGATTTGGATGATGAATCCTACTCTTTAATATATAAGTAAAATTTATTCATCTAAAGATCATAAAAAGTTTTTTTTTTTAATTATTCTAACAATATTAAATTTCTTTATTAAAATTTTAAATATTTTATATAAAATGAAAAATTATTTTTTATCATAATATGAGTAAAATTTAGAAAATTGTTATTTGCATAGAACAAGTAACTCGTTATTTATTATAATTTTTTAATTTTTTTTTTTTAAATCTAATATCCATAAAAATTTGGTCCATACATTAAATTTTTTTAAGTTAACATTAATTATTTTTAGTTTCATAAAAAACATAATTAAAATGTAATTTAATGGATAAATTATAAATTGTTAATTCTATTAAAGTCAGCGTTGGTCTTTCTACAATAATTAATGGGGACGGTTCTCTAGTACTTTATGATTACCGTATAATTAAACTAAGCTGATACTGGGCAGGTTGGTTTAAGATGTTTCTCCGGACGATTCTTACTAATTTCTTACTCTCTCTTCTAAAATGGAAATATAAGGACTTGATTGCAGCAGTAATTGAAATAGTTCTGCTGATCTCATCAAATTTTAAGTAAATCTTGTAAGATTTACAAAAAATTTATGAAATTATTTTTCACTTGATTGAACATTTTATTGTTTCATAATCATAAAAAATTTTTTGTAATAAAAAAATTTAAGCCACAAAAACGCAGCTGATGATGATGTACCATTACATCGCAATGCAATCTGCATTATATTAAGACAATAAAAATTAAAAGTTTTTGTAAAAAAAAAATTTTTTTAATTTTATTTTATTTAAATTTTGTGAAACGTTTAATGGTTGTGTTTAGTCTAAGTGTTTTGATAAATCTACCAATTGTAATTCAGAAAGCGTTAATTGTAATTCAGATTAGTCAATTGTATCTCAGGAAGCGTCTGGCTGAGGGCAAAGCGCCCGGTAGCGAGACAAGGCTTCTGGCGGTGCGGCCACGGAAGGAGACTTGCGCTCCTACGATGGACCAACCGCCAAAGAGGGACCGCTCGGAGGACGGCACTTCACCGGCACAAAAAAAGGCCAGGGGGGAAGAACATGTCCTGGTGGCCTCGGGTTCTGCGGTCCGGCCTGGAGTTACCTTCAGGCAGGCTGCGGAATCAGAGAGCATTGGGATCTTACCCTCTGGCTTTCCTGAGGTTGCCCTCACTGGAGAGCAGCTTAAAGCTGTCCAGGAGGGAATCTTGGATAAGGTGCTGGAGCAGGAGGCCAAGGAGCTTAAACCTAAGTTCCTTGGCAGTCAGCTTCGGCTTGGTTGGCTGGTAGTGACCTGTGCCGACCGGGCCACTGTACAGTGGCTCAGGGAGACCATAGGCACTATTAAGCCATGGGAAGGTGCAGAGCTGATTGTAGCTGAGGCGGGAAACCTGCCTCGAGCTAGGATCGTGTTTGGTACCTTCCCAAACAGTGCCGAATTGCCCACGGATAAGCTTCTGGGTTTTATCAGAAGCCAAAACGAGGGCATGCAGGCGATCAACTGGAGAGTGGTCAGGAGAGAGGCGAAAGGCACTTCAGCTTTTTGCACGTTCTCCATGGACCACTCATCGGTTGAGAAGCTCAAACAAATTGACTTCAAAATCAATTTTAAGTTTGGGATTGTCCAACTGCACCCCAAGGGGGGCCAGGGTGGTGGAAAGCTAGGTTCCAGGGGCGGGCCCCAAGTGGTCAAGCCTGTGGAGGACATCGTGGCTGCACCTGTGAAGGCGATCGAGGCCGCACCTGTGGCGGCTATCGGGGCCACACCTGTGGTTAAAACCACTGGTGTGGCGGCCCTTTCCAGGAGACAGGCGAGGAGAAGGAGGGAAAGGGAGAGGAAGGCGTCAGCGGTTGTACGGGGAATGGCCCCGCGAGGGGTCACCCCGCGCAAGCCACTGGTGAAGCCTGGTGGCTCTCAGTCAGCTGTGGACAGCAGCAGCAAGATGGAGGACATGGATTCGCCATCTGGCAATGGCGGTGCGAGCAAGGAGGCTAATGCAGGCCTTCAGCAGACGTCGCTGCAGTGATGGCACACTTAACCTGCCTACAGATAAACCTGCATCATGCAAAGGCGTCTTCGGACGTCCTTTGTCGTAGGTTTATCTGCCAGAAAATTGGCATGGCTCTAATACAGGAGCCATGGGTAATAGGTAACCAAATTAAAGGTATACCAAAACAAATGGGTAAGTTGATTTATTGTAATGGAACTGAGAGTCCAAGGGCGGCCATTTTGGCCAGCTCGCAAATTAATTTTATTCCCATTTCAGAGTTCATCTCCAGGGACTTAGTGGCGGTAATGGTGGAGGTTCTGGGTGAAAGAGGGAAACAGGAGGCTATAATGGCCTCCGCCTACTTTCCTGGAGACTCGGAAACGATACCTCCTCTTGAAGTTAGGCGGCTCATAGCTCATTGCCAGCGCAATGGGCTGGCTTACCTAATAGGATGCGATGCAAATGCGCACCACACGGTGTGGGGCAGCACAAACATCAATAATAGGGGTGAGTACCTTTTTGAGTATATAATTACTAATAATGTAGATATTGTCAATAGGGGAAGGAAACCTACTTTCATAAATGCGATTCGGCAGGAGGTCCTAGATTTGACCCTCGCTAGTCCGCATTTTAGTCATTTTGTTAAAAATTGGCATGTGTCTGAAGAGGCCTCCTTATCGGATCACTTGCACATCAGATTCGATTTGGCGGCCGAGGCCATGCAGCGGCAGGAGATAAGAATTCCAAAACTGACCGATTGGGACTCTTATAGAGTCTCACTCGAATCAGAAATGCCCTCGGTAATGGGGAACATAGAGTCTCCAGAGGGCTTGGAATTCTGTTCAAACCAGCTGCATAATTCTATACACTCGGCTTACGAAAACAGCTGCCCAGTTAAGCGAAGAGAGTCCATTAAGTTGGTCCCTTGGTGGAACGGGGCGCTGAGTAAGCTGAGGAAAAAATCTAGAAGGTTGTTCAATAAGGCTAAACGCACCGGGGAATGGGGCGAGTATAGGATGGCCTTAACGGAATACAATCTGGAATTAAGAAGATCCAAAAGGGCTACCTGGAGAAACTTCTGTGAGGGAATTATTGAATTACCCTCTGCAGCTCGTCTCCAGAAAGTCCTTGCTAGAGATCACTCAAATGGTTTGGGGCTTCTTCAGAAGCAAAACGGGATGTTCACTGAAAACCGGAAGGAAACCCTGGAGTTACTATTAGGTACCCACTTTCCGGACTCAATAGTGGTAGGTACCCAGGAGGACCCGCATGACCCTTCAAGTGAGGTAGACTATTCACCCCACAGTAGGATCTGGAGCCTCTCTGGAAAAATGTTCACACCCAGCAAGGTGAGATGGGCTATTGGCTCTTTCAAACCGTTCAAATCTGCTGGAGGGGATGGTATCTTTCCGGCTTTACTTCAAAGAGGTATTGAGGAAATACTCCCCAGCTTGGTCCAGTTGTTTCGGGCAAGTTATGCTTTTAACTATATTCCGAAACTATGGAGGAAAGTAAATGTGGTCTTTATACCAAAGGGAGGGGGTCGTCTGGACACCCAGCCCAAGGCTTATCGGCCAATTAGCCTAACATCGTTTCTATTGAAGACGATGGAAAAAATCCTGGATAATCAAATAAGAAATGAAATCCTTGTAAATAACCCACTGCATCGGAACCAGTTTGCTTATCAAGCTGGCAAATCCACTGTGATGGCTCTTAGTGGTCTAGTCACGAAGATTGAAAGAGCGGTGGCTTTTAAGGAAATTGCCCTGTGTGCCTTTGTGGACATTGAGGGGGCATTTGACAATACCTCCTATGGTTCAATAGAGAGGGCAGCTATGGAGAAGGGGGTTCCGCCGTCTACAACTAGGTGGATCCGCTCCATGCTGAAATATCGCGATATTACAGCCACACTAGGTGGCGAGTCAGTAACCATCAGGGCCGTAAAGGGCTGTCCCCAAGGAGGTGTACTGTCTCCTCTTTTATGGTCATTGGTTATTGATAGACTGCTGGTCCTCCTGAATAGCCATGGGTTTGATGTCCAGGGCTATGCGGATGACGTGGCTATCGTGATTAGAGGCAGGTTTGATGATATCATCTCTGATCTCATGCAAAATGCACTCAACTTGATATGGCAGTGGTGTAACAACGAAGGACTTAGTGTCAATCCAAACAAAACTGTCATTGTCCCTTTTACGAGGAGGAGAAAGCTCTCGCTTGTAGCTCCCTCGTTAAACGGTACTATTGTTGCCTTTTCCAAAGAGGTTAAATATCTAGGGGTTATCCTGGATAATAAACTGAACTGGGAACAACATATACAAAAAATTCATAATAGAGCCACTAAGGCTTTTTGGGCCTGTCAGAGACTCTATGGACGTACTTGGGGACTACAACCAAAAATGATCTACTGGTCATTTCTAACAATTATTAGGCCTATGATCACTTACGCATCGTTAGTGTGGTGGCCTAAAACTCAACAAAGGACAGCGCAAACTTTATTGAATAAGGTTCAGCGTATGGCCTGCATTGGGGTTACGGGCTCAATGAAAACATGTCCGACCGCAGCAATGGAGACACTCCTAGGACTAACTCCATTGCATCTGCATGTAAAAAAGGATGCTGTTAATATGGCCCTTAAGATGCAGGCGGAGGGTAACATCAAACCAGGCAATATGGTGGGCCATCTGGAGATCCTTAAGGAGTTTCAGACAGATCCCACTATAGGAATGCCTTCCGACTGTATGCCAGCCAAACTGGATTTCCACAAACCCTTTTGTGTTAGATTACCTGACCGGGAGGAGTGGAGTACAGGGGGACCATCCTTTGAGCGAGGGTCATTGGTGTGGTATACAGATGGATCAAAAACGGAAGATGGGGCGGGGGTAGGAATACATGGGAGTGGAGTATCACTCTCGAAGTCCTTGGGTACCAATGCAACCGTCTTTCAAGCAGAAGTGCATGCTATAGAACTTTGTGCTAGGATAGGCATTTCTAAAGGCCTAAACGACGCAAAGGTTTATATCGTATCAGACAGCCAATCGGCCTTAAAGGCTCTTAGGTCTTTTACCATTGAGTCAAGGCTGGTATGGGATTGTCTGAAGGTTATTAAATCGCTGGCAAGCTCAAATAAGGTAACACTTGTTTGGGTGCCAGGGCACACTGGAATTGTGGGAAACGAGGCAGCTGATGTCCTCGCCTGCGAGGGATCTGCCTTTCCATTAATTGGACCAGAGCCCTTCTGCGGCGTCTCTAAGGGGCACCTTAGGGCAGCAGTTAAACGCTGGGAGGATGTGCAAAAGTCCTCTTACTGGCGCGGAATTCCAGGTTTGCGACAGGCGAAGGAATTTATTTCACCTTCGTCGGCCAGGGCCAAGGAATGTCTCGTACTTAGGAAACCTGAGTTGAGGCTGCTTACCGGCTTCCTCACAGGTCACATCCCCTTAAGGTATCACCTTAAGAAAATGGGCCTAAGTCCGACGGATAGATGTCGCTTCTGTGACATGGAAGCGGAATCAGCGGAACATGTTCTGTGCCATTGCCCAGCCATTTTCTGCAAAAGGTTACAACATCTAGGAGGGAGAGTAATGAGCCCGGATGGTATGCACCATATACCGGCCGGCAGTATTGTCAGGTTCATTAAGAGCCTGAATATTGACTGGACGGCTCATTAAGTAGGGTCCATGCACAAAAGATCTTTTAGGTCGCAGTGCGGGGTGGCTTGAACGCCCACATGGCCCTCAACTAATAATAATAATAATAATAATCTCAGGAAGCGTCAATTGTAATTCAGAAGGCGTCAATTGTAAATCAGAAAGCATCGATTGTAATTCAGATTAGTCATTTGTAATACAGAAAATCTCCACTGTATATAACGTGGCTATACTAACTGTTAATATATTTTATTATACATAGTAACCCTTGAATTAACTTTAACATTTCAAACATCTGAATTCATTTTTTTTTTTCAAGTTAACACACACAATTTATAATACATAGTTGAATCGTTTAAAACGTAAAATACAAGATTTCTATCCATAAAAATGGAACTAAAGGACAATTGCGCAAATGGCCAATTTGTAATGACCAGGCATTCATTTCACTCAAAGTGCGTGCAACTTATAATCAATGTTCCGGATAATTCGTGTCCTGTTTGCAGAACTGCCGTGATTGGAACTGATCCAATTTAAAGGAAGAAATACAAAAAAATAATAATGAAAAAGATCGTGAAAGGTTAGATAATTGTGCGAACAGAGGTGATGACTGAATAGCTTTGGCTGTAACGGTGAAAATAAAGTACCAGGCCGCTGTTATGTACTTGAAAGTACACCCTGTATTCAATATGTTAACTTTTATATACTTCTTTATTTTGTCATCGCACACTATTGTATTTTCATATAAATTGCGATGCTAATGTTTATATAATCAGTTGTTAATAATCAGTCTTCGGGACATAACAATAAATAAATACTTTGTGAATATAATTCTTTTATTATAAATAAACAAACATATTATTTGGCGACGAGGTAAATAAAGAAAAGAGTAATAAAACTCAGTTGTGGTGAAGTGGTGAAATATTTACTGTTAAAATTCAAATCGGTTTCAGAAAAATTTTAAAGAAATTTAAGACCGGATTAACAGATTAATACAATTTTGCGCCTAATCTTGTGATTTAAATCTAATAATGTCTTTAATCGGTGGATTGGAACATTTCGATCAGAGCAAATCTGATATCGAAACATATATAGAAAGATTTGAACAGTTAGTGTTGGTAAATGTTGTGGATAACGATAAAAAATTACCACTTTTTATTACTCTCATCGGCGCGGAAACATATAATACGTTAAAAAATTTGTGTACGCCTGATTCACCTCTTAAAAAAACGTATGACCAAGTTATTGCATTATTAAAAAAACATTTTAATCCTGATAAAATATTAGTGTTTGAGAGATTTAGATTTCATAAACGGGATCAATCAACAAATGAAACACTGGCTGAGTATGCAATTGAACTTAAACGGTTAACGCGTACTTGTGCTTTTGGCGCTTTTCTCAATGACGCGCTACGTGACCGTTTTATATGTGGTATTAAAAGTGAAGCGATACAAAAAAAATTGTTATCGGAAAACGGTGAATTAACTTTTGAGGATGCATATTCTAAAGCCATAAGTATGGAGTTGGCATTCATCGAGTCGAAAAGTATAGTGGATAGTGCTACGGTCGCAAAAATTCATTCTACCAATTTTAAAAGAAATATGTATCGTGAACAAAGCATCAATGAAAAAGATAAAAAACCTGTAACCAGTTCACATTATAATTTAAACAAACATTGCAATAATTGCGGTAAACATCACGGGAAATTTTGTGCGGCGAAATATTGGACATGTTTTAACTGTGGAAAAAAAGGTCATGCGAAAACCATGTGTCCTATTAATAACAAAAAAATCAATTGTGTTGACGATGAGGATAGTGAATTGGAAGATGGTTTTGGGTTATTAAATTTTGTAAATGGTGTTTTCTTGACACATTCGAATCCAGAATTGGTGACTCTCAAAATTAATAAGTTACCAATTACTATGGAAATTGATACTGGGGCAGCCGTAACGGTTATTAGCTCATTTGTGTTCAGTATATGTTTTCCAGAAATGGTGTTGAAAAAGATTTCCAAGCAGTGTAGAACAGTTACAGGAGAGATTTTGGATATAGTGGGAAGTGTGTTTGTGGACGTGGAATTAAATTCAAGAACATTTAATTTAGAGTTATTGGTATTTAGAGCCAAGCAACGGGTACCCTTACTAGGAAGGAATTGGTTGGATTGTATTATGCCAGCTTGGCGCAATAATTTTGTGCAAAACTCTGGTGCTGACCATGGAAGTATTAAGGTGGTGAAAGCAGATGAAGATTCATTGGTTGTGAAGTTGAAGGAAGAATTTTCAACGGTGTTTTTGGACAAACAAACTTCAATGAACGGGTTTAAAGCAACGATTGTTTTGAAGGAAGGTGCAAAACCAGTATTTTGCAAACCATATTCGATGCCATACGCGTTAAAACCGAAGGTAGAAATCGAGTTGAATAACATGGTGAAGAATGGTATTTTAGTACCAGTTCAACATAGTGATTGGGCTAGTCCGATTGTCGTGGTACCTAAGAAAGATAAAAGCCTTAGAATATGTGTAGATTTCAAGAGTTCCGTTAATAAATGGGTGGATTTTCACCATTACCCTCTACCAAATATCGATGATATTTTGGCAGGTTTATCTGGCTGCAGCGTATTTACAGTTTTGGACTTAGCTGGTGCTTATCAACAAGTGGAAATTGCTAATGATTCGAAGGCGTTATTCACTATTAATACTCACTTGGGATTATTTCGGTACAAGAGACTTACATATGGGATTTCCAGTGCTCCAACAATCTTCCAAAGAATTATGGATGAAATTCTGAAAGGATTACAGAATACTATGTGCTATTTAGACGACATTCTGATAGCGGGAATAAATGTTGAAGATTGTTTTACCAACGTGAAAGCTGTTTTCCAACGTCTTGAAAGGTATAACGTTAATATAAATGAAAAAAAAATGTTTATTTTTCAGACAGAAAGTAGAATACCTGGGTCACGTTGTTAGCGGAAGTGGGATTTTACCAAGCCCAAATAAGGTTGAAGCAATACGAAATGCACCAATTCCCGAAAACCTTACACAGCTGAAAGCTTTCCTAGGGTTGGTTAATTTTTATAGGAAATTTATGCCGATGATGGCTTCTGAACTGGCACCGCTTTACAAGCTAACTCAAAAGGATGTTGAGTTTATTTGGAATAAAAACTGCAACATTGCATTCAATAAATGTAAACAAGGCCTGACGAGCAATAATATTTTGTGTCACTACGACCCGTCAAAGGAGCTGTACTTGGCTTGTGATGCAAGTTCCTTTGGAGTTGGTGCAGTTTTAAGCCAGCAAGTTAATGGAGTAGAACGGCCATTGATGTTTGCATCAGCAAGTCTAACCGCAGCCGAAAAAAATTATTCACAGTTGGACAAAGAGGCATTGGCTATCATTTTTGGGGTGAGGAAGTTTAATAAATTTCTTTTTGGTCGTAATTTTGTTTTAGTCACGGACCATCAACCGCTGGTCTCATTATTTGATAACAAAAAGGGCGTTCCAATTACTGCAGCACATAGACTTCAGAGATGGGCTATTATATTGTCAGGCTATAACTATGTGATCAAATACAAAAAAGGGCAGGAGTTGACTGTTCCGGATGCACTTTCTCGCTTACCACAAGTCGATAAGTTTTGCGGAGATACCTATATATATTTAATTAACGCATTTGCTGAAGTAGATGAAATTCCTCTCTGCTATGAAGATATTGCCCGGGAAACATCGAAGGACATTATCTTAGCCAAAATTATGTCGAATGTAAAAAAAGGCTGGCCAAATTCTACTGATGACATAGATATGAAACCATTTTTTAGCAGAAAGTTGGAACTGTCACACGAAAGTGGCTGTCTAGTTTGGGGAAGCAGAGTAGTAATTCCGCCATCTTTAAGAAATATTGTCTTAAAACTTCTACACGAAGATCATCCAGGAGTGGTCAGAATGAAGATGTTGGCCAGATCACTGTGCTGGTGGCCAAACATGGACGACGATGTTAAGAAAATTGTAGCAAGTTGTGACGTTTGTCAACGCTTCCAGAATGCAAATGCATCCGACTTTAAAGAAACAGGATGGCCGAAAACTGATAAGGTTTGGCAAAGATTACATGCAGATTTCTTTCATTTTGGGGGTAAGACACTATTTTTAATTGTTGATTCAACTTCAAAATGGATCGATGTTCATATAATGGCAGGAACATCCGCAGTAGATGTTGTTGCGAAATTAAGGCAAACGTTTTGTATATTTGGCTTACCCCATGAATTAGTCACTGATAATGGACCACCTTTTGGAGCAGCTGAATTCATAAATTTTTGTCAGCGAAATGGGATTTCGCCTTTGAAAAGTCCACCATATGTACCACAAGCAAATGGACTCGCTGAACGGGCTGTACAAACGGTTAAGAAAGGACTTCTTAAATCTCTTGGATCCGAAATGAAGTGTTCTCATGATGAGCTTCATAAACGCCTTACAAATTTTCTACTGGCGTATAGAACCACACCGAGTTCTGTAACACTCGAGACACCATCAAACTTGTTGTTAAAGTTCGAACCAAGGACCAGACTTATGCAGCTTAGACCTGAATTTGGATCAACCAATATGAAAGGTAAATATATTTCAAATAGTATTAACCTTTCAAAGTCTTTTATAGAAAATCAAGAGGTATATATGCGGTTAAATAATAATCACCAATGGGAGCCTGCACAAGTGTTGAAGGTTCTGGGATTAAGGCGTTATTTAGTCAAAACATGTGATCAAATTCGAATTGTACACCAACAACAACTTCGGTCAAGAGATGGTAATAACCTACTACAACAGAAAATGGAAGAAGAAAGATTAGAGATACCTACTTCGGAAAGATTTCTAAAAAATCAAGATGTATTGCGGGCAAAGGAGGAAGAAGTAACCAATGTAATGCCTTCAGTCACAGATGAAATTTCACCTGCGATGACATCTGATATTTCGGAATCTGAAACATCGGTTGAGTCACCATCCGTAAGAAGATCTACACGAGAACGAAGAGAACCAGAAAGATTAATGTATTGATGTCTTTTCATAAATAATTCATTTAATTATTGTATTCTTTTTAATTAAGGAAAGGGAAGTGTTATGTACTTGAAAGTACACCCTGTATTCAATATGTTAACTTTTATATACTTCTTTATTTTGTCATCGCACACTATTGTATTTTCATATAAATTGCGATGCTAATGTTTATATAATCAGTTGTTAATAATCAGTCTTCGGGACATAACAATAAATAAATACTTTGTGAATATAATTCTTTTATTATAAATAAACAAACATATTAGCCGCATATCACTGGATCCAATCTGAACCTCACACAATGTTGCCAAAAGGTAGCACAAAACCAAAAATTTTGACTGAGGATGAAATTGAGTTGATTTTTTTTTTTAAAGACTGTAGTATAACATTAAAACAAATAAAACAAAACATTATGAATAGTTTCCGAAAAGTGGTGTCTGTGTCAACCGTTGGTAACTACTTAGAAGGCAGACTCTTCACTACCAAAAAAATACACATTCAACCGATTATAATGAATAAAACCACATACAGCAGGGCAAACAAATTGTATGGATGGATGAAACAAATTTTATTTTGTTTTACCGTATAACAAGGGACCGTGCAAGAGCTGGTCACAGAGAAGTCCAACACCTTCCAGCATCAAAAGGTCCTAACATACATTTGATTGGAGCAATTTCTACTACAGTGGTTGTGTCTATGGAACGCAGAAGAGGTTCATTTATTGCACAGTTAGCAAATGATTGGGTAATAACATTAATGCAGCAGTGGCAAGATTTGGAAAATGAACTGGTAGATTTAGTCATTGTTGCAGACAACGCACCTTGCCATTCAAGACTAGAAGCAGTTATTAAAGAGACGACAGCATCTCTGCTACGGCTAGGACCTTATTCTCCAATGCTAAATCCCATTGAGACTATTTGGTCTATAGTCAAAGCATATTAGCAACAAAGATTGGTGTACTTGGAGAATATTATAGATCATGCAAAAAATACCATAGTCGGAGATGATTGTGTTTAGGCTGTGCAACACTGTACAGTACACCCAGCTACAGCTTTAGATATGCATGTTGTTGATATGCATATTGTTTGTTTTTTGTAAACAACCCGAATGTCAGCTTGAAAAATGTAATTTTACAAACTTGCATATATAAAACTGACAAAGATAAAATTGTACATATGTGACAAAGATAAAATTGTACATACTTATTGTCGAAAATGCCTACATAATTTTATCCGTAAAACAAAGTGTGTCTGCAATTCTGGGCAGATCACAAAACCAAAAATGGCAGATTTCTCAAAATTACAATTGACGCTTTCCGAATTACAATTGACGCTTTCCGAATTACAATTGACGCTTTCCGAATTACAATTGACACTTTCTGAATTACATTTGGAAAAGGTGTAGTAGTTTAACTCGGATTTTTTTTTTGGTTTACTTGCAAGCAATCTTTGATTTTTCTTGAAATTTCGAAATTGTTCGGAATTTGTTTCGTTTTGAATTTTTGTTATTTGTATTATATTTATTGAAATCACTGTATATTTTAGATAATACGCCCTACTTCATTGAAATGTTCGGTTTCGAAAATTTACTACTTCATTCACAATTTTTGTTTTGTTTTTTACTTTTTACCAAAATAAGGAAGACTTATTCGTTTGGTTTTAATAAAGTAGTCAAAGGGTTAATTTTAAAATGGGTCGCTCTAAATTAAATACTGACGAAAAACCCAAACTTTTGCAACTAAAGGCAAAAAAGTACACACATTCACAAATTCCAAGAGTAATTTCGGGTAGCCAAACAGCAATTAGAAAGTGTTTAAGGTACTATTCCGAAAATCAAACGGTTGCAAGATAAGTCGGCTCTGATGCAAAAAGGAAAACTTCTGTTACAACAGATCAAATTTCAGACATTTGGCGCTTAAGCAAAGATGTGCTATGGCTTTGGAGCTGAGAATTTAGCTTCTAATAGCAACAACCGACACTATTTCAGTTCCTATTATTTAATAGCAGCTTAAATTTAATTACAATATTAAACTATTGCAGGACTCAATTAATAACTCGAAAAAAACTTGGGCCGTTCTGAAAAATATTATCTTTAACAAAGAAGGGAATGAGACAATAAATCAAGTAATTGGCATTCTTAATAGTAATTCCAATATTGTATAGTCCGATTGACATGGCTAATATATTAAACTATAATTTTGTAAATATTTCAAATTTAAGTGAATCAAATCATCAGAGTAACTTGGCAAATGATTTTCTATCCTATTTGGAATATCAGAATCTACCTGAGTTAGATATATCTTTGACCAGTTATGATGAAGTGTTAAATATTATGTATAACCTAAACAAAACGGCAGCAACCGGCTACGATTCAATATCTACGAAATTTATCATTAACTGCAGTAACATTCTAACGCATAATGTAGTGGATCTAATAAATACCGCGATTGGAATTGGGGAATTTCCTGATTGTCTTAAGATTGCTAAAGTGTTTCCTGTCTTCAAGTCTGGTGATAAAACATTACCTACAAATTATCGGCCAATCTCAGTATTGAACAGTTTCTCTAAGATTTTTGAGAAAATTATTGCGGATAGGATTAAGCAATACTTTCATGCTAATAATATTATAAATCCAAACCAATTTGGATTTGTCGATAAATCTAATACACAATCGGCCGCAGCTGCTGTTATCAACGAAGTTCTGATGGGAATCCATAGTAAATTTTTCGTATCAATACTCTCGATTGACTTAAAAAAGGCGTTTGATACCATCTCACACACAATTCTGCTATCGAAATTTAAAAAGCTTAATCCCACTGTAAATACATCCAAATTACTGTCATCATACTTAAATAATCGCGAACAATTTACGGTTGTAAACGAGTGTGAAAGCTCTCATTTAAAAATTCAATCAGGTGTTCCCCAAGGATCTGTTCTAGGCCCTCTAGCTTTTAATTTCTATATATAAACGACATATTTAATCTAAAATTACGCGGTAAACTCATAATGTATGCTGATGATTCTATTCTAGTTTTCAAAGCTTAAAATCCTTTTCATCTAATTGATCAAATGACTGAAGATATCGTTAAAATTCATAAATGGTTGTCGGCCAATAAAATGTGTATAAATTAATCCAAAACTAATTATATGATGTTCCAAAATAAACAGCTCCCAGCAAATTTTCCCTCATCATTTGTAGTTAATGATCAAATAGTCAACCAAGTACGTTCATTTACGTATGTGGGTATTATAATTGATGAGGCATTATTATGGACGGAACATATCAATAAAATCAAAAAGATGATATGGCCTTATTCATTTGCAATTAGAAGGCTTCGGAATTTCGTTAATGAAAGAATATGTTGGTTGATATACTCTGCTTATGTTAATTCAAGATTAAGTTACATGAGTTTTCTGTAGACAACTGCAGCTTCAACTAACCTCAAGGATATTAACGTTGTACAGAACAAAATTATTAAAACCATTAAACTTTTACCGGTCTTAACACCAACTAAATTTTTATATTCTTCAAAAATTATTCCTATTGATATCCTGGGAGATTATGATTTATTGTTATTCATTAAAAAAATTCAAATGAACCTGACAAAGTGTAATGTCACTCTTACTTCAGTAAGTGACATTCACTCATATGGAACCAGGCTAAATAAAAAAGACAATTACTATGGCTCTACTGTTAATACATTACGCTCACAAAAAAAACCTTTTTATAAAGGGCCCATTTTATTCAATGAACTTCCAGACTATATTAAAAATGAAAATAATATTCTAAAATTCAAACAAAGTCTGAAAGATTATTTGTTTTAGAAATGGGTTGTGGCTTAACGTTATAAATTTATAAAGTCTCAGCAAGTTTAACTTTCAATTTAAAATGCCTTAGTTCTTAGCTTCATCAAGATAGATAATCACGTATGAATTGGAAACACTCTATTCAGTTGCATATCATTTTCATCCTTATTCCCTTAGTCGTCTCACTTCATTCGACGTGACTATTGTCGTGTCACTTCAACTGTAAATTGGTATTCTTCAAGTCGATTGAAGTGACGTGACTCGACAAATATCATAAACCAGAATCCTTTAGGCAACACTAAAAATTTACTATTATTTGACGGAATTTTGACATCTAAAAATCAAGGGAAATGTCAATTGTGTTGTTACAAAATCGAAAATATATTCAAAATTTGTATTTCATAATTTTCTGTGTGAGTTGATTGACATAATATTAAATGTGGAAAGGTGTCTTCTCATATTTGACAATGTTCATGATGCCAATTTTGTCCGAAATATGGATAAATTTTATTTTTCACATACAATTTACGATTGATTCACAAATTCACATTTATCTCTCGATAATGAGCATGAGCACACACAAGAGTCAGCAGAAGAACGGCATATTTATAATGTGCAAAGAGTTTCAAATCATTAATAAATTCCATATTTTGAGCTTTATAAAAAACTTTATTAAATTCAATATAAATTACATATATGTATATAATAAAAAATAATTGGAAAATAGTTAACACAAATGCACTCTCTTCAATCAATGTCCAAACCGGCTTTCTTTTATGGCTAACTCTCTTTCCTTGTACTTGAAGGTCCTTAATTTTCGCTCCATATTGTCTTTTCGTTATTGTCTTTTGGCGAGCTTCTCCTTGCGCCATAGCTCTAATTTTTTTTTCTTTCACCTCAAAAATGTTTACAACAAAACAATTTTAGTTTTAACGATGGAACGACGGAATAAGCAAATCGAAAAACATCCAATTTTTTATAATAATATATGTGCTATTTACAGCAAACCATTTAATTAAATCCAAAAACTTACGTCTTTTCTCCCTCCATTTTGGCTTGTCGCTTAAAAATTCCGCGCGACTAGAATGTCATCTCAGGTGACAAGAAACTTTTCAAAAGACTAAGAGAATACGACGTTTGTCATTTAAATCGACGCACGTCTGATCAATCGACTAAGAGAATACCAAAACTTGGTTGTCGGTACAAACGACAAGTGACACGACTAAGGGAATAAGGGCCAAAATTAAGCTCAATATTGTTGTAACATTTGTTACGATAAATATCGTTTTTTCTTTTCTTTTCAGTTATTCTTTTTGTTTATTTTTTGTTACAGTAAATACACTAAATAAAATAATGCGTCAATGCTTCAATAGTTCTCAAAAAAGTATTGAAGATTATAATAAAATCTAATGTAATATTTATGTATGTTATGCATGTATAGTTGTTTGTCAATCAAATTAAATCAAAATTATAATTAGTCGTTTAATACAGTCTTGTAGACTTTTAAAGCTGTATGGTTCAAAACTATGTACATATATATAATAAATAAAAAAAAAAAAGAAGACTAAAGGAACTTGGTCTCTATGCTTGTCGACCTGCGAAAAAATCATTACTGATAACAAAAATGCGAGCTGCAAGCCTCAAATTCGCAATAAAATTAGAAAAAATGACTGCCAGAGGACTGGCGTTTGTTGTGTAGGATATGTATCTTCCTGTGCCAATGCGGCAATCAGTATTAATCCCACAATCACTATGTATACACTTAATTGAAAATGATATTTATATTTGGAGCGTAGCGAAACACGGCACAATGACTTTTGAAGGACGAAATTAAGTAATAAAATACACTCCGAGATTTGCTTTAAACTTAATTAATATTTATTAATTCAATTATAAGTTTAGCACAATTTTATTATTAAATTAATTATGACAATATTATATTTTGAAAAATGAAATATAAAATTAATTTTTCACAACGAATTATGATGTCCCAAAATGGACGCGCGCGTTTTTTTTATTATTGTAACTTTTTATTTTGTAAAAATGTGTTTTCACTATGAAGAATTGATGACGAGTATTTTACGAAAAAGCGATTGAAAAGTCAAAATCGTGAAAAGATAAGCTTGAAGTTCGTAACAATGGCTTGTGTGTTTTTGCTTGTTGTGTTTACTAACCAAGCGACAAATGTTATGTCGTTAGTGTACATTACATACACCTGTAGCGCTGATATCTGTTTGGGATATCGCGGTGTTGAACGAATGATGTAAATTATTTGTGCACGCCAATATATATGGTTGATATATTGTTGCGATGAATGAATAGACATATGTTTATGAATATTAATGAGTGAGTCGCTACAGTTGATATTCTCGAATGAATCCAAGTTCAATATCTTTGAACCGATGTAAGGATAGGTAATCGGTAAAAGGCAAACGGTATTCGACAGAATGTATTTCGCCTACAGTAATACATTCACCATATGTTATGGTCTTGGGCAGGGCCTTTCAGAGCTAGCAGGGGGCCTGGGCCAAATTATTAAAATGGGGCCCCATAAAAATAAAATAAAACAATCTTATGTTTATATCACATGAATTCATTTTAGTATTTATTAGGATTTATTAGATTGAAGCTTTTCTCGCTTTATTATTAGAAAATTCTCTAATGATTTGCTCAAAATTAATTTTTCTTGCGATGTCGTGGTTAATGTTTAACATTGTCAATCCAAGACAATGATAAGATTCGGAAATAAACCCGCTGAATTTTTACTGAGAATATTTTCTAATAAATTTGTTGATGTCGGATCTGCATTGAAATTAGTTACATACATTTTTTTAAGGAATTTTACCTCATCTAGTATCTCGTTTGATAACTCACTCGTGTATTTTGAATGCAAACGGTTTACTGCAGCTTCAATTTTTTCATCAGTCAAATTTGGAAATGACCAAAGAAAACCGAAAAGATTGCAGATTTTTTGTAAAGATTGAAATCGCCTTTGTAAGCCAGCTATTACGAATTAACTATTACGTTAAACACATTTATCCTGTAGTATTTTTCAGCATCCGATTGTGTCCGTATCGTTCTATTAATGGCAAAATCACATGTAACTCCATATTCACGTGCTTTAGCTTTTGCTTTCGCAAATATTTCATTCCACATTCCGCTTAAATTGCGAAATCTCATTACTAGACTTTCAATATTATTTTGCTCAATATCAAGTGTAGCATTTCGAGCTTCAATTACCAAATTTGTCTGATGCAAATCTGTCAAAATATCGAGCCATATGATAGAGAGCAAAACACATTCAAATTTATTTAAATATTTCTCAATTGAGTGTAATTCAACGATTGCGTGTGGTGGTAAATTAAAGGAATGCATTTCATTTAAAGCATCTCGAATAGATAATAGACATTTGGCTATTGGTTTTACTGCATCTATTCTAGCAGACCATCTAGTTTTGGAAATCGAGTGAAGAGACATACGGATATGTTTCTTTAAAACCTCCAATCTCCGCGGACTACTGCTAAAAAAATTATACATTTATTGTATAACTCCAAAAAATTGTACAGCTTCTTTACACGATTCAGCTGAATCAACTCCAATAAGATTTAATGTGTGGTTCCCACAGCTGGAAAAAATACAATTAGCATTACGATTCGTAAGAATGGCTTGCACACCGTTTAGCTTGCCAGCCATATTTGCACCATTATCATATGCTTGGGCAATACATAAATTAAAATTTAATTCCATATCCAACAAAATTTAAAGAATTCTGGCACACCATTTCTTCTCCGGTTTTTCCAGAGAATGAATCGAAGCAAATAAAACGCTCTTCAATGTCAAATTTTAAATTGTCACACATCTTGTTCTTGTTACAAAGACAAAATACTATCGAAGAGCAAGCGCAAATGAGAAATCTATAGTAACAAAAAATTCGGGGGCCCCTAAAAATCGGGGGCCCGTGCCGTATGGCCCGGCTGGCCCACCCTCTGATTGGCCCTGGTCTTGGGAACCATAACAAGCCCTTGGAGTTTGATCACTATGCCAGAAGGTTCAGTAATCGGAGAAAATATAAAAAAATTATAAAACCTGCGTCGTAACTATTGAGGACCAGACTCAATACATCGATATTCCACTCTTCCAGGACGATTCAGCTCAGTGCTACAGGGCACGCATTGTAAGTTATTGACGTTATTTGTGACGTAAGAATGCTTAATTTTAATGTCTATTTTTCTTAAAAGTTATTTTGGTGTTCGCTGACTTGTGATCTCAACTAATAGTTATATAGTACAGATTATAAAGAAACACTTTGTTATGATCACAACATTTATTTACAAAATTTTTAACAAATTTTATAAAAACTAATTATAATTTCGCCATCTAAGATGGCATCCTCAGAGTTTTTATGATAAAAGTACTCTATTTTTCTTAGGTAGCCGAATTTAAAAATAGCTTGGGGATTGAGTCGTTACCCTATAGACAGCAAATAGTCCTGACCTCAATATTATTGAAAATATTTGGTCCTTCATGGGAAAGAAGATAAAAAACTACAAGATGGAAAGTACCAAATAGGTAGAGAAAACCTCGTTATATGTAGACGTAGTATGCTTCATTTGCAATGGTGCTTCCAAATAGTTTTGAATGTTGTTGTTCTGTTCATCCATACTTCCTGACGGATATATTTGAAATACACTTTCAAAATGGTCTGCAAATGCTACAGCTAGTGATGTAAATGGTAATATTCTCATTGGTAATATTACCGGTAAAATAGGTAATTTTGGGTAATATTACCCAAAGTGTTGTTACCGTGGTAATATCGGTAACATAAATTAAAAACATCCTTTCGAAGCAACTCAACTAATCTAATTGCAATACGAGTTGTTACACCACTGGATTATACTTCTTTATGTACAATATTAACACTTTCGAGGACATGACGGCAAATGCCGTCAAAAAAAAAAACTTTCGTTTAGGACATGACGGTATATACCGTCATCGAAAATAAGTTACTTTGGGGCATGACAGTTAGCACAGTCAAAAAAATAACACTTTTATGTGCTAGCAAAATGTATTGCAATTTTAATTTGGACCCTTTTGTAGAATTTTTTTCGTTTTTGTTTTGTTCAATATTTTTTTTCGTTTCGACGATCACAAAACGGTATGACTGTATATACCGTCATGTCCTAAACGAAAGTTTATTTTTTTGACGGCATTTGCCGTCATGTCCGCAAAAGTGTTAATCTACTACACCATTTTTCCTTTTACATTTATTTCACATTCCTTTTATGATTCGTAATAAATTTCTGATAAAGTTATTTTCATCGATGAAAAACTCGAGTATGCTGAACTTCGTTGACATCATGAGACCAAATGAGCAAAAGATCATCGATGAACTATTAGCTCGAGCAATCTTCGTTTCTAGTGCTCCACTAAGCTTAACCAAAAATTCGGCTTGAATCGATTTATTCAAGAAATTGCGACCGTCATATGAAGTTTTTTCACGATACCAACTTTCTAATCCATTGTTAACCCTTGAGCACCATCGCGTTGAAGCGCGAGTTTTAGTGCAAATTGCCGGCGCCTCCATACTGACGTTGCAGACGGATGCTTGGTCGAACTTACGCAAGGACTCCATAACAAATTATGTCATCAATACACCCAAGCCCGTTTTCTACAAATCTACCCACACTAAGGAGAACCGTTTTTGGAGGATATTGAAGCGGTGTTGAAAGACGTTGTTGTTTATAAATTTATTGGGATTATTACTGACAATAGAGCGAATATAAAAGAGGGAAGAGGCCCGAAAAATGATTAACTAAAATTATTCTCATATTACTGAGTATGGGTGCATCTGCCATTGACTCAACCTGCTCATTGTCGATATCTTCAAGATTCAGTCTATCAACAGATTGAAATCTTCAGTCATACGGATGATTTCGGAAATAAAAAACTCACATATTTTGCATGCTACCTTCGAGCGAATACAACGCGACCGCCATTCATAGTATATTGCACTTAAGCTGCCTGTACAAACGCGATGGAACTCTTCTGTAATCTCTCTCTCTCTCTCAAGTTTGATTGAAACAAGATATGCCTTGGTTATCGAAGACGAAGTGCAGCCAGTTATAAAGGCATCTACGATATCCTCCATCCTAAGCGAAACATTTTGGAAAAAAGTCGAAACTGTTTATTATTTGCTTTCTCCGATTACTAAATGGACATTTTTTTTTTAAAACAACAAGAAAGCAGTTTTGTCCAAAGTCCTGGGCTGTTTTGTTAATATAAAACAATCTTTTGAACAAAATAAATGCGCCAATTACGAAGAACTTATAAGCATTCTCGCTTCACGGGCCGGAAAATGCTTGCAACCGCTTCATTGTGCGGCAAATTTACTTGAGCCAGGTAGTTGAGGAAATAATATTTCGGAATCACAGAAACTTGAAGCAACTGAGTTTATTTTTAATATCGCAGAATTCCACCCAAAATATAATGAAGGCACCAAAGTAATTGAGTCGTTGGCACATTATAATGTTCGAAGTGAATTTTTTTCACGGCCGTTTGTAGTTGCAAATGAGCAGCTTTCTGATGAGATTTGGTGAGCCGGAGTATGTTCTACATCACCTTTAACTGCGCTGGCGGTTGATATATTAGACATGCCTGCATCAGTAGCTGCTACGGAAAGGACGTTTAGTACCTACGGTTTTATTCATAGCCAAAAACGCAATCGATTAACTGTAGAGCGTGCGGGAAAACTAACGCATATTTTGCACAACTTCAACCTATCAAAATCGGACACCGGAACTTTGGATAATGAAGATGAAGCTTTTCCTGCGGAATAAAATACCAATCAGTTAGTAATTGATGAAGCTGTAGTATATTCGTTTGAAGAAGAAGAAGAAGGTAACCTAGAGGAAACTATGAATGCTTCGATTCTGGATGAGGTTGATGCTGAGGATAATAAACGCGTCGGCGGCGATGACTTACATAATGGTTTAATTGATTGCTAAAATGCTAATTCATAATTGTAGAAAATGTATTATTTAGGTACTGATTAATGTTTTACACTGAAATACAATATTCCTTATTTTTATTTTTGAACTGAAATATTTAAATATGTTTAAATGCAGATCAAGTAGCTGTCCCTCTTTTGTCCATATGTCAAAATTTTAAAACTCTTTCTTGGTAGAAAAGGGAATCAAAATATAGAATAAAAATCGTGTTACCTATTTTATCCATGTTACCGGTAATGTTACCAAATTTAAAATATCGGTAATTTTACATCACTAACTACAGCCTTTTCTTCGTTATTTCTCGCCCAGTGATCGTCACTTTTATGTATCGGCGGAATATGCTGTTGTGGTTGTTTCAGCTTCATAGTCGCCTTCCACAGTGAATAGTCTAGATTTTCTGTTGGTGAGAGTCGTGATAAATATTCTTGAGTTTACTGTTTTGTTTTTCATTGAGAAGCAGTTCTTTTAACTTTTTGTCGGCTTTGTTTAGTTTACGTTTATCTCCCGCTAGTCGATATCGTTGCCAGTGCTGGCTTAACTTTTTTTTCTCCTTAATCATTTTCTTGACAACATTCGAACATTCTCCTTTTTTTCCTTTTTCAATTTGTAGTGGTGTGGACTTCCAAGCTACCGACTGAATACATTTATTGAGATGTTCCGTTGATTCATCTAAATCACTTTCCGTCTTTAACTAGATGTTTGTGTTTAAATTGTCTGTTACTTTATATCTGAAGCAGTTCCAGTCGGTTTTATTGTTGCTTAACATTGGTTCTTTCTGTGTATTCACTATCTTTGTTCCCAAAGTGATTAAGACAGGCGAGTGGTTCGATGACAGGTCCAAGCATGGCAGGTTGTTGATTTGATACATGATACTTTTTGAATTGTTTTTAATAATTCTCATCCTCTCGTTGTCACAAATCTTGATCCCCATTGTTGATGTTTTGCATTATAATCCCCCCTGCTATGAAGCGATGACCCAAAGCAATTGTTCCATTTTTATTCCATGTTTTGGTGGGGAGTATATGGCCGAACTGGCTATTGGGCTTAGCCAATCTTCTATTACTATAGTAGTTGCTTGCAAAAGCTCCTTCTTGTACTGTTCTTCTTCATGGTGTTTAATTATGTTTTCGATTATAGCTGCAGTGCCACCATGAGCTGTTGCATCAGGATGATTTGTGTTGTAGATGGTATATCTGGGTATTTTTAGGAAACTTTTGCTGGTGTTATGCGTTTCGGATATTAGCATGACATCTATTTATTGTTCTATCAAGAAACTTTTAATTTCTTGTCCATGTTGTAACAAGCCGTTGGCATTCCAGATTCCTAATTTTAGGGTTCTGAATATTGAATGATTTGGAGACAATGGTCGTTAGAAGATTAAGTATAGTGTCCATTTTGGTAATTAATTTTTCCATCATAATTTCCAACCGTTGGGTAGAAGATTGCTCGGGCAGTTGTTGATAGTTTTTTGAGTTCTCCATTGATTGGTTTTCTTTGGTACGATTTCCTTTCGACCTTTAATTGAATCTTTGAGTTTCTGCGCATATGTTGTACCAGTAACTAACTGATAAGATGGATTCGGTTTTGTAGCGGACTGTGACTTCTCCATTATTTTTTCTCTGAGAGGTGGCAATCTGCGAGTTTTAACTTCTTTATACACACTGCAACCCAGCGTATAAATTTAAATTTCGTTTCCTTCTTTAATCTCTTTTTGCGGAAGGAAACTCTCCCTTCGAACGAAATTCAACAAAATAAAATATCTCTTTTCTCCTATCCTCTGTGTTTTATACGAGGAGAGATATTATATTTTTTTCGATATTGTTCCCAGGGAAAGAAACAAAAAAAATATTTTTTGTTTCCTTCCACAAAGAGCGAAAAGAAAGAATAAAGAAGGGAACGAAAAGTGAATTTAAACACTGAAAACGTGTGAAAACAAAAGAAAACGTAGGGTACAGAGGTGAAATGCTTGCTCTGTAATGGTACCCAACCAGCCAACTATAGAGGTTGCAGTGCAACCTTTATAGTTGGATGGATAGGTACCATTACAGACCAAGCATTTCACCTCTGTACCCCACGTTTTCTTTTCGCGTTGATTTGTGAGATGTTCACCTGTACATTTCACACATCTCAGTTTGTGATTGCAATAATATTTGGTATGTCCGTATCTGTGACAAGTAGTGTATTGAACTACTTCACGCTTAACATGTGGATTTAATCTAACAGCATTTAATTTTTATTTGCCCACTAAACCTAATGCCCTAGACAGGCTGCGATTTATTAAAACAGATTTAGTGGATTTTTCGAGTTTAGTCGTAGTATATCAACCTCAGTTTTAGCTAAATCGGATTTATTAAACCGATCATTAATCTAGGATGTAAGACCCAACCTGAACTGAAAAATCAGCTAAATTTATTTAACAAATTGAAATACATATTGTGAACTATACGAATCATTCAATTAAATTTGCTACCCTGTCAAATTTTAATTAATTCATCCACATAATTTATTTGCTGACCTATACCTATATATTTCTATAAAGCAACAAAATAATTATGTGAAATCTACAAATGTAGGGAGGTATGCGTTTTTTATAAGTTCGTTAATCTTAGTTTTCTGTGTAGTTAAAAAAATGCACTAAATCGAGAAAGTTTGATCTTGCGGTCAAATTTTTGATGCGAAATATTTTTTACATTCAAATACATACATACTTGCAATTATCTAAAACGATTAAAATAAAAAACTGGCTGCCGCATTTTCTTTTTTATCAAAAATCCTGCATCGTTTTTTTCATTTTACTCCAGTATATGTAGTATGTGCCGACATTTATTGATCTAAAAATATTGTAGTTATTTAAATTTCCGCAGTTCTTTCGTTACATGTGCTTGTTTGGTCTACTCATAATTCCAATACATATTAGCTTATTTACAACTTTTTAGGTCTAGATGAATTTGAAACGTTCCCAGAAACTGTCGTCTTGAATAATGGTTGAGAAATAAATCAATACCATTAATAAGTTATGAACTCAAAATAATGTTACGAGTGAAAGTTGAGGTCACGTCACATTAATCTTTCACGTATTTTTATACAGATTTTCTTTCTATACTATATAGTACATATCTCGCCCCAATTCTTAATTGAAGTGGCATGCATTATTCGATATACGAAAGTCTGTTTAATATAATACTTAAGTATAAATGATTATGTTGTACTATGTATATAAATTATATAGGCTAGAATTTAATTATACGAAGCTAATGGGGAAAAGGAATCGGTTTCGGAACGAGAAACATTAACATAAAGATAAATTTATGTACTCGTCTATAGAAAAGCAAACGGACAACAAATGATATAAAATTCAATTATGGTTCGAGTCTCATGCGGTTTAATTATTTTTTGTAACGGAAATTTGAGTAGTTTTGTTGCGTCCCTGGCATACGATAAGCAGAATCATATGAATTTAATAACAATTTTGTTTGCCATTAGAAATTATTATTAGATTAATTTTATTTTCTTGATAGCAGCAGAGCATGACAATTTTTAAAAACTTTAAAGCTGAACAGTTTGACTAATAAGAATGGGCAACAACTAAAACCTAAAATTATGCTACATACTCGTAGTTAAGATTTTGAGGGTTTTGTACATTTTATGATTTTTATATAGAAAAAAACTAATTAAATAGAGCATTAAATTTAAACTAATTATAACAAATAAATAATAGAACAATACACTTGTAATATCTTTATATTAGAGAGATAATTATAATTTATTATCTATTGATTTGAGACCATTTTAGTTATAGTTTCCTATACATTTATTCTTGGTTGTATTTATTTTGTGATTATGGCCTTTTGAGCTATCTAATCAATCAACAAAATTCACTCAGAATCCCAACAGATTGTTGCCACAATCTTTTAAAAGGGTTTTTATTTTTAATCAATTTTAGAGGGTCGCTAACAACAAATTTCCTATCAATATAAAAACGTAGTTGATTATTTAATTCTTTGTTTTAATTGGTGTCTATAGGTTTATTAACCCATTACCGCCCGCCGTACTCGTTTGAGTACACTACCTTATAACGTTAATTCTTCGAATCCAACGGATTTAAAATATTTTTGTTCCTCGATTAATTGTCGTTCGATTAAGAGGTCTTCACCTTAAAATCGAAAAAATATTTTCCGCTTTTCAAGACCGCTTCTAAATATGCTTAGGAAACAGTTTTCCCAGTGGGTTTTTTTTCACAAATGATCTTTCAACTGGCAAATCCTAGCGAAAAGCCAGTGTGAGATTCGGGTACAACAAAGTGGAGCATAAGCAATTCTAGTGGATATTGGTAACTTTTGACATTTATTGTGAAAAACCAGCAGATGAATCAGGGTTAAGGACGCCTATTATTTCGCGAAAATAAATAGTTTTCCTTTAAAACTTTTGTTTTATTTACTAATTTTATGATAATTTTTAGCTTTATCACAACTTTAAAATCGGTACAATTTGCCCCATTGAAAATTTCCCAACCTTGCCCCTTATCGATTTAATCCAAAATAAGTGAATTTTTTGCTGAAAATCATATTTTTCAAAACTGATTGTTTTGTTACTCGAGTTTCTTTGTAAAAAATAAATAAATCAACCAACGACTTATTTTGATACGAAATTTCCCGTAGTACACAGTTTTTGGATATCTTAGCGACCGCCACCCCTAAACGGGTGTAAACCCCTTTTGTCAACCCATTCGTCTGAGCTCGATACTCATCGTATTCTTAATGTACGAGACAAAATACGTTGATTAGCACACATCTTCTGTCCAATTAATTACTTTGAAAAGGCCGATTTTTGTCTAGCTCGCCAGAATTATCTGTTTGTACTCGAATTTCTTTATAACAAATGATCTTAAATAAAAGTACATACACTCTCAAAACATTATATATTGCTTTTGTTAGGCCTAGTTTGGAGTACGCTGTAGTTATCTGGAGTTCAAGTTATACAATCTTTAGCGATTGTATTGAACGGATTCAAAAAAAGTTCTTATTATTTGCCCTCCGAAGACTTGCGAGATCAAATGCTGGATTAAGCTTACCTCCTTATGTTGGTCGTTGAACACTTTTGAACCTTCGTAGTCTTGAATTCAGAATGGAAGTGATTCATGCAATGTTTGCTCGGGACGTAATTTGTGCTAAGATTCATTGTCCGGTATTGCTTGACTTATATTCATTTTACGTTCCTACAAGAAGTCTTCGCCCACCACAGTTAATGTTGAGTGTTGATTTTCATCGTACGAATTATGGAGTTGATTAACCGGTCGCGAGTTACGTACTCCCGGCTCCACGATAACAATGTCGTCTACCAATAAGAGTATTCGACCACCCGTAACATAAATTCTTATATTAAATTTCGCTAAACTTAAAATAAAAAAACAAATAAATAATTTTCCAATTTATTATATCAAATTTCGCTTAACAAATAATTAAATACAAAGAACAGCGATAAACACATTTATCGTTGTCTTTGCAATTTCATGTATCTTTAAATTCTAACGCGCGTACATAAGTACACACACAAATTTTCTTGTAATTCTCTGTGTGTACTTCCAGTTTTGCACCGCAAAACAGATTTCATGCAAGAGTTGCACATGCTGCAGCTTGGTGTTAAGCATAGGACTGACGGATTCCAGGCTTTTTATAACATGTTGAATGTTGTTCAGGCTGTTTTTATTCATTTGTTGGTGTCCTCTTCAGTCTTCACCAGTGGTGTCCTCTTCAGTTTTGCTACTGTCCTACTGTTCACTCTAGGTATAAGAACTCATTGATATCTTTTATTTGTTGATATGTTACTGATGATTGAGTTTTCCTGTCAGTCTACACTGAATGCTATTGGGAGATTCGTTGTCAAATTTGCGAGTGACGCTGTCTAGTACTTCAAGGAACAGTAGTGGCAAAAGTACACAAACTTATCTTACTCCTCGGGGATCCTAATATATTTGAGCTCGATTCCTAGTATCCCAGAATTCATTTCTTGTATGAGTTCAAATATTTTAGTTGGTATGCTCGTTTCACAACGTGTCCTCCATATTGTGTTCCTTTTTATCGTGTCAAATGCGCGTTGAAAATCAATGCAATGAGCATTTGTAATGGAGTTTTCCATTCGTTAAACGGTTCGAATGATGATAAGAATTTAGTTGGTGTGATTCAATGCAGATTTTTCCTGGTCTAAATCCTGCTTACTTATTTCTTAATTTTACATTGGTGGTAGGTGAGATTCTGTCGGGAATAGTCAGTGCGTTTAATACGTTTATTGTTGTATTGAGGAGAGAAATACCCGCGACATTTTACATTCCCTTTAGTTTCATTTTCCCATGAGTAAACATATCAAATTATTCCCATACGATTAATTATGTTGTGCTAATCTTTTCGTATAGGTCAAATGTTCCAAATCGACACACCATGGTAGAGAGTGTATATTGATTTGTTGGAGTCCTGCCTGTTTTAGATCATTTGACAAAATTTGTAGATATAAAATCAAGGAGAACTTACAGCAAATTGTAAACTATTTTAAGAACGATATTTTAAGAACTATTTTAAGCGTGCAACTTCTATTTGCAATTTTATTTTAACTTTTACATATAATGGCGACACTTGTACTTTCACTAAACTCAATAACAAGAGATAAACTTCATTAAATTGGGGATACCAACCGGGGGATCAAGGGGATTAGCTAACCTTGAACTAGCCTGTCTGTCAGTGATATTATATTTATGACCATTCTCTATAAGGATCTCTTGTCTAAAATTATCAGGCGTTTCTAGGTTAGTTGATTTAAATTTTGTGCCGTAGACTACAAATTCTTTTATTTTCTCTTACATTTGTATACTTAATTGTCCTTTCAGATAAATCTAGAATATTTTAAAAGTAAACCCTCATTTTCCACAATCACCTAATATGGGCCTTAATGCAATACCGAAAAGGTAGTAATGACAGTCGGCCTTATTTGTTTTCTACGGTGGACTTCAATGTCATCTCAAAAAAGCAAGAAGAACACTTAATTCCAGAAAAGGAAGAAAGACACGTGGTTGAGTTCCACTAGCATTAATTCACACCATCTCTGAACTTAACCTGATCTTCCACCAAAATTTTCATAGGTTTATTTTAAAAGTTGAGAGTAATTTGGGTTGAGAATATTCTTTTGTGTCGTAAAATCTAGATGATGGTGGATGGTGCAAAATCTCATTAACCTTATAGTATTTCTTAGAATCTAGTCCTTTATCCATATTTTTTTCTAAATTTTCAATAATGATCTTTTGCAACTGCAACCAACGATTGATTCTTATCAATTTGTTAATTAGGTGAGACTAACGGGTCCAATAAAGATGCTTGGTAGAGCAATGTACAATATAACAAAAACAAAAAACTCCCGAGCCAACTAAAATTCGTACAACTTTTTGTAACGCCAGGTGTTGTTTCATCTAATTTGTTTATAGATTCGGTAAAAACGCAACTTAATGCTAAAGAAACGTTTTCAATTTAATAAGGCGTGTCCCAATAAGATGCAGTTTCGTTTAAGTAAGGAGTGTTAATCTATAATAAACAGCCATGCTTATTAAAAATGTTCCATCTTCGCAGTACACCCTTTAGTTAAAGAAAGATAATATATTGAGTTTGTTTGTTAAATATGTGGTACGGAAACAAACAAAAAAAGTATTTCATGTAGAAAAATAAACGCTTACAAATTTTCCATCTCATCATGAACAGTCATTATTATGAACTCTCGCCGTATAACTAACCGTTATTTTTATAATAAACCAACAGCTCATTTTTTATTTACCTGCCAATATAAATATTTTTGTTACGTGTACGTCTTAAGAAACTAAAAGTTGGTGCGATGTATATTTTTAAGATGTACAAACATATGTATGTACATAGATGTGAAAATCAGGATGGATGCTATCTTGCGAGATTGCATAAAATTTTACGATTTCACATTAAAAATTTGATAAATTTTTGACGAAGGATTTTTTCGAAAAACCGTTAAATTTGTAACCGGCAGAGATTTAAATTTTTTAAAATTAGGTAGTTTCAATCTGCAAGCTTTTTTGGGGAAACAATTTTCTCTGTTAATAATTTTCCTTAGGATACCCGTATATACATAAATATATATGTATATATATCGACGTTTATCTTTTTCTTTATATTGCTTGAGGCATTTTGCAATAAATTCTTGTTCAAGCATCTAGGGAATTGTTTAAACGTAATAAAAAAACCAATTCGATGTAAATGATGAAATGGTGGTGAAACGTTTATTTTTATATTGCATGCAATTATCGTAAGAAATATTGGAAAAGAGGGATCTGCTGTTTAGTTTATTACGAGTGATTTTATTGAGCCAATTAGGAGGTAGGCGTTTCTGGATATTACGACTCTAAACAATAAAGATTAGCATTAGCTTGAATATATAACGGGAAATGAAATAGGTTCGTTCTCTTAGAGCAAACATGATTTTTCAATAAGTTAAATGATGTGACTTAATAAATAACTTTGAACCGATGAAAAAATTTAAATAAATATCGATATAAAATTTCGGAATAACGGGAGTAAACATTTTAATATCCCGGATGCCAAAAGTGCTCAAAATAGTCTGGGAGTACGATGTCTAACTAAAATCCGGGTTTTCTATAGTTAATATTATAGTAAATATTCTATTTCTCCGAACTACGTGCTTTAATGACGACTTTTTCAATTAAACTGCTATGTTTGCTAACAAGACTGTCTTTAATATCTTTGAGTGTTTGAACTGTTAGAATAAAAAATAAAATAAGATCCACAATTATATTCATTTGGAGTTTGATAGTGTATGAAGGTCTATGGAGGTCCTTTTAACCTTGAGCTTTTGGGAATTCTATTTCTTTTGTCTGTTTTCCTTAGAATTACAATCCAATACTTTCATTGGATGATTGGATACTTTGACAAAATACCGCTATAACCGGTAGTTGTAGGTACAGACAAACTAAACGAGATTATATTTTGATTAGACGGATAAATTTGACTGATTCTGTTACAGTCACAGCTAAGAAAATTTTCCCACAACCGAAATGGGCTGATATGTTCGGCTTTCTAGCGGATGCTTTTTAAGTTTGACTGGGACAAACCTATGGTCTTGGAAGAGTTTGAAGCAAAATACAGGAACTGATATATTTGCCGACAGAACATGGCTCGAAAGAAGCCCAAATCGAAAAACTCCAGGATATCAACATTGGGTTTACTAAAAATGGATGACCGCTTGGGAGCACCATAGAAGAAATATTAAAATGGGAAAAAGAAGAGAACCTCTAGGACTATACAACATAGTAAACACTGTTTACTATGTTGTATAGTCCTGGAGGCAATTTTAACCTTAGCATAAGACCGTGGATCGTCTTTATATGTATTAGTCATTAAGTTTGAGTTTTACCTAGAAGTAAAGCTTAGACAAGATAATTATTTATTATACTAGGTTTACAACAACTACTGTTGTACGAAATATTTTAAACTAAGCTGCAGTTGCAATATTTACGTATACCTTACAATATTTCAGCGTTTATTTCTGTTATTGCTTTCAGCAATCAATCTAATTGGTACCACAGTACTAATACTTTATACCAAAACGACACATATAAAACCTTAATAAAATTATTTGTAGATACCCACTGATTTTCCTATAGAGTATATACGGGCTGGAGCCTAAATGTTACTTTACAAAATCTTACTTTTTAGAATCTTACTTTTTCAAAATCTTAGTTTTGACAATGCCATTTTTATTAATTTGGGCGCGCACCCGAATTAATAAAAATGGCATTGTCAAAACTAAGATTTGGAAAATCATGATTTTAAATCTGATACGAGTGAGATATGCTAAAAATAACAAGAAAATATAATAATATTGAAATGAATTACATAATGAGCAATTTCATAAAGGAGATTCCCAGGAAAAATATTTTTCATTCTTGCCTATAATCTACCGGGCGGAAAGTAGGGAAATCCCCTAAATATATAAAATTTAAATGTTGGGGATTCCCAAGATGAAAACATTTTCACTTCTTGCATGTAATACAATACTATTCACTTAAGTGACGAAATTTAATCGTTTACTAAATTGTGCGCTTGTGACAAGTAAGTGATAAGTAAATAAACTATTGGATTATGGATGGGTCGCTCGAGGTGGTTTCAGTATTTATACGCCAACTATTTACCATTCATGGCAAAATTCAACATGGAATGGTTCCAATATTGTTATGTGTGATGAGTTCGAAAACTAAAGCCGCAAATATCAAGATTTTTAATGAAATTTGTAAATTGGCAAGCGAATGGAACGTACATTTGGAATGAAAGGTCATTATATCGGACTTCGAAAAGGCAAGCGTATCGGCTTTAAAAATGTTCTTCCCAGAGGCTCAATTTAAAGGATGTTTGTTCCATTTTGGACAGATAATTTTCTTTATAAATTTGAATGCTAAAAAGTTTAGCTTTTGTACCAGCAAATGAAGTTATGGTGTATTACAGTGAACTAAAAAGATCGATGGATTCGGATGCTCGAAAAATAGGGATATGTTTCGAAAAACCCTATTTACCCGGGATAAAAACCAAAAGTAGATCAGAACGAAAACCCGCTTATTCTCCAAATTTGTGGACAATTTTGGATGATATTAATAGCAATTTCCCGTATACCCAGAATTGCATGGAAAGTTGGCATCGGCGGTTGCAAGTAATAATTGGGAAATCATACATTGGGCTTTGCCAACTTGTATCTGAGTTAGGAAAGCAACGAACAACAGCTAAAACACAAAAACAGCATGTACGATCCGGAGAACCTTGTCAAGTAAAAAAAAGCTATTAGCACGAAATATAAAAATTTTCAACATTATCAAACAAAGGCAGAATATGGATAAAATTAGTTATTTAAAAAATATAGCCCACAATATGACACTGCGAAAATGAATTGAAAAATGATTCTTTAATAATTTTTAACTCGAATTTTTTTAAATTATGAAGCTAATCATCAGGCCGTGTCAACTGGATTGATTGTACATTAATTTTACGTTCTATATATAGAATGTATTGTGTATGTACAGGCTGTATTAGCGAATTATACTAATACATCTAAATTCCCTTACAATAATTCTTCGTCACATTTACAACAGCTCTATTCCTGAGTTAGCAATTTTTAAGAATTTATTTACTTTAGATTTTTGAATTAATAAATTAATTCATTTTAATACCAAATATGCTACCGGTCCTAAGACCATTTTGATGTATTTTACAAATAACACGTATTTAACACCCCATAGATAGACGGGTTTTCATTATATACATATTTTAATTTAAATATTATATATTGTATTTATACATATATTCGCTATCTTGCTGAAAATACCAACCTGGTGAATTATCGTCTTCAGCATAACCGGGCATTAGATAAGTTAATAAAATGAATGCAAACAACCGCCATCATTTTTCGGGCAATAAATTATAATCTTTTGCGCCAGAAAAAAATCTCGCTACGCCACAATGAACAACCATAATGCTTTCGTTTTCATACCATCATCTCGTTTCGTCTTTTTCGTATGTTAGAGCGAAAGTTTGTATTGGACTGAGATCTTTCATATTGTCGGCCTTCAGAACCAAATAGATTGACTTTTATTTTGTCAATTCATAGTAATTTTCTCCACATTCTTGGCTTCAAAATTTTGTTTGGATAAATTTCGATTAATATATCGATCTATTTCTGAATAATTAGAATGCAGGAACTTCGTTAATAGGTTAGAGATGATAGAAGAATGTTTCATTGCATTTCAGCGAATTAAAGGGCCCAGTAGGGTAGTATTTTCAGTAACACAACGGCCAACCATACCTCAATGAGAGCAAACCACGGAATTAATTATTTAAATTACAACGGCCGGATCAGTCACCTAATCTGCATCCGATCAATAATTGCAAAATATTGTAGAAACTTGTATATCTCCCTTATTGAATTATACATTGTAGAAACTTGTATATCTCCCTTATTGAAACCAACATAAAGCATAATCCGAAACCTTTTTGGAGTTATCATAGATCACTTAGTACTAAGTCTGACTATCCCAGATCAATGTTTCTTCAATCTAGAACAACGAATAACGAAACAGAGATTTGCAAGCTTTTTGCTGATCATTTCAGTTCAGTATATGTACCGGTTGCTAATGATTCTGCCAATTATTCATTCTGTAATGCGATTGGTAAGATGTCATTAATTTCTGAAGTTGAGGTTTGGACCATATTGAATACATTGAACATTAATAAAGGTGCGGGCCTTGACCAATTGCCTAATTTGTTTCTAGAAAATCTCAAAGAGATTCTTGTGCTCCCGATCACGTTTTTGTTCAATTTGTCAATTAATATGTCTTGCTTTCCTACCAAATGGAAAGAATCATTTTTGTCGTCTATCTATAAAAGTGGTGATATAGCGGACATACAAAATTATAGGCCAATTTCCATTCTAAACTCCTTAGCAAAAATATTTGAGAAACTAGTTTATAATATGATTTTTTATCGGGTCAAAAATCAAATCTCGCCAATGCAGCAAGGTTTTTTGTCGAGGCGTTCAACCTTAACCAATTTAGCCGAATTTTTGATATTGCTGCTAGCACTTTGGACAGAGCATTTACACCGATTTTTCCAAAGCTTTTGACAAAGTTTCGCACTCTATTTTAATATGCAAACTGGAATCATATAATATTCCACCAATTTTGCTTAAATGGTTTTGTTCGTACCTAAGAAATAGAACTCAATTTGTAAAATTAAATGGCATCTTATCAAATGGTATTGAACCCACCTCTGGAGTTCCTCAGGGGTCTATTTTGGGTTCTTTGTTGTTTATTCTTTATATTAATGATATTTCAGAGGTCATAACATCGGGCCACTTACTGTATGCTGATGATCTGAACCTCTTCAGAAATGTTCATTCGACTAATGACATTGAAGCTTTGCAAGCGGATTTAACCGCCATTTTTAACTGGTCTATTGTAAATCAATTACCTCTGAATATCAAGAAATGTGTTACTATGACGTTTACTAAAAAAGTTAATAAACTTGATTTTACATACAGCATTGGCCCAGAATCTTTAGGTAAACAGGACACAGTCAAAGACCCTTCACTGGCTATATGACATATGAGAGACGTAGACAAAATTCAGTCTGATCTCATTGGAAGATAGAAGAACTTTAATGGATGAATGCTTACTTTTTAAACTAGTCAACAATTTATTAGACTCTAGTTTGTTAGTGAAATTAAATTTTTATGTACCGGCTTACCACACACGCATCAGCAGTTGTTCCAGCCATCGGCTTTCAGGACAAATCTTGGTGTATCATCATGTCTTAACAAGCTTGTGTCTATAACCATGCAATTTACTTTAATGATTTGGACCTATTCATCATGTCACTGTCGGAGTTTAAAACAAAGTGTTATGCTGCACTGTGCAGCAGTACCAATGGTGAATTATTGTAAGGCATCTTCAGACCTTAACATTAAAATATTTAAATTTGCTTTTCTTTAATTTGTTGTTTCTTTTTAATTTTTTGTAAGAATACAATCTGTTTATATATTAGTATTAGTCAGGCAGCATGTAATTGGGTGTTCACCTGTTTGCTGCCCAATAGATAAAAAAATAAATAAATAAATATTATTATGAACAAAATTAAATAAAATAGATATTTCAAACATAATAAAATTGTTATGAATTAGTTTTAATAATAGCAAAATTTTGTTTATAGGGGATGTTACCCAAAAAATCCCAGTGAAAGGAACTAACACAAAACTTTAACAAGCAACAGGAAGTGACATGTATTTACCGGTAATACCGATGGCCGATAGACCGGTGACGATAACACCAATAAACCAATAAACCATACACCCAGGATTTGAAGAGCTGGTATTTAACAGCTACGCTCCACCTGCCATTAACATCAAGTTATATCATTCAAATTTGTACTACATGCTTTATATTATCCAATCATTTTCCACCAATAAGATAAAACTTGAATTAAAATACCTTCCAAACTATGTAATTGGAAAGTAGATTTTTCACGGAAAGTTAATTTTTGTTTTGTTTTGGCAAAATGCCAATTTTTCAAGAAACACATTTCGTTAACATGCTGATTAACACAAATACACTTGTTGTTATTGTAAATAATTTATATTCAACAAATTTGCGCCACTGTTAATTAGATCCTTTATATTTAAGGAAATTAAAAAAAAAAAAAGAAATAAACTGTGATTACAAAATAAGAAAACAAATAGCAGTGGTACTTAATCTCACTTTTCATTATACAACATGAATTTTCGTAAATTTTACATTTTTATACATAACATTAACACAGCCAAGAAGTATTTCAAAAATACTTAAACGTAACTTATACAAAAATGACAACAACAAAATTTATTGTATTTTGTTCATGTGTAATGAGATGGGAAATTGTAATTTTAAAATGAAATTCAACATTTTTCACAAGCGTACGAGCACGGGGAATTTTTTTTTATTATCATACATTTTTAATTACAGTCAATAATGATAAAAAAAATTGCAATTTAAAAATAAAAATAAATGTATGTAGGTTGTAATCAAAATTTTATAATTCTAATTGTAGTAAAAGTTATATTAATAATGAATTTTAAATTTTAATTAAAAATATTTATTATTGGATACTCGTATTATACACAATGTATCTTGATTCTAGATACTATAACTATTATTTAAAATATATATAGCTAAGTATAATACCGATATAGGATAGTATAGTAAAGAAGCAACAAGTACATAAGGATTACAGATATCAAAATTAATAAATTGAAATTAAGGACGTCATTTAACATTTACTCTGTTGCTCTTATACATATCTTGATTTTTCATTAGTCTTCGTAAAGTGTTTTATTTTGTCTGATAAGAAATTTTAATTAAGATAAGTGGATTGTTCAATTTTTTGGATTTTAATTATGTTTAGAGATTGTAGTTAGCGATGTAATATGACATCCATCTTTGCAGTGATTGTTAAATAATGCTCGTCTGTGCCATCAGTGCTGGACATATTAAGTTCAAAATGAAACCTAATAATTTTATTAGTCTTTAAAAAAAATATTTACGCATTAACTTAATGTGAGGTGATGGCTAATATTCTAATAATTGTCAACAAAACAGCACATTAATTCAACGTTCAAAAGTTTATAATCTCGAACGTAAATTTCTTAGACGAATGAAGCCGAAATTATGTATTCTATGTTTATAGCCAGCGATACCAAAAAAGGCATCCTTTCGGGCACTGTGAATGAAAGTCAGGTACCCAGAGCTAATGAAAAAATATTACTGAGGAACTGTTTAAACTTGAATTTTTCTATATTGGGAAAAACGGAACGTGGGAATTCAAGTATGAGTTTCTATTTCTCTATCAAACTCAGTTTCACTTTTTGCGCGTTGTCATTGTGAAAGATTTACAATAAGTGTTACCTTAACATAAGCCTTTTAAAGGGTGTCAGTGAACCTTTTTATATTATATGTAGATTGTAGATTGTAGATGAATGCTTCCATTCGATGGTAATTACAAGCAATATGGCAATCTCCTGATATTTGGAAAAACTGTGTTTTATAAGTTTGGCTTTGGAATGTTTCAACAAGGACATACAGATGCACAGTCGGTTTTTGAATGAATGCCAATTTTTTTTTATGCTCATCAATTTCATTTAGAAAATTTGTTTGAATTTGCTGCAGTCAATTACTGTTTCTATCACATCGACTTTAGCAATGCTAAACGCTAATGCCAATTTTAGCATTGGTTTAAGCGCGGTATAATTATATAATTTTGCCAGCTAAAATAGCAATGCGATGAATAAACGTAGCAAATGAAGAGCAGCACTGGTGTTTAGGAACTACTCGTTTATTAATTAAATATTCATAGATATGGAGTTTTGTCGATTTCTGGAGCTGTTTATTTGTCGAAGGCCGACAAATAAACAACTTCAGAAATCTTTAAAAAAAAACTTAAAACTAGCGCTGTTGAAATACTACTATCGGACTATTTCACTATATTTTCTGTTGAATCGTACTACTATATTTTCAAATTATGCATTTTCAGTTAAAATTATAACTTTTTAAAGTTTTCAATATCGTTTAATTTATTTTTTTATTTTTAATGATAAAGTTTATTAGGTATTAGCTATCGACTGTCACCAATAACTCAATTTGGCCAAAAATGTAGTTATGCAAAATATGTTTAGCACGGCAGACACCACAGCCTTTTTTAATGCAAAACACTAAAAACTATCTTTTGACTTGAATTACTCCTACGAAAAGAATACCTTTCAAAATATTGCAAACGATAGCACTGCCTTTAACTACTGCCCTTGTTTCGATGTACGGTTCAAATCGGCTTGAGTTGGAGAATTAGTGTTTGTGGAGGCGAGGTTAGAATTAGGTTTTCGTTAAGTCATTTTAAACTTAACGAAACTAGTGGAATTGAGTAGAGCTGAAATCCAAAATGGCAAGGCGAATGTATATTAAGCATTTTTATTATTACGCTATAAAAAAAAATATCACAATAATTAAATACAACAACAACAAATTTACAAAAAATTAAGAACGCAATACAAAATTCCTAAATATACACTTACTAGGAAAAGTCTCCGTACACTAATCAGTTCGCTGTTCTTATTGAGCAAACCTTACAAATACCGTTATTTTTCCAAAAAAAAAATCGTTTATTTATTATTCATTAGAATCATAATATGAACAATTTTATGTAAATTAAGAAAACTCCAGAACAAAACCAAAAATAAAAACAAACCTAACAACAAGAACGTTCAAAATTTCCTAAGAAAAAGTTTCCGTACATTAATTAAAAATTAAGAAAAATTGAAAAAAAATTATTAGTAAAAGGTTGGGTATCCTTTTCATGCAAGCACGTCTCTCAATCTATTTTTCATTGAACCCACTAATTTCGTCGTTTCTTCTGCGCTAATATTATCCCACTCTTCTAGAAGTACCCGTTTTAGCATCCGTTTTAATGTTATAACGTGATTACGAATTTTCCTTTCCAGTTTTAAGATGTTGAGGTATTGAAATTTGTCCATTGTAGAATCAATAAACGCCAGATTTCCTATTCCACTGCTTGCCAAACGCTCCAAAACTATAGCACCACCACCGCAACCGTGTCTAACGGTAGGAATTACATTTTTTGTATTGAGCGCTGTAAGCGGTTTTTCTCCAAACAAGCTTACGACCGATCTGAAAAAAGTACGTTCTGCCAAGACGATTCCGGAACGATTTCTTCGAGCAACACGGCAACGATACCCAGCTTTGTTAAGAATTTTTTCTACACTACTAGTACAAATATCTTTATTAAATAGTTCTTTTATATTTTGTGTAATTTTAAAAATTGAAATATGTATAAGGATTTTTTTAACACAACTCATTACAAAGCGTTTTTCTCTATCTGTTAATTTAAATGGGCGGCCAGAACGAGGTTTAGACGTTATAAAATCACAACTCAACCCAATAATGTAATAATAATAAAAATTGGCCACAATTAAGTGTCGTTGATTCGTACTAAATAATGGTTGATACAAAAACGAAAATTGTGAAACTAAATCTTCGAGAATCACCTTTATCCTAAATTACGTACTAACTGTACGGAAACTTTTTCAGAAGATACATTGAATGTGTTTGTTGTTTTATTTTGTTTCTATTTTTACGTTAGTTCTGGAATTTTGTTAATGTACATAACATTGTTCATATGATTCTAATGAATAATAAATAAAAGATTTTTTTTTTTTTTTGGAAAAATAACGGTATTTGTAAGTTTTGCTTAATAGGAACAGTGAACTGATTAGTGTACGGAGACTTTTTCTAGTAAATGAAGTTATAATATGTATACATAAGTGGCTGTTAAAATTGCAGCTCACACTAGCTCGATTCCATGGAAACGATCAGTGTCATTTTGAAATTGAACGAAAACTTAATTTCAACCCAATCTAACTTATACTGTAGTGGTACCGAGCGGGAATACCACACAATTTATTATTTTCACTGCGCGGATTGGGGTAATCCCAATTATTTTATTTTAATACACCACAATTAATAAAAAATAGTATTTTTATGTTTTTTATTTAAACTTATTTTTATTATTAAACAGAATTTTGGTTTCTTTTTACAAATGTTCTGCGTTAACTTTTTTATTTCGACTGCCGCTTTTCATCCGTTGTCTCGGCTTTTATCTTGGTCAGTTCAACTATGCTTCGAATAAATACTTGTATTGGTATGTATGTACAATTAAGACCGTACAGGAGTATTTAATTGGTACATTTCCTGACCATACCATAGATAGACTAGCGATAAGATAAGCGCAATTAGCTACCATAGATAGACTAGCGATAAGATAAGCGCAATTAGCTAAGCTTGATTAGGTCTTAAGGTTTAGCTAGTGGCGCCATAAGTTTGTGCATATATTTTTCTCAAAATTTTAAAACTTTTATTGAAGGGAAATTAAGTCCAAAAAGTTATTTTTAATAAACGCCTAAAGACATATATGTTTCGAAAGGTTGCTAAAATGGTAATCATCTTAATAGAACGTGTATAGAATATCCTATACATGAACATTTGGGCATGAAAAGATGCTCTTCCAAAACGAAGTTGCACGAATTACGCAACGATTCTGGCACTAACAGATTTGGTCCATTGTGACTTATTAGTGTTTCCAGGCATAACCAAATGGCTCGGCGGAAAGCGGTTCGTACCGAACGAGGTCTATTTTGTAGAGCTCGGCAAATGGAGTTTTAGATGGCTTAATTGGAGTAACGTTGGGTCTGCGCTAAGTGGAGAACTTTTAAAAAATTATTCAATTTTCATTCAGAAGTAGCTAATTTTTCACTTTTCGTAGGTATCGCTTTAATTTAATTTGAAGTTTTGTTGGCATTATCACAAGTCACAACTACTCTACCTATTTTGATTTAATTTTTTTTTAGAATTATTATCGAATCGAGATTTTTGAAATTATTTGACAGATTAGACACCTCAAAATATTCCGGAATGTTCGAAGTTTGTATATTGCTTTTGGTTGTTTGACTGTGGGGTGCATCCTCCATTCGGTCGCAAATAAACTATTTACTATAGCAAATATTACTACTCGGTTTTATTTGCTTTTCCTTTTTTACAGAGTAGTAAAAACGTAAAAACATTACGAGGAAGTTACTACCGACTTTTTGCCAACGCAAATACAGTCGTTGACTAGAAAATTTGCGCGATTTTCATCATTTTAAATACATTTTATTTACTGTTCTTCTTTAAGTTTGCTTCTAATTTTTTTCATGCGACGCGACGTGCTCTTCGTGCTCCTGTTTATAAGTGTGTTAAATGTTTGATTGCTTGAGCATGCCTGTATGTGTATTGTTTTTTACAGCGATATCGAACAGGATACGACTCGTTTGTTAATTAGCTGTTATTTAAAAGAGTTTTAGGTAGATAGTAAGTGTCTACCATTCAACAATAAAAATTCGTTTTTTCGAATTTTGTGTACGTGATAATTCGTCATATTTTGAGGTATGAATACAATTTTTATCGGCACGGTAGTTAAAGCTGCGGCGTTTGGATCGGAAGGTACCAGGTTCGAATCCGTATAGGGGCGGGATGCAAAAGGAATTTTTCATCATCTGATTACGATCAGATTTACGATTTTTCGGTGATGAAGATGAACACAACTATGACCCCCTATTGAGAGTGCAGAATCCATGTGCCGACCCATCTTCTGTCAGTACTAAAGGCTGGCGTGAATCAATGCAATGTGCAGATGGTCTATACGCAAAACCGGCCTTGTAGAGCTGTACGTACGTCCTCGATTTGGCTACTGCGTAAGGTAGGACGCTAGAAGCGAACTGCGAAAGAGTTGGGAGTGCCTTGAGCTCCAGAAAAAGATTGCAGACATGGAAGCAAACAATACAATTTTTATCTCACATAGAGTGGTGTTAAAGTGAAATTTTGTGTATGATTATCAAATTTTATGTTTTTGAAGAAATGGGTGGACAGGCCATCAGCAACAAAAAATATCTACAGCAACCGCTGTCATTGAAACAGAGCAACAACCTTTTGGTGCAACAGCCAGAAAACTGGGCATATTTTTTTTTAAATTTAAATAGTAGGGATCGTCCCGAGCTTGCGTATTTGCGTATTTTGTAATTTCGTAAATTTGACGTCTCTTCTGATTGGTTTAAATTATTTCCCCTAAATAAGCAAGAAACGTCAAAAATAAACACGCTCGCAGGCTAATACGATTGTTGTTTGATTTAAAATTCTTGTTGTGATTACTTGTGCTTTTTTGAGAAAATTAATAATTATTTAATTTGACTGTTTATTGCATTTAGTAAATATTTTTTCTGTGTGAGCTTAAAGTTTATTGAAAATGAGCAGTAACAAAATTAAAAAATCAGTAGTTTAATTGATGAAGCACCTAAATCTTCAGGTAATTTTGTTTTCATTAGTAATTAATTATGTTAGTAAGTAAAATACTAATGTTGTCTCTTTGTTATAGATGAATTCGTTGATGAAGTTTTCGACGACTTAGAAGAGGATTCAACAATGTGTTGAACTATAGATATGCCTTTCGTTCGGTGATACCAAAAAATCCAAATTGGTATGAGGAAACTTTAACTAATTTGGAAGACAACAGATTTAAAATGATGGTTAGAATGATGAGAGTACAATTTAATCTAATTTTAGATTTAACTAAGGATCATGAAGTGTTTCACGGTGAAAATTCCCAGTTTTTTTCAATTAACTTTGGTGTTATTTCATTTGGGATCCAGTAGAGATAATGCTTCAAGAGAAAAAATTACTGCTTTGTTCGAAATTGGCGATGGAGTTACGCTACAAAAAGTAACAAAACGGATTTTTCAAAGCATGTTGACAATACAGAGAGATTTTTTAAAATGGTCATCAGAAAAGGAGAAAAAAGCGTTAACCGCGTATACGTTTGAAAAACTTCCATAATGTTGCTCCCTTTGCTTCCTAGTTTTTTACTTTCTAATTCTAATTTTGCTTTCTGATTGATTTTTCAAAATCAAACTTTTCTCTATTCAAACGTATTTCCTCTTCTTTCCATTTTTCGTCTATTTTATTTTTTCAGCAATTGCCTTTGCACGCATCATTTGTGCTTCAGATAGTGCTAGAATAATTTGAAGAAGTTCTGGACCTTTTATTGGTTTTTGGAGTTGTAGATAGGTATCTCCTAAATTTTTCAAGAGGTTCAACAACTGTTTCAACATCAGGCTCCGAAGCAATTTCCGGAGCTGGTTGCTGGATTGGGTTCAGTTCATCAGCACCCCCGGTGTTTTGTTTACAAGAACCATCCGGATCATAAATGACGTTGTCATTTACAGCTACAGCATCGTTATATATGAAACTATCATATACTTAAATAGGCTTTATATTGGTCTTTGAACCAAATGTCTCGTCCAATATGATGTCCCAATGTCGGCAAATAAATAAAATATGATCTATAAATAAGTTTAGTTTATTTTAGATTTATTAATATATGTATATTACGGTCGACGATTAATAAATGATTACCTCAGACTAAACCAGTATCAACTCCTTGCGCTGTTTGGTTCACTCCTTGCCATTCGTTAGCTCTGAAATAAGAGTTTTTTTAAATTTCTAACTTTATTTTTTAATTGTTTTATTGACACGTTTTTCCATTTTATAACGTTTTAATTAACTCGCTTTCTTGTATGTCTGTCCGGTACAAATTTTGAAATCGATTTTAAACCAACTTCCCGATGACCTAGAGACTTGAAATTTTGAACATAGCTCAGAACTCGATGGCAATGCAATATTCAATAGTTTGCGATATATTTCGACTCCAGGTGGTGCTGTAAATTACGCTTTTCGAGATCGTTACAATAAACCGACGTCATATATGTAGCATGCTGATTTTTTATACATACAAAATTATGGTATGGAAAAATTTAAAGTGTATTTCAATGAAGACCTGATAAAAATTCAGAACAAAACAATTCGATCAAGTTATAATAATTATTTGGCGACAGGTTCGATAGGTTGCCGAACAAAAGTTGGTTCTAAGTTTGTTATCCTCCTGTGGCACTATTCTGGGTTTCCCGGGGAATTGCGAATTGGGAATTGTTTTATTGTCAGTTTTTAGTGTATTTTGGTTTTCTTTTTTCCAAAGCATACTAGATTTTGGGGAAACATATTTCGATTTCATAGCAATTTTGTTGTTTATTTTTCCCGAAAAATTTGGCTGGGAATTATTTTTTCCCAAAATGCCAATCGCTCAGTATGCTTTCGATAAAAGAAAACCAATATACACTAAAAACTGACAATAAAACAATTCCCAATGCGCAATTCCCCGGGTAAACCAGAATAGTGCCACAGGAAACCGAATACATAATCATAAAATATTGAAGTATCCGAATACATGAATACAAAATAACCGAGTATTAGAAAATACATCAGCACCCTTGTTGGCAACACTTAAAAAGCAGAAAATAAACTAAATAAAAAAACATTTTTATTATATAACGTTTTTAAAATGAACTAAAAAGAAGAAAATAATTTTTCCTTGCCTCACAGTACAGAAAATTCTGAGAATTGTAAGTTTTCAGCAACTATGAGAATATTTGGAAAATTTAAAATGAAAAACGTGGAGCGCATTTAATGGTATAATACAGTTCTGATAACACTACAGAAAGCTAACTATGGTATTAAAAGAATTATAGTTAACATCACTTGTCAGGGAGCATAATTAAATTGTTAATGAACCATGAATCAAAACTTCGTTAGATGCGCTCCACGTTTTTCGTTTTAAATTTTCCAAATATTCTCATAGTTGCTGAAAACTTACAATCGTAAATTCTCAGAATTTTCTGTACTGTGAGGCAAGGAAAACTTATTTTCTTCTTTTTAGTCCATTTTAAAAACGTTATATATTAAAAAGTTTTTTTTATTTAATTTGTAGTTCTAAGATCATTTTCTCATAGAAAATGGAAGCGCTTGGCTTCTAAAATAATTACTAAATTGACTTAAATATTTACATATAAATGTTCGCACTGCTAATAAAACAAACCTCTATTTCTAAATTATTTTGAATTAATTTTTTAAAATAATTCAATATACCCATCTCTTCCCCCTCTTACCATTTTTTTGTAGGCATTCTTGTCCGTTTTTTATTTTTTTTATCCATATTATTTATTTTTATTTATTAAAAATCATAAATAATCACAATAATTTTGTTACGATAACGGAAGAATTTACGAAAATACGTAGCCTGCGAGCGTGTTTATTTTTGATGTTTCTTGCTTATTTAGGGGAACTAATTTAAACTAATTTTACAAGAGACGTCAAATTTACGAAATTACGAAATACGCAAGCTACTTTTAAAAAAAAAAATATTTGTGGCTTCAATAGGTGCTCAATTTTTCTAGCCATTGAAAGCCAATTAATACTAAAGATGTAAGTCGCTAATCATTTATTACCCGGAACGGCTTGCCGAGGACAGTATCGTTATATATGTCGTTGTAAATATAGTGTTCATAAATAGTGTTCATTTTGGTCTGGCAGTGTAACCGGCCCACACTTCCTTAAAAATGCTACTGGTAATGTAACAGTGCAACATGACGGTGCAGCTTGCTGTACAGTTTATCAAACTTTAAATTTATTGCGAAGAAACGTTTCCAGGACGGATTGCATGTCCACCACCTTTAGTCACTTATTCTTTGCGATTCCGTGAAAGGACATAAATATTCGAGTTATTGGAGAAAAAAATCCGCAATTATAGGATGTATTTTTAATTCGGGTGTCTACTACAGTGCGCACTCGGGCGGGGATAAAACATCAAACGTGAAATATTTACATAAAAATTCAATAGTATTTGTAATTTTAAAATAATGTAAGTTCGTTTTGCTTATCAAGTATTATAAATTCATTTTAACTTAGATTGGTAAATAGTTGTCTATTTTAGTTAATAGAAAATGGAATTGTTAATGTTTTATAAAGGTAATGTATTTGTTTTTGTGATAGTGATATGAATGCCGCAATTTTATTATTTTTTATATTTGCAATGGGGGATTTAAATGTTGGTGAATTGAGGCAACAATTGAGAGACGTCGGAGCAAAAACCGGTGGGCTACGTTAAACAACAGATATTTTTGTAAAATCTGCTAAACGGTTAATTACAGTTGTGTGTGTATTTATTACAGGTTACGCATATGGAAATCGGGGAACTTAACTCGCAAATTGTGTACGACTAGCATTATACATCCAGTCAATGGCAATAATTTTCCACAAATTCCATTTATGAGGACTTATTTAAAATCTGATCCAATAGTCAAAGGATTAATATCCAGTGCTATCTACGACTATTATTTTGCAATGGGTTTCTCCAAGAAAATCGGACGCCGGAACAGGGGCGCAATTTGTTTTCTAATACATTTATTAAGCAAATTAACTACCTAAAAACGAAAATTATTATTTTAAAGGGATTTGCCGAAACTAAAAAGAATGTGGATTACACTGTGAATATCCAAATGAATTGCGACATATGCCAAATTATGAAAGAAAAATGCATTTGCCCTGGTGGCGCAGGTGTTGGTACTAGTTTATGCCATTGGATGCTTCGTCGTTTCCGGTAACACACTGTGGTACCGTTTTAGAGACAGCACCGGCAAGTTCTACTTTCAGATTCCAAGCATGGCATATGCCAACAGGAAGATGTATTAAAATCAATCGATAGAATGCTGGGAGTTCAAGATTATACACGTGATATAAATTCAAGTTCTGATATAGCAGATTTTGCGATAAATTCGCAAATAAATTTTAAGGTTTCTTTGCCTTTTTTAGCATCCCGCAACGTTAATTTTTCGGTATTTTGCACATACCAAGGCTATTGCGCAGAGCCATTGCAATATTACATGCAATATTTGATCAATAAAGTGTATACTATAAAGAAATCAAAAGAATCGAGAAAAATATCAAAAAACACGATAATTTATGGCACCAAGTAAGGTTATCGAGAATAACCGTAAGAACCTCAAAAGACATGTTTTGTGTATTGCTTTATTTAATAATGCAATAAAATGGGGTCTCTCTAACGAAGTCGTTGCAAAAAAAAAAAAAATATCCTGAACTAACGGAGAACAAAATGGAAGAATGCGGAATATTTATTCACTCTGATTTAAATTTCTTAGCTGCAACTCCCGATGCAATTAACTTAGAACAAAATATTATAATAGAAATAAAATGTCATTATTCGGTCCGAAATTCGCTACCAATAGATGCTAAATACATAACCAAAAACGGGTTATTGAAATCACACGCGTATTTCTTTCAAATTCAGTTACAAATATGCATTACTGGAATAACATAGTGTGCTTTCGTAGTATGGACACCCAATCGATTTACGTTGAGCGCATTAAATACGGTGACCATACAGCCCACATTTTACAGGACTAACCCGCATATCAAGACCCTGTCCTGCAGGAATGTTTGCCCTTAAAATAGCTCGCAAAATAAAATAATAGCCCGCAAGTCCCGCATTTGTAAAAAATTAATTTAAAAAATCAAAGTTTTGTCAAACAAAAAAAAAACCAACAAACATATTTGAATGCTGTTAATGTTAGCCGAAATTTGCCAGACGGAAGTAAAAGGTCGATAATACAGAACGATTCCAATATCGCCAAAAAGTAAATAGAAGGTCGGTACTACAGATTGTGTTATCTCAGCCGAAAATAAAATAATTAAGTCTTAAACAATCGATAGCGTTTAGCCGAAAATTACTATGGATGCATGGCTAGCATTGAAGATTTTCTAGTGAAAAATTGTGGTAAACTTGCGAAACCCCAAAAAATATTTAGAATTAGTATAAAATCAGCCTCTAGTCTAGAGAATGTCAATAGCTATCTCAAGAAAACAATTCAGTAAAAATTTCCCGTAGGAAATCTGGGAAAATTAGATTTTCCAAAAACCATTAGAAAATTTGTATAAAATCAGCCTCTAGAGTGTTAGGACTGGAGATGCATTTCATTTATGTGCCTTACCAGTAGCTAGTACAGGAAAAAATTAGATCAAATTTTCCGTGGGAAATGGGGGAAATTCGATTTTCTTAAGATGGATTGCTTTAATGTGATTTGTAAATCTGAAGCAATAATCAAAAATGCAGTCAGTTTTATCGCTCGACAGTTGCCCAAAATTATTGAGGACGTTTTTTAATGACGAAACGTTTGAAATTTGGCTTAAATGTATGCGCAATCTGGCCGCAATTTTCCATTTCACCGTAAAATCTATCGAAGGTAATAAAAACACATTTATGCAAGTTGGACAATTACTACTGATTAATCTGAGGCTTACACACCTATTTCCTTAGTTGTGTCATTTGCCACTTGCACCGACAATTAAATTTTGATATTCTCTTAGTCGATCGATGCGACAATCGTCGTTTGAAGTGACAAATATCCTCTTTCGTCGTATTCACTTATATTATCACTTCGATCGACTAAGAGAATACCAAGTTTAAGTTGTAGCCACACTACAATTGTCACGACGAATGAAGTGACACGACCAAGGGAATAAGCGGGTACTAAACTATGTACATAAAAGACAAATGTCGAACTATATACGAATTCTAGTAAGATCTGATTTAAATAGAATAATTGGAAATGGATGCTGCGACGAAAACATATTCAAATCTGAAACGCAGCAATTTTATTTTAATTGTTGTAAATACTTGGATCATTACCCCCACATTTCATTAGCATAAATTGTTTTGCATGGATGCCTTTAAAAGAAGAAATCACTTCTCTTGACTCCTAAAAATGCTTCTTGTACATGTGAACAAGTAAAGCTTTTACTTTCTGCTCTAATTTTCTTCCTATTGTCCAGTCTCGCATTAATTAACAGTATCTGATATCGAGAGTAGACAGAATTTATTTCAATGGCCTCAAACAAATGGAAACATCTTCAAATCAACTCAATACTATAACGATTTCTAAATATATCGATAAAGCAGCACAAATCTCAAATATATTTGAGAAATATCAAGAATTTCGAAATAATCTCAAAAATGTCAAGTTTCAAAGTACATATCTTGAATATTTTAGAATATTCTGAAATATCGAATTATCCGTAAGTATGTAAAACCAAAGGAAATCTTATACGTACTAATGACCGCCATGTAAAGTGTAAATAACCTGGACATTCTTAAATAATTTCGAATAACCTTGGAAATCGGAGAAATATCGAAATGTTGGCGTAATCTCTAAAACTATACTAAATATTACGCTTTATATGTGTGATTCTGCAAGTTTTCTTAACTCAAAGAAGAGCGCAGAACATTACAATAGAAAATTTTGACGAAACTCTTTAAAAATCTCGTATAAACTTGGAAATGTCGAAAAACAAATGAAATCTAGAATACACCGCGGAACAATCTCAATTACCGTAGAAAAATTTAAATAATCTCTATATTATGTGAATTTCGATTGATCTCACAAATTTAAAAAACCCAAGAAAATTTCGAAAAAAAACCGAACATTTTAAATAGTGATCAAAATACGAAATCCAAGCCAAGAGGATGTGAAATCGGGAAGCGTCGAGAATTTCCTAAATCAGGATAACTCAGGAAAATATAAGATCATCACTAACTGCAAAATTAATTTGTTATTTGCATTTTCCTTACATGTATTTAAAATAATTTTTCAAAATAAACCAATTTTACCGGGTGTAATTTAATTTTTGTAATCAAAATTATTCGGTAAATGAGAAACTAAAAGTTCGAACGAACGCTAATTCATTATATAGAGACTGACCGGTTTGGCTCAAGTATTTATTGATCCCCTTACTAAAGACAAAGGAGCTCCTAATTAAGGAAACAAGAAATTGTTTTCAGTGGCAGTTAGGTAATTTTGTAGGAAGAAAGTATCAACAATTTCTTTTTGATTTTTATGAAAATCACAATGACACTTTGCAAGAAATCAAATTTAACCTTTTCTGATCAAAACTTGGTTTGTAAAAGGTTGATTTTGGAGTCCAAAACGTATGGTTATTATTACAAATAAATTAACATGGCAAACACTAGAATCGGTTTCGTTTGATGTCGAAAGCTTTGATTTTAAACGAGTTTGGCATATTTTCTTCTAAATCTAAATAACTGCAAAACCTAAAAGCATTTTTATTTCTACAGCAACCGAGAAGAAATTATTGTGCCTGTCTCAAGAAAATATTGAATAGCAACAGGTACGATTTCTTCTTTCTTTACGAATTAGACCACCACCTTTTCTTAAAAATTTCCTAGAATTGTTCAGTTCCCCAAATTTAAGAAGGTGGTCTTCTTTAAGCTTAATCTGAGGTACCATCTATCTAATCCTGACTTTAAACTAATATTTGAACGCTTGATGAATCTTGTGGGCTCTAATAACCGTGGGCCATCCACTGGAAAAATGTGGAATAGTCATTTGAATAAGTTATCGATAAATTTCCAAAAACCAAAATTGGAAATAGTGAGTAATTTAAAGACAAAAACATGTTGGTTTTATATTTTTAGGTTGTCCTGTATTTGCCTTAGAAGAATCTGGTCACCGTAGCATTAAATAAAATAAGCAATTCGTCGATATAATGCTAAAACCACTAAACATTTATTATAAGAAAATTTTCTGTGAAAATTATTTTAAATATAAGTTAGAATAATTAGCAAATTACCAGTGTTCACAACTGAAGAATATGATATGTGCAATCATGTGATATATTGAATTTTGAATTAAATTAATTTTCTTTTGTTTTTTTATTTTGATTGAATTTTTGTTATTTTATTAACCTTTTTTATAAAATAATTTAATTGATTTTTTCTTTATTATATTTTGCAATTTTGATTTTTTAATCTATGTATATTAATATACATATGTGGCCTGGTCTATGAAAAGGGAGCTTGGGTGTCAAAAATCATTTTCTACATGTTTGCCGTTTCGGATAGAGTATGAGACCCTCTTTCACATGATGAAAACCAGAAAGTCTTAATTTGTGGAAAAGTTTACTAAACATGAAGAGAAAGCAGAGTACAAATACGAAAAAATACGAAAATTATTATATTCATATTACTTTTAACAGCTGTTTTCTCGATAACTTGTTTCAGGTCATATATACAGTCCCTGGCCAAATTATTAGACGCACATCAATTCTGTTAGGAAATGTTGACTTCTGGCGACTTATGTATTTCACTAAACATTTTTATAGCCTAGCCATACGAAACTATTATGTGTTAAGCTGCATTCAAAATACAAAGATTTCTTTTGTACTAATGTACTAAAAGTAGAAATCATTTTTTTTATCAAATTAGAAATATTTAAACAAAAATCTAGCTGAGCTAGCTCAAAATATTGAGTGGATGCATGTTCAGTATTATTAACTCTACATTTCTTTCATTTGGCATTTTGTGCTATCTAGGCTAGAAATAGCTCTGAGGGCATTAAATAAATTTAGATTAATATGAATAAAATTAGTACTTGTTGTTATATGTACTAATTAGTACTTATCGTATTTAGTAGACGATTAAAAGTTATTTTTTTATTTGGAAAATTTAATTTTTATTGTGTATTAAAAATTATAAGGGCTAAAATTACTTGTTGTAGTATGTACTAATTTTATTCATATTAATCTACATTTATTTAATGCCCTGAGAGCTATTTCTAGCCTAGATAGCGCAAAACGCCAAATGAAAGAAATGTACAGCCAAAATTCGGAATATGCATCCACTCAACATTTTGAACTAGCTCAGCTAGAAATATTTTTTTTAAAGATATATCTAATTTAGATTAAAAATGTATTTCTACTTTTAGTACAAATATTATTTAGTACAAAGAAAAACTTTGTATTTTGAATGCACCTTAACACATAATAGTTTCGTATGGCTAGGCTATAAAAATGTTTAGTGAAATACATAAGTCGCCAGAAGTCAATATTTCCTAACAGAATTGATGTGCGTCTAATAATTTGGCCAGGGACTGTATACACATATATGCCTGCGTATGTTTGTGCTCGCAAAACTCGAAATGTAATCAGTCGACTGACTTGAAATTTTGATACAATGTTTCATTTGAATACACGCGTGTTTTTATATAAAGATGTCACACTTGTATCAGGTGAAAACATGACTTTTTGGTAAAACCAAAGTTCAACATTCAAAATTACGTATATTTCGAAAAAAAAACAATTATGCAGTAGCCATGGTGGTAGAGTTGGTGTTTTGAAATCTTCAAATATTTATATTCAGTAAAATATTCAAATCGGTTTAATTCCTAATAATGTAAATTTGAATTGAGCAGTTTTCCTGAATTATTAAAGATAAAGTACCGGATTTATTTTGATTTGACAACAACTATATAAAGCGATTATCATAGCGAGACAAATAAATCAAAATTTATTTGGGACGATTGGTGAGTTCATAAAATATCTTATCATGAATATTTCGTGTGATTAATAAACAAGTGAATACTTGTAATAAAACACTAATAATAAAACTTTTAATCGAAGTTGCGTGTAATCCCGAGCAATCTTAATTGAAATTATGTGTAATGTAATGCTTCACCCATGTTCGAACATAGGCCGCCGTTCTCGACATGCAGCTACATAACGCCAAAGGAGATCAAACCGCATTGATCAAGGAAGTTTAGGCGATAATGAACGTGTAGAGTCAGAACTTCTCAAAGGCGAGCAGAAGAATCGGCAGATCAGTGGGAAGAAAAACTTGAAATCTTGCGGGATGAATCGAGAAGAATTAGAGCAGCACGATCGTTTCAACAATGTCAAGAACAATTAGATCAACAGCGAAGACGTATGCAGTTGCAATATCTGAATGATCGAGCTTCATATTCAATACAATACCTCACGTAAATTCGTTCAAATCGGAAAAATGTACAAAGTTTGTCCGCACTGCAGAGCAATGAAATTCAAAGGAGAAACACCGGAAATTTGCTGTGCGAACGGAAAAGTGAAGCTACCTGAACTTGAACATACACATGAACCAATGAAAAGTTAGTTAAATGTAATTACTAATGATTCAAAACATTTCCTCAAAAACATCAGAAATTACAATTCCTGTTTTCAGATGATTTCATCGGCGCTAACGTTATAGCGGAACATTTTAAATTCTGGAACAAATTTACCACAGAGCTGGCTCGTTGCTTCCTTTTCCCAGCAATAACCAAATATTTCCCCAAATCTACTTCACCGGAGATGAAAATGACGAAATCTCCATCGGAATCAGAAGACATATTGTTGAGTCGTTGCAAAAAATGTTACATGACAACAATAATTTAATTCGGATATTTAAAAATGCGATTGATCTCATGCCATCAGATAGCCATAGAATTTGTATTCGTGCTGATCAAACACCAGCCAGTGAGCATATCAGACGATTTTACGCGTCAGCAATTGATGAGGTATGTATGCAATAGATGCTACGGTCCATTGCAATATCCAATTATGTTTCCAAACAGTTAAGATGGTTGTCATTTCAACATCAAAATGATAAACACCGTCACAGGTGAACACACAGGCAAAAAAGTTAGTTCAATGAATTATTATTCCTATCGGATTATGGTATGTGAAAATGAAGATAACCATATTCTGAAATGCCGTCAGTTCTTCCATCAGTACACCGCTGATATGTATGCGAAAATAGAGTCGGAGCGACTATTATTCATAAGGCTCAATCAAAAGAAACTGAGGGCAGAAGAATATATACATACATTTGAGAGACGTAATAAGTGATGATGGTGATATAAGCAACATAGGAAAGATCACCATGTCCGTCACATATACTGGTAGTCCACGGCATATGCGCAGGACGCTATTACGTATGTGCGGAAATATGTCGTCCTGATCTTTTCATTATATTTACATGTAATCCAGCATGGGATGAAATAAAAGATTTACTACTTCCAGTACAAACTCCTATTGATCAAAAATGCGATTGATCTCATGCCATCAGACAGCCATAGAATTTGTATTCATGCTGATCAAACACAGGAATAACCACGCATTTTCAAACAAAAGCTGAAGACATTAATTGGCTTCATCAGTTCACTACGCGTTTTCGAAAAAAACACAATGCTGGATGTACTCTGTGGAGTGGCAAAAAAGAGTATTGCCACATGCGCACATCCTAATATGGCTTACCGTGAAGATAATGCCAAATGAAATAGATAAAGTAATATTTGGCGAAATACCACAACTCACAGATAATGCGTTGTTTGAAGTTGTGGCCAAGAACATGATACACGGGCCATGTGGAGCAATCAATGCAAATTCACCGTGTATGATCGATGGAACATGCTCTAAACGGTATCCTCGAGAGTTGTTAAAAGTCACAATTACTGGTAATGATGGTAACCCACTATGGCAACGAAGAAGTACAGAAGACAATGGAAAATAAATTTGAAAATGAAAGGAAATGACATTGAAGTCGATAATCGTTGGGATGTTCCATATACGTCACTTTTATCGAAAACTTTCAAAACTCATATCAACGTTAAGTATTGCAATTCTGTGAAATCGATAAAATACATTTGTAAATACGTCAACAAAGGTAACGATGTGGCCATGTTTGGAATTTCAACAAGAAGTAATTTAGGTGAAATCTCTCAATATCAAATCGGCAGATAGTATATCAGCAGCAATGACGCCGTGTGGCGTATTTTAGGATTTCCAATCCCCGAGAGGGTTCTAAGTGTCATTCATTTTACTGTCTACCTTGAAAATAGACAGAGAGTGTATTTCATGGAACAAAACATAACGGACAGAGCAACAAATCCACCGAACACAACATTAACAGTGTTTTTACTATGTCAAACATGATTTTGCAAGAACTTTGATGTATGCAGACATTCCGACTTATTACACTTGAAAAGCAACAAGAAAGAATTTTGGAAAAAAGAAAGAGAGGCAAAGCAGTAGTTGGACAACCTGGAATATTTTCATTAAATGCTTTAGGAAGGATATACACTTGTGGCGGTTCATGCATTTTATCAGGCGCCTAAAACTATGCATTCGCCACCACAAAATTAATTCTATCGCGAACAGTTTAAAACAAAACAGAATACACCCATGACCCAATACAAACAAACGACAACTGAACTATAAACTCTTCCATACAAAGAGACAAAACAAAATAATAAAATCAATAATTAATAATTAGTCTCATCTCGGATTTGGTGGCATCCACACGCGCGCTTGTCGCGGTGGATAAATTAATATAACAAAACGGTGATAGTGTTATATAAGAAATTGTAAAAAAATTAAATAAATAAATAAAAATTATAAAATAAATTATAAACCTACACACACAAATAATTTATAACAACAATATATTTTTATGAATAAATATTATTTAATTAATAAAATTTGAAAACGCATAACAATATAAAGCGTTATACTCTGTATATCCGAACAATGCTGACTGCTTTTATTTACGGTTGCTTCTGATTACCGTTCGTGGTCCAACATCATTTATACATTTACGAACAGTGAATGGAATAGTACATAATACGTGTCGTAGGCGTACGTGACACTTCATTTACTGGAAAGCGACGATCATTGGGACGGGTTGGGTACGGTTCACCGCCTCATGGTTTACCGCCCATGGTTCGCCGTTTAACAGTTCACCGCACACGGTTTACCGACAGCAAATTTCACCGCGCACGATTTACCGACAGCAAATTTCACCGCCAACATTTACATTAATTTCATCTCACTCACCGCCGCGGTGAATGAGATGAAATTAATGTAAATGTTGGCGGTGAAATTTACTGAATCAATGTTTATTGATATTTTCAGTGTTTTCAATAAAACTGTAAAATGGGGCAAGCAGCCTTGCTTGGGGTCTGTTTACGGGTATCAGCATTGCAATTTAGCTTGCTCGACAAAATAATTTTAGACGGAACCATCGCAGGTGTCGCTGCGAATGTTCGAACTTCTGTATTTACCATGTGCAGATATTTTTCACTAGCGTCAGGGTCATGCACGTGTGGTAATGGCATCCCTTGCATAACAGCGAACACTTTTTATCACACATCCAGCGAAAGTAATTTGGCTCCATTTTTTTGTCAAGTTATACACATAACCAGCGGCTACAAGCTTATCTTTACCGCGTTTCGATTTTACGACTTATATTACCTCCGTTTATTGGGCACTTTTTGTGTTTTTAATGTTTTTTTATTATGTCAAATTATATTATATTATATTTCCGACTATTAAGATAAAAACAAAAATATAAATAAAGCATATTAAAAAAAATTATAGTGAAAACGGTAAATCGTAAGCGGTGAACTATTATGACGGTGAATCGTAAAAACGGTGAATTAAACAGGCGGTATAACGTAAAGCGGTGAGCTTATTTTCGCGGTGAACCGATTCAATCCCCATTGGGACAAGTCAATTAAACATTCATCCGCCACTTCTAATCCATTTCGAATACGTATGCTGTTTTTAATAATTTTATCTACATGCTTCCCGACACCACCAGCACAATTGTGAGAGAAGTACAAAGACTACATGACCGATGTTATTCTGCACAGAATGTGTCATGAAACACAAAATCGTGGCTTGGATTTCACAGAAGAAATATGCAACGAAGCGCTAATCTTCATTGAGGATCTTTGTCTTGCAATGTGCTGCAAGTTGTTAGCACAATTGGAAATGACAGTACCAAATCGGGCCAATGTAACATTCGACAGAGAGCAATCATACAACAGAAATGACTTACAGCTGTTCGTCCAAGATCAAACGCCGAAATTCCTTCCAGAACAAAAGTTAGCATTTGATACCATCATACAAACTGTATCAAACCAATCTGGTGGATTGCACTTTTTGGACGCTCCAGGTGGAACGGGAAAAACGTTCTTAATTTCCTTGATTCTGGCTAAAATCCGTTCAAACGGACATATTTCAGGGGCAGCATTAAACCATACGGGCATACGGCACCGTACATACAAATCCTATTTTCTGCAACATCGTGCATTCAAAAGAAGAATTAGTAGACAAGGTTTTCCAAAGTATCGAAACAAATTGTCGAAATCAGGCATGGTTGAGCGGAAGAGCCATTCTAGCGGCTAAAAATATCGACGTGTACGATATGAACAACAGCATTTTAAACAGAATCGCAGGTGAAACGGTGACTTACAAATCCATTGACTCCATGATGAACCAAAGGTATCAGTAGTAAAATTTCCTGCACAATTTCTTAATTCTCTCGATGTTCCCGGATTACCGCCACACATTCTTAATTTGAAAATTGGAGTGCCAATTATAATATTCCGAAACATAAATCAGCCAAAGTTATGCAATGGCACACGATTAGTAGTAAAAAAGTTGATGAAAAATATAATTGAGGCAACAATTCTGATTGGACATCATAAAGGTGAAGACGTACTACTTCCACGAATACCACTTATTCATTTTCCAATATGCATTGCGTTCGCTATAACAATCAATAGAGCGCAAGGACAATCTTGGCAAGTGTGCGGTTTGAATTTAGAAAACGATTGCTTCTCTTATGGGCAATTATACGTCGCACGCTCCAGAGCTGGTAAACCGTCTGATCTTTATATTTATGCAAAAAATGAACAAATAAAAATTTAGTCAATCCTCTAGCTTTTCAATAAAAAATGGTTTTCTATGAAAAAAAATTGTTTCTTACTTTCCTTTCATTCCACAGCACTTTTATTTACTTTCTTTATCTACTTTAGTTCCAGAATATGGCCAATGGGGCCAGCAAGAAATGGAACTTAGCCACTTATAAACCAATCGTAATAAAATTGAGTATATAGCTTGCAAATGGGATCAACCTGCTATCAAAATGGATATTTACCCATGATGGTACGAGGGTAACCATACAATTATTAATTTTTCCCAACAACGCTGGATGTCTCAGCTAGTAAAAGATAATTAATTTGCATATTGCCACATATGTGTTGGAAAATAATTATATTTTTCATAATTTTCATTCAGATCGAAACTGAACTTGCAAAATTTTTGATAATTTCACTTTTCGTCGAAAATAAATTGAATGATTTATTTCCTATTTTAAACAAATAAAACATTTTGATTACAACCAATACATAATAATCATCTTTGATCACCCCCATAATGATGATAAACTACCAAAATATTATCAAAATGCTTGTCTATATTTTGCCGTATATACTTATGTATGTTAAGAAAATAAATAAATCACTTGTTACACTTTAACGTGTAAACATATTGTAGATTTATGACCGATTCAATGACTTGATAGAAAAAAATATTGGATTTTGAGCAACTCCTAAAACTTGTTGAAAAATATATGAGAAAAATCTTTATAGATCTTCCGACTATAAAAACTAAACATCCGATGAAAGGCGATAAACCATTGTCCCTGTATTTCATATGAAGAAAAGGACAAATTTTATATGTACATAGGTGGCTAAACAACTAATTCGGAATATTACTTCCTCATGACCGATTACATAAAAAAATATGAAAATTGTACATCCTTTATCTACATACGAGTATTGTTATCGTTATCGTAATCAACATACATACATAGCCATACAAGCTTAATATTTTAAATTAGATTTCTACCCTTGTTATCTGTTACCTACATATGGATAAAGGGTAACATGTCAAAAATATTAGTAAGTTTATTACTCGATGACGATCTAAACGAAATTTTATATTCAAAGAAAGACGTTTGCCATAATTCAGAATTTCCCAGAAGATTAATTCTTCTTATCGTTGCCTTGTGTGTATACACATAACGCACATACATATGGATGTAATTTGAAAGAAGTTAAAATCAAAGCCAATATAAAATCATAGCTATTGTTGTCATTGTTGCTTATTGACTTTATATATTATGTACATATTATATAAGACATACTTATGTACATAAAGATAAATCGATATAACATGTATTTATATAGCGAGCTGTACTATATATCAAGATAAATGAACGGAAGAAAAGTTACATCCGATTTTCTTTCAATTATTATGGTGACAGTTTTAATAAAAATATGTATGCGAATCCGATATTTCTTATGGTTTCGTGTACTTTTTAGTTTCCAATCTCTGTGGAAAATCTTTTCAAGAAAAAAAGTGCTAAAACCATATAAATGAGATTAGTTAAATAAATAAAATATTTTTTAACCCTAAGCCAATGTGTAACATAAATCTTCTTTGGTTATTTGTATTTTTGGCATATTTTAACAAATTTGGCTAAATATATCCGACACACAAAGGAAACATTGTTTATCCATTTAACCTTTTATATGTATAACATGGGTGCGTGGGTATGTACCATCCAAATTTTATTTTTACCTTACTTATTAGACCCAAGATTTTTCTTTGTATCTATTTATTAGTAGTTTAGTACTCATACATACATTACATACTACAGCTATACGTAATTAATCAACATTAAAAAGGAAAAAGGTAATTGCGAGACTCATTTTCTACGCATAAATCGTTTGAATCATCTTATAAATCGGTATGAATCCCGTATAGACACAAATATTCCATTTTTTTTTAAAGAGAATCGGAAAATCATTGTGAAAATAACAATTTCCATCTTAAATTTTATTTTTGCGATTTAAAACATAAAAATTTAACACTTGTTACGTACACGTGTTGTATTACCTTCTGCTTATACCCCTTATATTATAAGGTAAATTCGTGGTTTATTGTTTATTTGTTGTTTTACGCGGGTACAACTTGTAGGTTTTGTTGTTTACAAATTTTCTTATTTATTTCTTTGTATGTATTCCTGATTTTTTGTGGGGGTTTCTTATCGTTTTCCATCAGACAGAGTTCAAGTAAAATGTGTCAAAATTTTTATTTGAATAATTGGTATTCTTTTGTATACATACGCGTTTGGTAGCATATTGAAATTTTAAAGAAGTTTTTTCGAGGTTTTATTTATTTTAGTTGGATTTTATTTTGAAAATATTTAGTTGTGCGGTTGAAGTCGCAACGTGACTGATTTTACTAACAAAACAAAACATGTTTCCAATTCATGAGAGATTTAGCAGCTTGAAAAAACTAGTATAGCAGCTACAAAAAAAAAAAAATGGCGAATTTATATCAATTTGCGGTGAACAATAATTATTTTATACAAGAACAGGATTTTGTTTGCATTTTGAATAATGGTAAATGAATTATTTTAAGTTTTTTTGTAATCGTTTGTGTAAAACATATTTAAAATAATTTGTTTGGTTTTAGATGGGATATTAGAAATGGTCAAAATCAACGACGAAATTTTAAGACAAATGGAAGGAACTGGCTATAATATTCATGAAGAATTACTGCCTCAGCAAAATATAAAGGATACCGTGGACGGCTCTGGTAATTTTTATAAATTTATTTAGAAGAAAAATGAACATTTATAATATAATATTATTTTTTTCAGATAAAATTTGTTGGTATCATAACGCCATCGTGGCTCTTATTGCTGCATACAAAACTCACCATGGGAAATCGGCTGAAAGTGGTATGAGAAGTGCGCAGATGTACGAGCTAGTCTCAAATACACTCCGCGATCAACAATTTTATTTTAGCCACCAGCAATGTAAGTGGAAATTTGCGTCGCTAAAACAAAAATACCATAAGTTTAAAGATGCTCAGAAACCGTGAAATTCTGGTGGTGCACCAGTATATTTTGAATTTTCATCTGAAATGGATGACATTTTTGAAAAAAGCCACAGTATTGGGCTACCGGTTGCAGCTTCATCTTCACGGTATATTCCAATACCACTACAGGACGACAATTTATTAATTGATAACGATGAAATTCCAATAGTTCAACCAGGAAAAAAACGACGCCGAATAACCGTGTCTGAAACAATTGGCGATTTTTGTAGAGAGAGTGCGAAACGCCATAAAGAAAAAATGGAGAAAATTGATATTGGGAATGCACTTACGCAGCGGCAATTAGAACTACAGGAGCGGGCATTAGACGACCACAAACAATTAATGTTAAAATTAATTGAAAAATTTTAGAGTACAATTTTTGTTTTATTATTTTAGTTTAGTATTAATGTAAATAATGTACATATAAAGATTTAAATAAAAACTGAATATTGAATTATTAATTATGTCTAATGTTTTCCATCATTGCATTTCTTACAGAATTTCCATTTCTAGTAATTGTCTGGGGTACTGCAACATCTACGGGGTTATTCCGTTGCGCGTGTTCTATACCTTAGGATAGATAATCTGCCACATTAACATCTGGAATGTCTATACATATGTTATGTAAAACACATGCTGCCACAATGGTTGATGGAATGCATTCGATTTTTTTCATGTCCAGATATCGTAGCCTCCGAAAGCGACCAAACAACAGGGCAAAACTTCGCTCGATAACTTGCCTATATAATTTAAAAAAATTAAGAAGGCTAGAATATACTTAAGAATTTATAAGATATAAATAAGTTTTCTACCTGCACGAAGCGTGTATTTTATTAAATTTTTTTTCACGGTCTGTGAGATTTCCACGATCAATAAAAGGAGGAATACACCACGATTCTAATGGGTAAGCCTTATCGCCTAAAATTGTTTCGCCCTCGTCAAAATACAAGCCAACGTTTTGTTGTACATTTTTGTAAAAATCAGAATTTCTAAATATTCGATTATCATGAACTGAACTGGGGTAACCGACAAAACAATCAATGAATCGCATTTTGTGATCACAAATAGCTTGCAATGTTACTGCTGTAAACATTTTTCTATTTGTATAGGCCAGTTTTTGATCCGCGGGTACTCCGCATGGAATATATGTACCGTCGACTGCTCCTACAACTCCTTTTAATCGATTGTTTATTTCAAAATAATTCTTTATTTCCGTTTTAGAAGCACTATCTGGAAAGCGTATAAACGTACTAGCCATATGATTTAAAAAATCGACAACACGGAAAAATATTTTAGATAAGGTCGATTTAGCTAAATCGAACCTTTCACCAATGGATCTATACGAATCGGGTGTAGTTAGAATCCATATAACTGAAAGCAGTTGCTTTTCCGGCAATATTTTTAAGTTCTCCCCACCACGCACTAAGTGTAAATTTGTATTGAATATACTTAGAAGTTTCTCAAAGGCCTCTCTGGACATTCGAAAGTTTTGTTGAAACTCGATGCTGTTGTAATTCGATACAATTCTTTCTACATACAAATTAATACGTGGTGGGGTCTCTTTTTTGCAAATTATCAATAGAAGCTGATCATCTTCGGAGTCCGACAAATCATACTTTAATTTATTTACATTTGAGATATTATTTATTAATCTGTTTCCATGATCCATAGCAATGGAAACAGCAATTTTCTTTTTTTGTCCACTCATTTCACTCATTTTATGTAATTCCAATTTCAAAAAAAAAAGAAACAATTCAATTACAGAACTTTGATTAACACCAATTAACAATATAGCGTTCACTACGTTTTAAAGCATTCTTATGTTTTTTGACAGACACTAATGTCTTTTTGTTGTTAGGTAGCGCTACATCAAATCGACAACATTTTTTGCAGTGAACACACCCAATGTAATGTTCTAAAAACTGTAAAAATCAAACCAAGTTAAATAACAATTTTTGGATTGAAAAAAAAAAATTAAAGCAATAAATTATTAATTTGTATTTTAATTTCAATTTTAATTAAATAGTGACGAACTTGATCAAACATGTCGCACGCCATATTGATTTAAAGCTATAAAATTAAAATTAAAAAATTCAAATTTTTTTTATTTTCATTATGTGAAATATTGCGTACACTTTTTGAATTTATATGCTGTATAGCCTATGCAATCCTGCATAACTGAATCTGATAATACGTGTCAATATGAAAATACGTGTCAGTTCCAAGTAATCTAACAAGGAAACCTTTTGAACTGTCAAATTCAAAAAATTATAAAAACTATTCTAAGTTGTATTACTCTGTGACATAATAACGAAACCTTTTTATATCGGTAACCAAGTACTTTTTAGGTCTTAAAACCACTCCTTAATTTAAACTCAAAAGACGCTTTTTCCGATATATCTCGACTTCTACTCCAATAAATTAGATTATAATGGTTGCATCTCTATTTTTTAGGGCATGAAATTGCCTTTTTTCGCAAATTACGGGATAGTTTTAACGCCCAAAAAGGACTTGGTTGCCGATAGAAAAATGGTTTCTTTACTGTCGCATAGTGCCATACAACTTAGAATAGTTTTTGTAATTTTTTAAATTTGACATTACAAAATGTTCCGTTGTAAGATTATTTGTGAGCCTGTGATTTGGCAGCGTGAGAGTAGTAGATTTATATTGTCGTGACCAATTTTGATATTGGGGATGAGGTTCTCAAGTTTAGGAAAATGCCTGCCCATAAATGGTTGGTTTAGCGATCTTTAACGGACTTTGTGGGAAATGTGTTGTCCAAAGAGCCGGATAGCCCCAATTTTTTTTCATTTTTTTTTTAAACGGCATTTCATTGTGGCACGAATTGAGAAATTTATAATGTAGTATTGTAAAAACAATAAATGTTTAAAATAATTAAAATTATATACAACGGGTAATCAACGTTTAGGCTAACAGCCTAATACATAAAGATGGCAGCATTAGACAATTTTGGTTTCACTTAAACTGTACAAATAAAATTTTCTCAATTGTACGTAGTCCTACATTAATAGGTCGTGTCTCGGATACCAGCTTATCGGTTTTTTATTTTGATTCTTCTCTTTCTTTTATTCAGGTATTAGTTCTAGTATCAAAAACAGGTCGTCTTCGATTTCTTGACACTCATGAAAGAAATCAACAACCACTGGATCGGTATGCTCCACTGTAGTGACTATTATTGAATTTGTTTCACCGAATTATCGCCCAGGAGGGTTTACTGACAAATTTATAATCAACATATCTGTCACAGATTCCTCTAATGGTCTCAACACGACTATTGTATTACGGCCTCCCCCCCGTTTTGTTTATTTCGGCTTTGTTCCAAACTAATAAACCAATGAGGTTAATAAACCAGTTTTTAATTTACGTTAATCTTAAAACTGTACCTCACGTTGGAGGCCCTAATATATTTAGTTTGGTTTTTATCATCTCCCAAAGACTTTTATTGTCAGATGAGCCAGAATTAGTCATCCCGCGCGCAATATCTAAATTTTGCTGCATGATATTGACTAATCGCTCAAATTGTGCTTTATTGGTCATTTTCATATTTAACACGTAACGTTTTTAAATTGTATCAAAAAATGCACACACATCTAGTCTTAAAAACAATTTTTTTTTTGATTTTTCGATTATATTTTACTTCTTCAATCAACGGCGTCGTGAACTAAAATGTCGTCGACAAATAAAGGTGAATTCGATCGATAGCTGTCAATCGAAATCGACAATCATAATACAAATTTTTTGCGACGTCGACATATCGACATCGACGTGACAATCGTAATAGGGCTGAATCACCGATATTTCTCGATACAAGGAATTTTTCGATAAATTGTGGGACTTCCATTCGTTTGCAATTATTGTTTGGTATGGTTATAAAGCAAATACTTTAGTGGACGAAACGTAAAGCGACTTGTCATCTTGGCTAAATAATAGCGAATAAATTATAACTCAAACAACTGTTGCATCTTTCACAGAATACAAAATCTATCTCGTTTATATGTTAAATTCATTAGACCATAAATCACCCAACCTAATAAATCATGTCGTAGTGGTTGCCAAAAAAAAACATAAATACAATTTTCTAAATATGTTTTATGTCCACTGTTGTCGACAAAACCCAGATAAATATTATGCAAATTTCTTCGAACATCGAACTAGTATTGGCAAAAGAAATAAAACATATTCATGATTTAGCCCGTGATAATACATATGTACATTTATCTGGTTAAAATCTAATCAAAAATTAGGTTTTCTCCTTTACGGAATATAAATATTGATAGAATGTTAGAGTTGACATATTCACAAACATAAACTTATTATATCCGTAAGGCCGTAAATAATATTGTTTTACTTTTTCGAGTAACGGTAGCATAAATAATAAAAAGGATATCATTTCATAATAAATACGCCAACGCAAACATTCGTTTGTTTTTCCATTTTTCCAAATGAAAACTCACTGGATAGATATTATCGATTTGAATTACAGAAAATATAAATTCGCATCCTCATTATTTAATTGAGTAATAACAAAGATTGAATGTTACCATGTCGAGTAACACAAATATTTTTTTTTTTTGTATCACATGTCGGTAAATGATTTTTATTTATTTTTTATTATAATAAAGACTGAAAGTATAAGTTCTTAACAAAACCCTTTGTTCGACCCCAACTCAACACACCACTCAATATGAAATTTAACGCTCTACTTAATCGCCAAATTTGCACGGTTCGACAAACTACGTAGGTACATCAACACAATTATAATTGTTATATAAACTTGTGCCGCCACGGTTTCCATAATTAAATATACAGTGGCATTATAATTAAGCTACAGAGCAATTAAACGGAAAGGAAATCACTGCCAGTAGGGATGTTAATTTAGAGGGATGTAAGGCTTCCCATCCAAATACTGAATTTTTCTTAAATTATTAATTTTTAGAAGTGGCTTAATTAATATGCCAATCAAAACCCCCACTACTTTTTTTTTTAATTTTTTATTTGACAAACTGTGATTGTCAACCTATAAATTATAACTTCATTTATTTATATACCTATGAATATATTAAAACTATGAATTATCTAAAATAAACAAAAAAACTGAAATAAAAACCTTACTTGGAATTTTAAAGGTCAAAATATGTGTTTTATTAATTGTGGCTTATTTATAATGTAACCACTGTATTTTTCCAAATTTTCGCAATACATATGAAAATGCAATTTCGAAAAGGGCACATCTCGAAAATTTTGACAAAACCGTTTTTTCACGTTAATGTGATGGAAATATTTCCCCGCACCTATTTGGTTTGAAATAAGCACATTTTTTTGATAATACGGCCACCAGTGTCGGTTTGTATAACGATAATTTCGAAAAGGTCACAACTCTTGGAGATGTGCTATTTTCGAATTTAATGCATTTTATTAATCGGCGACGGCGATATATCTCTCTCTGTCGCTGAAGTGATTTTGATACTTATGATAACAGTTTCATAAAGTTTATACGTTGTGTTTTTAGTTAGATTTACTTTATATTTTATAAATTTTGAAAAGGGCACATCTCGTATGCATATAATACATAAAAAAATATATAAAATAAAGACTAACATTAAATATATCTATAATTTCCAATTACTATTGGACCCTACACTTAACCTGAAAATAAATTGTATTCATTTATATACTACTTTAGAAAATAGATAGTTTTCTTTAATTCCTGAAAAATTTAATTTTTCAGACATGTGCCCTTTTCAAAATTGCATATTCATGCAAAACCTTCTCGAAACCACAAGAAAATTATAATTGGAAAAACAAAAAATAAATTTTAATTTTGGAAATTATAAATTAGTTTTATTTTAAAAAATAAACAATTTCAATCACTACATTAAATTTAATGTTATATAAATTGTTGTTCGATTTTAGTTGCAAAAATAATCTAAAGATGATCACTTAGTGATTTAAACTGTTTATTTTTTAAAATAAAAACAATTTATAGTTTTCAAAATTAAAATTTCTTTTTTCATTTTCCAGTTATAATTTGTTGTGGTTTCGAGAAGGTTTTGAATCTATTGTGTAAATTTACATGAACACACTACCTCCAACTCAACCCTAAAATAAATCTCCAAATAACTTCCTCAATCAACCTCAACTCAACCTCCAACTCGACCCCAAACTAACCCTCAAATCGGACCAAAACTCAGCGTTCCACTAAAGTCCCAAAACATCATGGTCTGAGAATTACATGCGTACGTAAACCCAACTCAAATCACATACATCTTACCTTCAACTCAATCCCCCCAACTGAACCGTCACTCAAACTCAACCCAACTTCAACTCAACACTAGATCGGGTCAAATAGAACCCACTAGTCAATTCCAAACTAAATGGTTAACTTAATCCCGAAATAAACTCGATGCGAAAAGCTAGATGCGTATATAAACTTATCTCAAACCAACTCAATCTACGCTCCAACTAATCCCTCATAACGACCAACTCGATCCCAAGGGTTCTTTTTTGGGAAGGACAGTCCTTCTTTTCTCAAACTTGTCTTTCCACTGTGTATAAGCCTAATTGCCTTTTATTGAACTAAAATGTCCTTTTTCGAATGATTATTGTCCAACAGCTGTAAATGTTTTATTCGCAACTGTATGTGTATGTGATTTACAGAAGCGGCTGGGCCGTAGATGCAATGTAAGCATTGCATGCGTTAAGAAACTTAGATTTTTCAATACAAAATAAACACGCAAATCAAAAATACTTTTTGTTTATTTCCCCATCAACCCTTTGAGCGAACCATAACTAACCGGCAATCAGCCTCATTGTCACATCTTTGTAAGATCAAGTACAAAACTCAATGCTATATGTTGAAATTGAGAAATATCAAAATTAGAAAGAAAAAGTAGAATGGGGCCTGCACCAGTATTAACAATGTCGGACGAAAAAGACAATGTTAATTGGATTTTTGAAAACCACTCCTGAGGTTTCCCAAGAAAAAAATACGATGTATTTGAGGTAGTGAAGGAACTCTTGTTTGTTGATAATCTACCTGGCAACAAATGGTACAACGCATTTTGAAAAAGGCACCCAGGGTTATCCATAAGAACACCCGAGGCTGTAACTAATTCTAATGCCTGCGTATCAGAAAAAGACATTAGAGGCTGGTTTCAACAAATTGAAGATTAGTTTATTTTAAAAAATCTAAATGACGACGTGCTTAAAGATCCATCAAGGATTTTTAATGGTAACGAGTCTGGATTTTTGCTATGTTTAAAAGGTGGGACACTCTTGAACCCAAAGGGAGCAACCAACATCTACGAGACAAATAAAGGCGGGCTAAAGAAAGCATTACTGTGATGTTTAGTTTATATCTGCTTCAGTGAAGGATGTAATGGATACAATTCCGGAGGGCATAGTTTACACAAGAACGGATTCCGGGTGGATGACTTCGGAAGCGTTCTTGTTTTACATCCAGAAAGTTTTTTATCCTACCCTTGTGTGTAAAAGTATATCTTTTCCAGTAGTGCTTTTTATCGATGGTCATAAGACACATCTGACCTACGCACTTTCTAAATTATGTGAGCCCCTTAACCAACATGCCAGTTATATGTAAGTTTTGAAAAAAAAATTAAAATGTCTTGCCAAATAATCCCAGGGGTCGGTTTGATATGTCATACATTGAGAAAAAACAACAACAAAACATCTACAGTGGGAAAAGTAAATTTGTATTGAATAAAATCTCACTTATTTATATAATTCATAATTCAATAAAAAAATAATATTTTAATCACAAATATGGTTTAAGTCGTCAAAACCAATTATATGTAGTGTTGCACATTTTGAAACGAACTTTGGCGTTTAGCCCAATAGGTTTTCTAATGGTTCGAAAAATATTATCTGAAGTCCTTATTCTTCAGACAGTGTTCCAATACTTTACAGCTTGAGATCTGCTTGCACCATTTTATTCTAAAGATGATATATCATACGCAAACTAAGTAGTTATGTTTAATTTACGTGCCATATGTCCATTATTCAATATTTGTTGTCGGCATTGGTCTTAAGCCATTAATAATAGTCCAAACTAACTCAAAAATATAAAAACGTAACAGAAAATATTGATTTAGTTACCTTTTGGTGGCCGTGCCAATAGACACTCTTAAAGAACCGAAGATGGAAAGTAAAAGTTTTTCTTATAAATAACGGTTTTAAATTACGTTTATATTTTGGATAATGGATGTTTCGCAACCTAAACATGCTTGCTAATTTAAATAGTAAGAACAAAAAATTATTATCAAAAGCGTATTGGAATTGCAGCGCTGAATATGCGGTGGTATGATATATCATACATCGGGAATGAATGGGTTAAAATAATATTGATATGTTTATATCATAATTCAACATAGATTCTTCAATCTGCGGATGTCGCAATATTTAGACCTGCAAAATTAGGTTGGATGAAGGAAGTTCAGGTGTGGAGAATCAACTACCTCGACGATCAGTTCTCCAAGAAACATTTCGCACCGATGTTGAAAAGAGTTATCGACAAATCTGTCACACGTGACACAATAATTAATGAATTTCGCTCTTGTGGGCTTTCTCCCTTCAACGTAAACGCTATTGATTATTCTAACTGCCTCGTAAATTCAAACCGAATTCTAAAGAAAATTGAACCATACGCAAATTTCAAAATTGAAAAAAATACGAGCATCATTAACCTTAAGAAATTTACTAAAATTGTTGGATGTGATAAAGTTAAACAGTTGTACGCAATTGGGCAGAGCAATGCTACACACTTCGGCGACTTTCTATTATTGCATAAAATATATGAAAGGTTAAATGGTAGATTTAACAAATGTTGTAAGATATATAATTATGTAGATAACAAGTTTTAATATCTGTAATTTACTTAAAAGTGGGTTTTATTGTAGCGTACCTCATAATTTTTATTTAGGCTTCGCGGATAGAAACGCCCAAGTCACGCCGGATCGTCAGGAATCCAATTTGGTAAGAACAATGTTTAAATATTATTATTTGGGCCTTTTTTTTTTTTTTTTTTTTTTTTTTTTTTTTTATAAATTTTTTTAATTGGGTGCAGAGCGGACTTATAACCGGCCCTAGCTCCTTGTAACTGTCAGAGCTTCTGCACCCAATGCGCGATCCTGCAAGTAAAGATTAATAGCTACCTTAAATTTATTCATTTTATATTCCTTCGGAAATTTGAAATGTATTAGCGAATTCCACTTTTTTGATGTTCGGTATATAAATTCGCGCTTGATTTCTTCAGTTCGAGGTTTCGGGAGCTTCACCGTAAACCTATGTGCATTGGTTGTTCCTCTTGTTACTCTTGTTGTTGTAACGAATGGTGGTATTTTCTCCGATAGTTCTGCAGAACATTTACCATGTAAGCATCTGTAGAAGACGCAGAGTTCTGCAACATCTCTGCGATGCTGTAAGCTGTCTAGTTCTTGAGTAAGTCTGGGATTCCGTATTATTCTGATAGCGCGGCGTTGAACCCTGTCCAATAAGTGGAGGGTGGTACCAGACGCACCTCCCCAAACTTGACAGCAATACTCTATACATGGTCGGATGAAGGTTTTATATATCTGGAGAACTTGATGCGATTTGAAAAATCTTCTGCATCGATTCAGGAACCCGAGTTTTTTTGAAGCTGATTTAGCCAATGCAACAATGTGTTCATTCCATTTGAGTTTGTTACTTATTTGAACACCAAGCAGTCGAATTGAGTCGCAACCCACAAGGATATGGTTTTTTACCACAAATGGGTAGTCGTTGCGACTTTTTTTACGTGAGAATGTGCATATTTGTGTCTTTTTCTCGTTAAATTGTACTAAGTTGTTGTTACTCCACTCAAATATTGTACTTAAATCGGAATTAAGAGACGTTACGACTTCTGACCGTTTATTATTTTGATCTGTAATGCTAGGCTCCGCCTCGAATGAAATAGAAGAATGCAATGTGGCATCATCCGCAAAGCTATGGATAGGGTTTACAGTGCTATCCAGCAAATCGTTGATGTATAGCAAAAACAGGGTCGGTGACAAAGGTGATCCCTGAGGGACTCCGGCATTTGGGGAGTGCGTCGATGATGATCTCCCATTAAGCACGACGCTGATTTTTCGGTCATTGAGATAGCTTTTAATCCACCTGGTGGTCATCGAGTCCAGCCCGCATGCCACAAGTTTACAAATAAGATTCTCATGCCATACCTTATCAAAAGCCTTGGATATATCCAAGGCGATTGCAAAGGCCTCTCCGTGGTGTTCTAGGGCGAGATTCCATTTGTTCGTGACATACGTCAGGAGATCGGTCGTGGATCGGCTTTCACGAAAGCCGTATTGTCTATCCGAAATTAGTTTGCTAATTTCAAGATATCTAACTATATGTTGATTGACGCATTTCTCAAAGACCTTAGCGACGGCAGACACAATTGATATTGGCCGGTAGCTTGAAGGGTCAGTTTTGTCACAACCCCGTTTCAGCACGGGTTGCACCATTGCATTCTTCCAGGCATTCGGGTAGGCACCTTGCTTATATGAAAGTAGGAAAATTTTAGATAATATTGGAGCCAATTCACTGGCAAACTCCTTCAATATTCGAACTGGAATTCCATCAGGTCCGGTGGCCTTGTTTGCATTCATTGACTTTAGATTAGTAAAGACAATTTCCTCCGAGATGACGACGGGACTCATTTTGGAACCACAATATGGAATTAATGGAGGTCCAATTCCATCTGGGACAACTAATGTCGAGTTCGATTTGAAGACGCTCGCCAATAAGTCGGCTTGTAAATATGGATCCACCACCAAGGCGCCGTCAGCACGTTTCAATGATGAAACAGATGTTTTCGAAATATTTGCAACCGATGCGACCATGTGGTAAAAGTTGCGATCGGAGATTTTCAACTCGGAAGCCACATTGGCTTTCTTGCTGTCGGCTCTTTTTGCTTCTCTACCACAGGTTCTTTTGCAGGTGTTCCGTATCGTTTTGTATTCCTCATAAGAAATTTCGTTGCGTTTATATTTTTTGTGTGCCGCTTTATTTTGTTTGGCAGCTTTGGTGGCTTCTTTTGAAAATATTTTAAAATTTTGATTGGGATTGGAAAATGATGAGGGTATAAATTTCTACATTCCATGTAAGACCGTGTCAGTAAAACTGGAAACGGCGTCGTCGATGTTGTTGTTATGTAGGCAATGGCGTTCCCTAGGGAAATGTTGAAAAAATGACCGTAAACCATCAAAATCAGCTTTATTAAAATGCCAAAGACGCCTTGGCTGCTGTCTAGATTCTAGTGGTGTTTCGACAGATATTTTTGTGGTTATTAAGTTATGGTCAGAATTTCCAATTCCAGTTTCGACATGGGCCTCCATGGAGTGAGGGATTGATGTCAGACAAAGATCCAGCATATGAACTCCTCTAGAATTTTGGCATTCAAATGTGGACTCACTAACAATCTGTGTGAGGTCATGCGAAACGGAAAGCCATTCCGCATGGCGCCCAGCGACATTTGTATCTTTGTGATTCAACCATTGTTTATGGTGGGCATTAAAGTCACCGACCATAATTAATTCGCATTCGGGATGTTGATTGCGAATATCGTCACATTTGTCTGATAAGCCCTCGAAAAAGCTAATCGTTTCTGAATCCGTCTGATTAGGAGATCTGTACAAGCTAATTAAAAAAATGAGTTTATTAGGCAGAGAAATTTTAAGCACAATAGTTTGAGCGGTTTTTGAAAATATTTCGTACTTTTTGTGTCTTGAGTACGGTATGTGGTTTTTAACGAAGATGCACACTCCACGTTGCAACTCAAAAGCTTGTTCGAACTGGTGGCGCTTGAAGTAGAATTCGTTTTCGTAGATGTTCGACGATACTTTTGTTTCCGTTAGAACTAATATGTCGGGTTTACGTGATTCGAGATGTTGATGTGCGCAATTTTTGTTAGTCACGAGACCTCTGACACTGGTATAATGGATGTTAAGGCTACTAATTGTGTCTTTACGAGGATTATGCCTCGCCCCGCGATAATAAACCTTGATTATTTAAATGTAAATTTAGAATAATATCAATACCTCAAGTGGTGGTTTATCTGAATTAGAAATTGGACAAGAAATTATAATTTTTGAGACTGAAGAAGTTGAGGATTTTATGCCTGATGTAAGTAGGGGAATTATTTATTAGAAGATGCGTTCCAAAATCAATTAATTCTATGTTTTGCTTTAGATCAGGGGCTTCCAAGCCAAATGAGTATTTTTTTTAAATTCTCAAAATAACTAGAGCAATAAAACTGCGAATAAAAAAAGTCAACTGGACAACCCGGTAACTATTTATGTATCCAGGGGCAAAGAATTTATCATTCCGGAATAAATGTGAAGATCACCGCAATAGTTGTTGCATATTAAAGCATGCGGCCCGTGGGCCGTATGCCTCAAAATGGAATTAAAATCGCGGTGGTCTTCACACTCACTCTATAGTGATAAATTCTGTGGCTCTAGATAGATAAATAATTACCGCGTTGCTCAGTTGACTTTTCTTTTTTAATCGGAGTTTTGTTCTCTATTTATTTTGAAAATTTGTGAAAAATACTCATTTGGCTTGGACACCTCTGCTTTAGATAAACCAAACTGAGACATAAATATTTCACCAGGGTGATATTCCGATGATTTCATTCGTAAACGAAAATGATATTTGTGAGAACAATAGAATGCAAAGCTTTTAAAAAGTATTAAGACAACAGCTCGAAAAGGAAGGAGAAATGTTGAACGGCAAAGTTGCATAATAGCATCAACCCCGTTCCAGAACACCATCAAAACCAAAATTGACGAGAAAGCTGCGATCGAACAACGGAAAATAAACTGGAGAAATGAAAGGTTAGAGAAAAAAAGTTTAAAAGAACAACCAAAGAAAACAAGCGTAAACAAAAGTCCACCAAAGAAACGGCCACTTAACAACCCAAACATAATAATTGTCAGTGGAAAAATCAAATTAAGAAAACGTGGGTTAACCCCAGGTTTCTAAAAGGTATTTGAATGTCCAACATATTGGGCGCATCCAGCGCAGTGAGGCCTAACCAAAAACAAGTAGGTAGATAGATAGGTCTCACACATTTTACGTGCCAAAAAATCATTTTTTTTATGAGACCTCAATGTGTTGTTTAAATTTATGTCGAGTTCGATTGGGCTTGTCAAAAATAATCAAGTTTATGATGCCCAATCGTACGCACAAGCAGCATAATTTATTTCATTGTTGTATGGGTGAATATACATATATGAATATTTTGTTTGAGGTTATGTTAGCCGGCAGTAAATCTTTAGTTTGATTATTCACAAAATTAAACAGATTTTGTCACAGAATTTAATAAATAACGAACTCGTAAAAATTAAGAAGTGATTAAAAATTACGAAATTTTTGACTTCTTAAAGTGTCACAATTTTGATTGACATTTCTTTTTTGTTGGTATTGGTAAATCTTTCCGAAAATAAATGATTATTTCGGACCAATCATACGCGCAAAATGATTATAATCATTTTTTTTGACAGTAAATTGATTACTTTTGCCCAATCAAACTCCACATTAAATTCATTGATTTTTTTCTTTAGATATTATCGTCGATAAGACGTTGGAAATTTCTCAAAAAGAATGTTTCAATGTACTGAAAGAACCTCATGTGCGCAACCTTATCATAGATTTTAGAGGTCTTGATGAAGATGTTAAAAATCCTATTTCTGAACAACCACAGGGCTTAGCTTTGCATGTGCTGCAAATATTTCGAAGACCAAAAATGAGATTGGGGGCTTTGTCTGCTACAAGGCGTACCACATCAAGTGTGCATAGAAGTTCTGCACTGATTTTATTTATTTTAGATGTAACAGATCTCTATTGTAGCTCCTAACTTCCAAATTACCTAGATAGGTGTAGCATGTAATTGGCATCAGTTCCTTAGCTCAAATGAAACTTTATGTGCAATTTTTTTTTTATTTATATTTTAAGTCAGAAAATGACTGTGTTTTGTTTGGCTTAAGTTAAGTAAAATACAAATATTCTAGTAATAATATAAATTAAACAAATTTTTCAGCTTAATTACTTTATTCAGTGGGTTAAATGCTGGAAACAACAACCGAAATGTTGATCACTTTGTATACATGTTGACTGGACAAGCGACAATAGCTAGCATACATCATGTTTGTAATAAGCGCATAGTGCGCTTATTACAAACATAATGTATTTCTATTAAAAAAAATTTAACGAGTAAGATCCTGGAACGAATTATGCTTGTTAAGCGATTCTCCACTGCAAATTGTGAAAAAAATACTCTCTTAACGAGAGACGTTTCGCGAGAAGAGGAGAAGATCAGGATTGAGAGCTTAATATAGTAAATAAATGTACATATGTATGTATTTCGTTATTTAAAAAAAAAGTAGGTAAAAAAAGTCGGTAGGTCGAAAATATATGAGAATTTAAAGAGAATCAAAGTCTAGTATAATCTAGTCATTTGTTGGGACCTTGAGAGTGTTTGGTTGCTGAGCATATTAATGAGTTTACAAAACCAAGAAAAATCTTCGTCACCAAAATACCCAGCCGTAACCACCATTGTTGATAAAAGGAATTAACTTTATACTCCAGTAATTCAGTATTGAATCTTATTTATTATAACCACCAAAATCAATAAATAATAATAATAATATTGAAACTGTAAGTACCGCACACTCGAGTAGAAGTTTATAATTTATAAAAAAACCAACCATGCTTCCAGTTTCTATTAATAGAAATATCAAACTATATTTATTTAAAGTGTTTATTATTTTTTGTTTTATAATTATATTAATTTAATATAAAAAAAATTGTGTCATATGATTAATAATGCTTTTATTAAAAAATAATCTCGTTATTTCTTTATTTTTTTTTTTGGTCCTATTTAACCTCACTGTAGTTAGTACATATTTTAGTCTATGTATTTTTATATAATATACGATTACTATTTTTTGTGTGCTATTATTATTTATTAATATTTTTTTGTTGTATAAAACAGCTAAAATCTAAATATTATAAATTTGCTACCAAAAAATATGGTTTTGTTTTAGGGATTGGGTTAAAATTAGTTAAAGCTTTTATGTGTGTTTTTTTTATGTTATATACTGTATATTATATTATATTATATTATATACGGTTGTCGTAAAATAAATAAATAATGAGGAAATAATAATAAATATTTTTTGTATGTTTTCATATTATGTAATATGTATAATAAAAAATATTTAAATTAGATATTAGATTTAATATTAGATCATAAATTATGGTACAATTAAGTATACGATTTTTTTTATTTGCCATGACAGAAAAAAAAAATTAAATTAAAAATTTCTTTTCGAATAATGATATTAAAAATTTCAATCAAAAATATTGCTTTTACAGATTTTTATTGTTCTTATAGGTCTAATGGCAAAAGGATTTACAATATTTTTTATTTAAAAGCGTGGAAGATGATAGCATAAAGATTTTATAATCCAGGCTTAAACGACTGTAATCTGTCAAAAGTTTCAGTTTCACTTTCAACAAATATATATAATGTACAATGTACATCTCTAATTTTTATTGCAGATATAAATTATGTTGATGATACAATATTCCGTATTTATCCATTAAGGCTTTCAAATTTTAATTTCGGTACGCAAGAAAAAAAAAACATAAAATTTGTAATATTTGTATGTTAGTATGTATAATAAAGCGGTATTGCTTCAATGAAAAAGAGTCGACATTTTTAGAATGTTCATTAAATTAGATCACAATTTGTACGGCCCTAATACGCTAAAGCAAGATTTCGAATTAAATTAAAACTAATGCAAATAATTGTAAAATTATCAAGTTACTCTAGTTTATGTTGTTTATCAATTTATTTTTTCAAGACAAAATAAATTGATAAACAAAATAAACTAGGATAACTTGATAATTCTAAAATCATTTGCACTGATTTTCTTTAATTTCAAACCCATGTTTGGGAATCGGACAATTTATCGTAAACAGTTTACCGTAAAGCAATTTATCATACACAATTTATCGTAAAGCAATTTATCGTAAAGAAATGGGATTCTAAAATGATATTTGGATGAAGTTCTGGAATACGGCTTATTAGGAAGTTATTTCTTAATCGATTATGATGAAATTCAACAAGTATACGATGCAAGAGATTCTAAAATTATATTTGAAAGAAGTTCTTTAGAAAGTCCTATTAGGAATTATGTTGAAATTAGATATAAAACGTAATATTAAGGGCAATTGCTTTAAGGAATCGCATACTATCAGTAGTATTATGTTCGGCAACATTTTTTGCAATTCACTCCCACTGATCTAAATATTTTTTTTTTTTTGTTGGTGTTTCGCTATCTACCTACGATCAGTGCTACCAGGTTATTTTTATTTTTAACTGTAGTTTTCTAAAAAATATCTGTTTTTAAATAGAAAAATCTGTTTTTTTGAATAAACATTAAAAACCAATCTCTGATTGATCAGTATTGAAATTAAACAAGAACTTTTCGTGGTTTACATTAATTTATTGAATATCTCATCAAAACCACTTTTATATTCTTTTAAATAAAATGACAGGTTATTTTAAAAACAACATCAATATGCGATATTATTTTGGAATTGTTTGATTTTGATTATATCACAAAAAATTTAGTACCATATAATGTTAAAATTATAGTTATTGATACATGTCCGCATTAAATTTTTGGTACATATTTTTAGTTGGTTTAAAATTCGTGTAATCCTTCTGTTTTTTCAAATCTTTAGTTATTAAAACAACACTTAACGTCAACGGTTCTAGACGATTCTAAGTTTTAGATTTATTTAAATTTATTAAAAAATTAATTTAAATAAAACTCCTCTCAACATTAGCAGTTGCTACCGGTATCGCTAAAAATCCATTATAAAAATATTCAGCTTGGGAAAAGGTACGCTGCCATCACCATGTTTTAATTCAAAGAGTTTTCACCAGAAAATATCTATTTCCCTCTACTCATCATCAACTGGTTGTTATTCATTTAATACACGAAATTAATACATGAATGGGTAATCCAGCTTTTCATCCCGGAAAAAATATAAAAGTTCATCAGGTAACACAATCCCATACCGTTATAAATGTATATATACATTTTTTCATCCCATCCCAGCTTTTTCTTTATAGTGTATTTACAATACAATACAAAACAATCAATATAAAATGATCATAATTTTAAAAATTTTAAAACTTTATTGGCTATCTCTTAAGAACTTAATGGGCCGGAAATGATTCTTTATGTTTTGAGTTGGTATTACCAAGAACTAACTTTCATGAAGATCTAAGATCAGCCGTGGTGGGGCAATTAACTAACTGGATTAACGATTAAACAACACGGATTATCTTTTAATTTCAAAATTTTAATTATATTTTGACTGATTTTAGCTTCGTAAAGGTTTTTACAATAATAAACAAATATAAGCGCAATTATATAGCAATCAAAAAAGTACAACCTCGAAAATTGTACAGCGTATAAAAAAGTACAGCTCCGAAACTTATATTCGAATCTTTTGGTACGTTCTTCTTTCTTTATAATACAGATGTCGTGCCGATAAGTTTCGAAATTGTATTTCAATTAAATATTAGAATTCACCTTTAATTTGACATATGAAATGTCATAGTGAAGTTGTATATAAATATTAAAATGAACGATATTTTGATAGATAATTAAGTTTTGTTTGATTTTAAATTAGAAAATAGTTGTTAAACTGCTCAAACATACCAGCTCAAACATACCGCCGCCCTTGAACCATCGGGTTCAATATATTTGATGGGGCTGCAATGTATTTATCGTAGTTGCGTTGCTGGAGGACTATTCATCTGGATTTATAGTGACATCTTCTTGACTTGAAATTGGTAGTATGACCAATTTTGCGATTGGTCCTTTTAAGTTCTCCGTTTTTTGTTTTAACTGTGACGCCTCTTGTTAGGCCATCGGATCCAGGATGCAATTGGATGATTTTCTCAAGTAACCATTTTTTAACGGGCAAATTTTCCTCTTTTATGATGACAATGTCATTTTTATGTATAAGAGATTTTGGTTCTAGCCATTTGGGCTTTGGTTGTAGAGAGATGAGGTATTCAAGTCTCCAACGCTTCCAGAAGTGTTGGGTCATTCTCTGAACCATCTGCCATCGTGATAAATGAGATATTTTAAGATGAGTGATGTCATGTTCCGGAAGACTGGTAGCCGCTTGTCCAATTAAAAAGTGGGAAGGAGTGAGGATATCTATGCCGTGAATTTAAAATGCTTTCGATTTCGACGAGTAATGTCATCGTTTCTTCCATAGTTCGAGTAGCGTCTCCTAGTACTCGTTTTAGATGAAACTTTGCGGCCTTAATAGCCGATTCCCAGAGTCCTCCAAAGTGAAGTGCGTGAGGAGGAATGAAATGCCAATTTATGGTGTGCCTAGAGAGAAAATGCGAAATGTTATTTGAATTATTTATAAAGTCTTTAGCGTGTTCGTTGGTAATACTAATAGTACAATTGGCTTACTCCTCATGGACACACCAACTTCCAGATCTATTTATATAAATTTCTTATAATTGTTCGTTTAATTTATTTTCATAGTTTATATTTTTATTTGCACTAATCAAACACTCAAGTTTTTAAAATTTAACAATTAACAAAATTTGTGTATTATTTATAACAATATTTATTTACGATGTTAAAATTGTCTGATTTAATATAAATTGTTTTCGGCTTTTTATAGACAACATACTATTTGTAATGACATACTCAATACTCATTATTTTCGATTTGGCAAATCAGAAAAATAATGGAGTCATACTCCTAATATATCTACCAGCAAAAGTAGAAAATATTCATCCCCTCCCCCCTTTTCTTTCCCGCAGAGTCAATACAAAGTGTATCAACTCTCAAAAATGAGAAATCTCTTTGAGATTTTGTGTTGGTAATTCGGTTTCGTACAGAAAAGTAAGGTCTACTCATCAGGTAGCTACGACCAGTGTTGCCAGGTTTTCAAAAACCAAATTCCCACATCTAAAGTATATTTTCCCTTTTTTTCCCTCAAGAGAGATCTAAATTTCCCACATTTTTCCCACAACTAAATTTAAAATTTTTACTAATTTTCCCAAACAAATATGTAGTTTTGATAAAGAATAGTATTACAGAGCATAATGTAATATAACGCACACACAAAATAAGGCTAAGTTAATCAATTAAAAAAACTGACTATGGTGTATAATTATTTATTTAACAAAAAAAATATCACATTCATTGATATTGAACATAAAAATATAAAAAAACATCTTTTAATTTACATAAAAATTCAAAAATTCATCAGTTTTACTCAATTAATATTGTTATAGGTCTTCATTAATATCATATTAATCAAACTGGCTACATTATAGAACTTTTTATTTAAATTTTATATTTATTACACCAAATTTTCGATGGTTTGCATCATTATTAAGGTGTTAATTAAAAATTATTTTAAAAATATTTATAACAGTTGATATTAAATGAAAAATTAAATAAACTTAAATGTATATCAAATTATTTACAAAAAACTATATTTTATCAAAACTAAATTTAACTGTTTCCGCTAATACAATTAAATGTAGTTTTTATAAAATATATTTTTTTGATAATTTGTATGTACATTTAAGATTATTTAATTTATCATTTAATATTAACTGTTATAAATATTTTTAAAATAATTTTTAATTAACACCTTAATAATGATGCGAACCATCGAAAATTTGGTATAATAAATATAAAAAGTTCTATAATTTAGCCTGTTGGAATATAATTTTTACTCGTAAATACTAATTTTCGACATATTACTTTGCACTGAAATTATTTATTTTAAGCGTAAATATTTTTGGAGCTGCACAAGGAATAATGGCGCTCCTCTGGTTCGAAACTTAAACAATTTTTGTTTTGTCCTCTTAATGCTGATTTAAATACACACAATGCATTTAGTGTTTCTTCACCAAGTCTGTTTCTTTTTTTCGACTTAATATCAGTCACCATAGAAAATATTCGTTCCGCATCTGCGTTGAAATGTGGTAATGACAATGTAAAATTTACTAATTTAATTAAATTGGGGAAGAGCACATCTCCATTTAAAGCCTTTCTGGTGCCAATAATTTTCCAAAATTCTGCAACATCCAATGCACCTAAAAATTCCTTTTCTGCTTCGGAATATTGGAAAGGGATATCCTTCCACTCGTCTTCTAACTGATAAATATTGCATTTAATATATTTAGAAATTTGTTTTAAATTTTTGGAAAAACTCCTTTTGTTGGTATGTAGAGCAACTTGAGGGTTTAAAAATTCCACAGTTTTAAAAAAAATATTGTTAATCGGAAATTTGCTTACAATTTTTTGGATGCAAATTTCTACGAACTTCGTACAGTTGGATTTTACTTCGAACTGTTGATTCTCCACTAAATTTTCGCTGATATATTCTGTGAATTCTGTGTTAAATTCGATATCGTTAATTTCTAATCGATTTTTGTTATTGACTAATTCGTCATAATTAATTAATGTTCCAGTTGAAATTAACTGAACGGTTTCAGGCTTTAAAATATATCTGGCAAGAATCATCAGTAAGTTTTTGGACTCTTCATAGAGCTTATGAATAAGAACGGTTTCGCCCTGAAATAACGCATTAAACCGATTGAAGTAATTAATAATATTTTTTTAAAATAACAAATATGCCTTTGTTTCAACATTCTCAAATTCCTGTAAAATGTTTTTCGCTTTCTTTCGATGAGTCAGTGTAGCATCATGGACAAAAAAATGTTTTAGTACTGACCAATTATCCAAAATTTTAACTATACAAGGATGCATAGACAGCCATCGTGTAGCTGCAATAGTTGAAATTTTGGTTTGAGCCACGTCAAAATACTCTTGAAATTCCTTTAAAACCGCACAACTTTTTGGGCTTTCAGACATATAACTCCCGCAATTTCTCAATAATTTTTCTATGCGTTCCGGAATCTGAGCCATAGCAGATTTTAATACTAGTGCTGACGTATGACAAATACATTTCAATAGAATTACTTCATGGTGGCTCCCAATTTCTTGCTGTAGCAAGGTATACACTGAATTATTTTCGCCGATCATAACTGATGCGTTGTCTGATGCCATCGATATTATATTATTCAAACTAATATTTCTTTTCTCAAAGCATAGTTTAATTGTTTCAAATATTTTAATTGCTGAGCAGTTCACCGCATCTATATTAACGAGCTGGAGCAACTGTGTTATAACTTGAAAATTTATTACATATCTAACTAAAATGCAAATATTTTTTAAATTAGCAATATCAGTTGATTCGTCCACAAATATCGAGAAGTCGTTTTTTTGTAAACTGGTGTTTAAATCATGGTCTTGAGCTTTTGCTAATACGTGCGATAACATGTTGGTTATTTTCGTCCTGCCCAAGTGAATGTCACTAAGAATTTTTGAGTCTGGGGCAATTTGTTTAAGAAGCGGAGTTAAATGATCGATAATGTGAAGTGAAACGTTATGTTCCGCAAAAAAGCTGGTCAGTTTCAATTCTGCGTACTTGACAGATTTTCTATGGTTTGAGCCACTGCTAAGAAACAAATTTATTGCAGGAGTGTGCTGCATATTCTCAAAATTAATTTTGTGGTTTTTAGAGCTGTTATGCTTTTTTAATTCACTTGCTCCACATGTGAGCTTCGTTTTACAAGCTTTGCAATATGCCATGTAAGAATTTTCTTTAACTGGCAAAAGCCAATGTTTGAATATAGCATCACTTAGCCAAACTTCTTGAAATTTCTTTGGTCTGTTTGTATTTACATTTTTTTAGTTTTTTTGACTGGTGTGGTATAATTATCGCGATCGTCATCATTTTCACAGTCTTTATCGTCATTCGATGAAGATATTGTTGTTGCACTTGTACTTGCACACATTCTCTAAACTAAAAAAATACATTATTATAAAATGCATTACAAATTATCTTCGTTGTATTATAGTTTGATTATTGAACTTATTTTACTTACATATTTCACACTACCACAAGGAATATCAATTACGTTTTTGAGGTTATGTAACTTTTGCGTTTCTTCAGAGTTTGACATATCGAAAAAAAAAAAAAACTAACTGACAATGCCCAAACAACCACAAATATTATGATATTATCCCTGTTAACCACAATTTATATCATGTAGTACAGTTTTCTGTTCGATTTTTTTTATCGAAAGGAAAACTGTACTACTTTAGATTAATTGATTTATTTTTGTTTAATTAAATGTTCATCTCGATTTTCCTGCATTTTCCCTCATCCCTTTTCATCCCTCACAACGGTCAAAATTCCCACAAAAGGGAGAATTTCCCACGATCTGGCAACACTGGCTACGACCGAACTACAAAAATTCAACTCTCGAAAAATACATTAAGTATTTAACTAGAGGGTATTGAGTTAGCGAATTATATTCACTAACTCGAACTCAAAATCCCAAGCAGAAATCTCATTTGTGTGCGTATAATATGCCCGCACTAATATTTACGATGTTAAAATTGTCTGATTTAATATAAATTGTTTTCGGCTTTTTATAGACAACATATTACTATCAGTGCTGTCACTGTTGGTTAGCCAGAGCGGAGTAGATTTTCCGGAAAAAAGTAGTAGATTGGGAAAAAGCGGAGTAGATAAAATTAAACTAGAGTTTCATTAATTTTTCGTTCATTAAACGTATTTTATTATTTAATAAAGTATTTTTCTTAAAGTTTTATTAAAAAAACTAAACAAAATTTCAATCAATTTTAAGCATTCGATATATAATATGAGGTATTAGATTGCAAAGGCATAAAGTATGAATAGTCTATCATATTATAAACAAAAAACTATATATAGTTGGTAACTTACACAGAAATTATTGAATCTTTAATTTGTATTCGCCATCAGTAAAGACAAATTTATCTGAAAATTTTAGTAGAGCATCCGAATCAGGTGGTACCCAACAATTTTTTTTTAAATTCAATAATTCTTTCGCGTACATTATATTTTCAACTTTAGTGGTTTGTAGAGAATTTCTGATACTGGTTTTAATCAAATTTAAACTTCAAAACTTACGTTCAGCTGCTGCTGTGCTATGGGGCAGAGCACATAGTTTGAGCATGTAGGTAGAAAGTTCCTTATATTAAATTCATTAAAAATATTTTCTTGAGATTTCAGATTGGTCCAAAATGTTGCAATATCATTATCAGTGTATTTTTTAACAATTTCAAAATTACCAATTAGACGTCTAAATTGATTGTTCAATATTTCTTCGTCGCATTCATAAAATGGGAAAAAATTTAATAACGGCATAATTGTTGTCAATCCTCCACAAACAATTTCGTTAATATCAAGATATTTAAGTAATTCGAGTTTACTCTTGTTAAAGCTAAACCGTTTTTTAAGTTGACAATTCAATTCGACGTAGAACGATATGAGCGATTTCTTAAGAGAGTCAATTTTGTCTTGACTAATCTGCTGTGATTTAGAAAATTGTTCGAAGTGAATGCCAAAGTACATGGATGATGTTGGTAGGTATAAATTAACATTATTATAATCAGCGTCTGTATTTACAAATTCTGTTTTTATATAATTTTTTAAAACATCTAAATAAAGTATTTTAATTTTAGAATACAGAATATGAATTTGAGTGTTTTCTGATTGAAATACTTTGTTGGCATCGTTGATTAATTTTAGAACATATGAAGGGAACAGCATATATAGTTTATTAATAGGATTAATCAAGAAATTATAAATGTCTCCAGCATTGGAACTATGCAATTCTTCAAAATCATGCAAACCAAAGTAGTACTTTAGTGCTTCCCATTGCTCTAGTATTCTATTGACTACTATTTCATAAGACAGCCACCTAGTCGTACTCAATCCCAAGATTTTGTGTTGCTCTTCTTTTGTGTTTGGCTTTCTTGTACATATGTTTGTAAAAACAATGGGTGCAATTCATTGCAATTTCACGTAAGAACGTAAACGTAACGTAATAAAATGAAAAATATGTAATATGTCAGAAAAGTAGTAGATTTGAATAAGTACGTATATAATATTTATATTTTCAAAAAAGTAGTAGATCTACTACAATTGTAGTAAAGTGACAGCACTGATTACTATTTGTAATGACATACTCATTATTTTCGATTTGGCAAATCAGAAAAATAATGGAGTCATACTCCTAATATATCTACCAGCAAAAGTAGAAAATATTCATCCCCTCCCCCCTTTTCTTTCCCGCAGAGTCAATACAAAGTGTATCAACTCTCAAAAATGAGAAATCTCTTTGAGATTTTGTGTTGGTAATTCGGTTTCGTACAGAAAAGTAAGGTCTACTCATCAGGTAGCTACGACCGAACTACAAAAATTCAACTCTCGAAAAATACATTAAGTATTTAACTAGAGGGTATTGAGTTAGCGAATTATATTCACTAACTCGAACTCAAAATCCCAAGCAGAAATCTCATTTGTGTGCGTATAATGCCCGCATCTAATATTTCGTAAATATTAGTGCGGGCATTATACGCACACAAATGAGATTTCTGCTTGGGATTTTGAGTTCGAGTTAGTGAATATAATTCGCTAACTCAATACCCTCTAGTTAAATACTTAATGTATTTTCGAGAGTTGAATTTTTGTAGTTCGGTCGTAGCTACCTGATGAGTAGACCTTACTTTTCTGTACGAAACCGAATTACCAACACAAAATCTCAAAGAGATTTCTCATTTTTGAGAGTTGATACACTTTGTATTGACTCTGCGGGAAAGAAAAGGGGGGAGGGGATGAATATTTTCTACTTTTGCTGGTAGATATATTAGGAGTATGACTCCATTATTTTTCTGATTTGCCAAATCGAAAATAATGAGTATGTCATTACAAATAGTATGTTGTCTATAAAAAGCCGAAAACAATTTATAACAATATTTATATACAATTAACAATATTTTATACAATCCTTAAAAAGGAATTCCATCAATTTACTTTAATGATGAAGGAATCTTCCGCTTTCCGCATTAACTTATTATTTTTATAACGATAGAAAGTACTTCGTATAAATTCTTTAATTTTATTTTTTAAGAATTGGACTCAAAGAATTCTTTTCTATCTTACGGAATTTTCGCGACTGGAAAATATTTTTATTTTTTATAACCCATTGTCACTGAATATCTCGGCACAGCATCCTCGACGAGTGATAAATCTTTTTAATGCCGCTAGAAATGCGTCGCTGCTTAGATCGCTGACCAATTCGATTTGGACAGCCTTTGTACTCAAGCATATGAATAAACTGACATACATCTTCTTTTGACCCCTTCCTTTAGTTAGATATACGAATATTGGCCCAGCAAAATCAACGCTTACCTTTAAGAAAGGTCTAATAGATTGTACACGGCATCGCGGTAGATTTCCCATCATTTGGGTTTCGCATTTGGCGTTTTGCCGAGTGCAAGGAACACACTGGTGTATGATTTTCCTGATTAATCCCTTTGCCCTGGGAATCCAATGTTGTTGTCGAGAAATAGCTAGTAATAATGAGGGCCCAGCTCATTGATAATGAGTGTGGTTATGACAGATTTCGGCTACAAAATTATCGGATGTTTGGTGGCGAACGGCAACTCACAATTATCTAGACGACCACCAACTATTAACACCCCGAATTCGTCAATGAATGTGCTTAGAGTCTTTAATGTACTGGTTCTTTTGGTTAATTTTGTATTAACTAGATCGTTGATTTCCTCAGAGAAGTATTTTGTTTGCTCATGGGTGCATAGTTTAAAAACTGCTTCGTGAATTTTCGCTCCGCTTAACATTGTTATACTGCTCCTGGATGCCCTAATCTTCCTCGCATTGACAATGAATATTAGAGCATATGCCACAATCCTAGTAATGGTGTGAAACGATGAACATTTTGTTATTAATCCATCTAAAACGTAACATTCTACGACGACTGTGTGGCTAATATTTTTGGACGCTTCAACATTGCAAGGCCTAGATTTATGTTGTGTTGGCCAAAATTACTTGGTGTTGCGTAACCAATTGGGTCCGTACCACCACGATGCATTGATTCTCAGTTCGTATGGGAGAATTCCTCTCGAAGCAATGTCAGCAGGATTCTCTGCTGAAGGAACGTGCCTCCAATGGATTCGGCTGAATGAATTCAAGATGCGTGACGTGCGGTTTGCGATAAAGGTTGGCCAGCGACGAGGGTGTGAACTAAGCCAATCTAACACGACGGCTGAATCCGTCCATAAAAACACTTGTTCGATCCTTCAACTTGTTTCTTTTTTTACTACCTCCATTAGATCGCTAAGTATTACCGCACCGCAAAGTTCCAGGCTTGGTAATGTTTGTTGCTTGATTGGGGCAACTTTCGTTTTTGCCGTCATTAGCGTCGAATGAATTGCTCCGTCTTCTGAATCGAGGAATTGAGATGTTTTCCACTTCAGGGAGCGCCGCTTGAATTCGATTCTAATAGTTAGTTTCTTTCTCTGGTAATGGATCATCCCAGTTCAGGTTTAGAACCCATAATTGTTGAATGGAGATTTTTATTTTGACGTTCACTAGAGCGAGCCAGCCCAAGAGGTCAAACATCTTTCCTGCTTCGAATAAAACACTTTTTTTTGTTAGATTCTTTGGAGAATGAATATTAGAAACAAACGTAAATGTGTCATTAGATGGGTTCTAGCATACGCCCAGTACTTTTACTGATTCTCCAATTTCACTTCTGTCGTGGAATTCCTTCAGCATCAATATAGGTTGATTGATTATTGTCGGTAATGTACTACAGAACTCGTTTGGCTAAAAATGGGGCTGATGCCAGTCCGTAAGTGACCGTAGTTAGTCGAAAATGACGAATTGACTCAGTTGGATGATTGCGCCATACAATTTTTTGAAACTCACTATCCTCACTAGCGACCTTCATACATTTTTGTCACGTCGGCAGTGACGACAAATTGGTATTTCCGGAATCTTAGAACAATAGCATACAGGCTAGATTGCACTATCGGCCCAGTTGCTAAACAGTCGTTTAGTGATACTCCGGAGGTGGTCTTAGCGGAGCCGTCGAACACTAATGAACTCGATAAATTGAACTTGATTTTGATGAACTGGATTGCACAAACAATAGCGATTAAAATTGATACACTGCTATGATGTATGCACTTGATAAATTGAAACTGTTTCGATGTACTACTCTCACGATTTGATGAACTGGATTTTGACAAGCATTAGCGGTTTAGATTGATACACTGCTATGATGTATACTAGTGATAATAGAAACTGGGTTTAAACGAAATACCCTCACGAATCGATGAACTGGATTGCACAAATAATAGCGATTAAAATTGATACACTGCTATGACGTTACACAATTGATAATTGAAACTGCGTTTCGATGAAATACACTCACGATTCGATAATTGGGTTGTACAAATCAATAGCGGTTAAAATTGATACGCTGCTATGATGTACACACGTGATAAATTGAAACTGTTTCGACTGTACTACTCTCACGATTCGATGAACTGGATTGCACAAAAAATATCGGTTAATTCATACACCGCTATGATGTACACTAGTGATGATAGAAACTGAGTAAAATAAATTTCAGTGAAAATTGATTTACTGCTATGATGAAAACACGATGAAAACAGCACTCCGTTTTGACAACAACCGCTCAAAATCTGAAGAACTTGCTGAATTGAACTTCATTTCGATGAGCTGGATTGCACAAACAGCGTTCAACCAAATGTTGGTATAACTGATGTGTGCACCGGATCCGGCTCGAAGGGCCAAAATGGTGGGGCAATTAACTAACTGGATTATACTAATTATACAACCTCGAAAATTGTACAGCGTATAAAAAAGTACAGCTTCGAAACTTATATTCGAATCTATTGGTACGTTCTTCTTTCTTTATAATACAGATGTCGTGCCGATAAGTTTCGAAATTGTATTTCAATTAAATATTAGAATTCACCTTTAATTTGACATATGAAATGTCATAGTGAAGTTGTATATAAATATTAAAATTAATGATGTTTTGATAGATAGTTAAGTTTTGTTTGATTTTAGATTAGAGAATAGTTGTTAAACTGCTCAAACATAACAGCTCAAACAAGCCGTATGGGTGCAATTTACACAATCGGCCAAATTTCCAAATTAGTTTTATTAACCTGATAATTTTAAACATGAAGAATCATTTCCGACCCACTAAGTTCTTAGGAGATAGCCAATAAAGAATTTAAAAGTATGTTCATTTTATATTGAATGTTTTGTATTGCAAATACATTGAAAAGAGAAAGCTGGGATGGGATAAACAATGTTTACATCAATTTATTGTTTATTTACATTTCTAATATCTTCAGAAAAATACTGGGATTGGATAGTGTTACCTGATAAACTTTTATATTTTCTCTAAGATGAAAAGCTGGGAAGACTTCACATGCTGATGAAATGTTTGTTTTCTCAATTATACTAGCTAAAGAAATAAGATTAAACCCTGTAGTAAATCGTTACTGAAATCGATTAAATGTTTGCTTAGTTCAATAAAAAGTCTCAAACAACGCGACCGAAAATCTTCTTCATCCTCAACTGGCAACTTATTGACTTAGTTGTAAGGAATGCGGCAGTTATATCAGCCCCAAATAATTTTTTTTATATCTAGAAAATGTTCATTGTTATTGGGTAAACTTTCATTTTTAAGTTTTCGTCAGTTAAATATGGCTTTTTAATGAAACGTTTGATTTTAGAAAAAAACCATATGAAGTTAAGGAAATTCGCCTTGAAATAACTTTTCAAATTTTTTATGTCATTTAACACAAATTTCAGAAATTTTAAATAAAACTTAAATTGTTTCTTTTCTAAACAATAATTAATGCATCGTATTTAGTCAACTTTTTCGATATCTTCATGAACAAAAAATAATCGTAATACGTTAAACCTACGAAGAATTCTTTTAATACTAGTGGCTTTCCAATCGACCATCACAAGTACTTATAAGCACTTATGGTTTAAGTATTTACTAGAGTTACTAAGGCCCAAATTTATTGTCGTAGCTATATTGTTATCCAATCATGGCTGAAATTCGACACGAACTTCGAATTTACTTTCTTGTTTTGGATATTTTGTAGCAATGATTATAGTGATGGATTTTGATCACTATAAGCGTTGTTATATTACAAACAATCTTATAGTAAGTTTCATAAATAATAAAATTTTTACTACAACAGTAGTTATAATTTTAGAACCGACTATAAAATCGGGGCTATCCGCTATAGTTGTTCTAGCAAAGACATGGACCAGAAGTGCTCGATTGGAAAGCCACTCATAACACGTCATGACTTGGTAAAATCAGAGCCTTGCAACAAAATTTTTAAATTTTAATCCACTTATAATTAAGCTCTTAGAAGTAAATTTTGGTCTATGGAATATTTAATTTAGGCCAAAACTTTTTACGCGCAATTTACATAAATGTTCAAAAACGATTGAAAAACAATATCGAAAGCACACAACATTTGTATAGTAAGTTCTTCAACAAAATTTTAAAATCGAAACCGTAAGTCAGAACATTCCTATTCTTTTCATTATTTGCAATGAATTAGAACCAACAATCGTATATCTTTAGTAAAAATTAGAGATGTATTGTTTATAAATTCTTTTAAGATTTGTCCATACATAATTGTTTAACATTTGACCATGCATAATTTAGTAAGATCTAAATATTTTAAAACATTGTACCTGACTATAACATTTATTTTTGTGCTATCACCTTAAGGGTTGTTACATTAGCCGCATTTTTTGACGTTTGACCTGATCCAGATCAGATCATGTCTCATGAAGCGACACCAAACTGCGTAAAACAAACAAACTCCAAATGTCAATTTTCATGTTTTGATTTTGATCTGATCCGGATCACTATGCGTCAAGAAATGTAACTATTATTTAGTAAATAGTTTTAACTGAATCATTAATTAGTATTTATATAAAAGCAAAAAGTTTACAAACACAAAAAGATGAATGATCATTTCCACGTTAAATATCACATTTTTGGTTATTAATTTTTTTTTTTTCAAATTTGAAATATTAAAAATTATTTCGGATATAGTACTTAGTAATTGTATTAATACTTTCTAATTGTAAATTCAATATGAAATAATCACTTTTCTCTTTTTACATAAATATTCGCTATATTATGTTGCGATTTTCGATTAAACCGTTATATAGTATTCTCGTTTTTTGGCACATTTTTCATGCGCTATATAGCAGAGGGCTAAACTAATCAGAATTGCTATTGTGATACCCATGCCTATACTCACCCAAATAATTTCTTCATTGAAACCGGTATATGATCGGCCTGGAATTATAAAACAACAAAAATATCAAATAATTTACATAATATTTATTTTACTATAATTAAGTTTATAATTAAACGATTTTTATTTATTTAGTTTTAGTTTTTGTAGACTAATAAATTAAATAATTTGATTTAAATTTCAATCGAAACTTGATTTTAATTAAACATTTTCTGATGGCAAAAGAAAAGTTGTTTCCTGTAAAAACTATTTTGTAAAATCCAATTTGTAATAATTTACGAATTGAAAGATTTGCATTGTATTCGGAAATGAATATAATAATAATATTTAACACCTTTCAGACAATTTTTATGTTTGTTTTTATTACCTAGACCTAAGTAGGCAATATGTCCGAAGAGAGCATCAACATGCAAACTAAGCCAATTTTGTTGACACATCACTGATATTGTAGTGCTGCAACATACCATTTTGCTTGTCATAATGAATTTTTAGGCCACCATACGATACGAGCTTGTGCCCAATTTGAAAGATGCGTACCCTTTAACTTCATTCAATTGTAATTCGTAAGTAAACTTCAATTCAAATTTATTTCCGGGGTTTGGGAATATAATGCACTTATTTATGCGGATACAAGGTATCTTTCGAGTGAAAATTAGGGTCCAATACTTCAATAAAGAGTTTAGTCTTTTAGTCTCTTTTCCGTAAGAAATATAAAAACATATGCCCAGTTTTCTGGCTATGGCACTGTAAGATTGTTGCCCAGTTTCAATGACATCGGTTGCAGCAGATTTTTTTTGTCGCTGATAGAAATATAAATTTTTTGAGTACCAGACAGTATAATTTGGTCATTATCTTTACGGATCAATAACGTGTCCAAAAAGGTAATTTGTTCTCTGTTTCTGTTTCCAAAGTAAATTTGAGGCCAAAATAATTACAATTAAATTTCGACAGCACCTACTTCATTGATTTTATCTTCATAGATACAACAAACAGATCATCGACATATTTTTTAGCAAACAGAATATTAAAATGAATGGAGCTGAGTATTGCGTCGAACAAAAAAAAATCTTATAAGAAGTCCATAAAATATGTTGGTTAGTTTTGGTTTAGTTTTCTTGCCTATAAAGTTATGTAAAATAGTTTTCTAATCATTTTATTGTTTAAGTTCTGATATGAAGTTGTCGGATCATTATTTAGCGTTTGATATGTATTTTGGAAATGCAGTATATCCATAATTTTTGCGTCATACTCTGATTTCAACATAATTACCGATATTTTTTCTTTATCAGCACTTAACACAATGATATTTTGATTATTTTTCAAGAAATTCTTAGCTTTCTTAATCAATCCCCGTAAATGTGTTTTCTTCATTCTATAACCGCAATTTCCTGATAAACAATTTTGAAAAAGACGATAAATACTAAATCGCACGACATCGCGTTGGTGTTCATTGTCAATGTTTTGAATAATTGATTCAGTTTGAGCTAACATTTTGAAATTTGGAATATCTGCCCTATTAAAATAAGGCAAATTGAATTTAGGTCCCAAATTAATAACTTTGATAACCTTATTTGGTATGTCAACGTTGCTAATATTGCGACACGTCATTCGCGTTTTTATTTGCAATATCAGACGTAAAGTTCAAGAAAATTTAAAAAAAAACCGAGCTTGCGGTTCAAAAAAGTTTACGCGGTACGGCACGGTAACTTTTCGTTGGGTTTAATTTTTAATAAGAAAGGAAACTAATACCCCTATTACCTTAGTCGTAACACTTGTCACTTGTACCGACAATCAAATTTTGGTATTCTTTTAATCGATCGATACGACAATCGTCGTTTGAAAGAGAATACCAATTTAAAGTTGAAGTGACACGACAATTGTCACGTCGAATGAAGTGACACGACCAAGGAAATAAGGGTATAAATTCTCTCACTTGAATAACAGATTTTATTCCAAGTTTAATGTTCGACACTTTATTTACACAATTTCTTAATAACACTGTATGATTAATTAAACACTTATGTTACAACAAAAACACTTCGACAATAGATTTGAGAAAATATTAATGTTTATATTAAATTAACATTGGTTTGGTTAATAACAATTTTCAAGCAAAATAACTTTATATATTAAATTTATACGTACATGTTTATTGTTACAATTATATTAAGTTTCTTTTTATATTAATTTTAGCGGTGAACTTTTAATAAAAATTTGTTGACTATTTATAGCAACATAATGTCAGAAGAACTGCAATAAATTGTGCGATTGTGAATTTGTCACTTAAAGTAGTTTTCCATTTGTTGCCAACTTTATTTCAATTCATCTGGCATGACGTTTTACATTGGTTTGTTTTTTATTGTTATTATTAAATTTTTGGTAAAGTTAATGAATTTAATTATAGAGTAAATAGTGATATATTATTACTGAACATAACACAATATTATTCGTGAATATAACAATAATAGCGCGGATAAGTAATTTATTAAATGTCCTTCGTATCCTGCATATTAATCGGGAGCGTATCGAAATTTTAATTCTCAAAATCTCACTTTTTGATGAATCTATGGGGTGGGTGTGTGAATATGTAGAGCAGCGCCGGGGCTGGCGTGATATCTCTACTTATCGTATATCCCCAATGTTTTTATTTTAGCGCTCCGCGTCTCCGAACGAAATTATGGGACGAAATTATGGGTCGATGTGATGGCGGACAGAAATAAAATGCGTGGAAATAATTTTATGTTTTCAACTTTTATTTAATTCACTTTATATTCACTACATTAGTTGAATTTATTTATTAGGTAATTATTCCACTTGGATGTTCTTTATTGCCACCAAATTTATTTGAAAAAACTACTTTTTAAATTGCTTGTACAAAATTACTTTTTACTTTACGTTTTTATTACAACTTGTCGATCATGACTCTGGCTAAAAACTGTACTGTAGATTATGTGTATTGAAAAAACGTTTTTTTCCTTTGTTACTTTGTGGAAAAATTTTCGAGTGGCGATTGCTATAAGTTATTCCAAAATGACACGAGAGCCGTGCACCGGTTTTAGTTTACGTGAATTTTTAGAGCTGTGAACCGGTTTTAATTTCATTGCTCGTTAAAATTAAATTCCCCATTTTCCAGAATTTATAATTTTCGGTAGTAAGATTTAGTACCCAACCCATATTAATCATATGTATTTATTGCAGAAATCATATATCATCGCTGTCGATAATTAGTCATGTTTCACTGTTGTAACGAAATTTTTGTATGGATATTTTGGACAGATAAGTGAATACAATAACTAAAAATCAAATTAAATATACCAATTACATTTCTTATTCTATTTTAGGGATTGCAAACTGGAACCTCATCAGGTCATCTGATCTGATTTATCAAGTATTTTCAAGTGAATTTAAGCTAAGTACATTTAAATCATCAAGACATGAATGACGTTCCGTTTGAACTAATCTAACAAATTTCTTTGAGGTGGAATTATAGTTTTGGTGGCGTAGACAAAGCTGTTTAAAAATCGTGTGTCAGTGCCAAAGTTTTCCAGTTTGTTTTTGTAATTGGAAATATGTCAATCAAATTCCTTAATTCGCCAAAAAGGATCGTAAAATTATTTATGATACCTTCGGGTTTACAGCCTTAAAAAATATAACTCTTATTCTTTCTACGACGTTTCGATATATTATAACTTCTTCAGGTATGTATCAACATATAAAAGAGAGTGGCAACTGAGGATCTAAAATACGTCTAAAATACGATCTAAAATCTAAGAGCAGATTATCCCACAGCGATATACGCTGATTGGCTTAGACGTGGTATCACTTTTTACGAACAACAACCTCGGGTTAGTTTTAGATACATATTATGTATTAAATGAGACACTATTTATTTGTCATAATTAAATATATTTATTACGTTTTAAAGTATTATATCAATGATGTGTAGCTAGACTGATGTGTTGCTTGTTTCCCGAATTCAATACGACTCCTATTCCGTATATATGTCTAAGCCTATTTCATAGCAAAGTATTGCCCGATCTAAGATACCGTATGAGACTGGTAATGCAATACATAATAGTCTTCCCGGCGAGAAGAACTGAATACCTTATAAATATATCCTATTTGGTGCTCGACGCACTCGGACAGAACGTCGAACTGTAGAACCCTCTGGTCCATCCACTCGTATATGCCCCGCTGTAATTTCAGTTCCGTCCCCGTTTATTATACTCTCTCTAGTTATATTACCATCATCTTCCTTCTTCGATGGGCATACTTCTGTATTTGGACACCTTTTTGCCGAGTCCGGGTAACCTTCTCTGTTTCCCTCAACCCCTGTGGCTCGAATCTGGTCAATATTGTCGACGTTGCAATTTTCCCTCGACCTCAATCACATAGTGTAGCCAACCCTCTTTCTGAATAATCTTGCCGAATTTCCATTTGTTCTGCTGGGCTTCTCCCTGTTGTCGAATTTATTACTTTCCTGTATTGAAGTAAGAATCCCTGTAATTTCAGATGTAAATCTCCTGGATCATTCATAGCGGCCCGCAATGCACATTTTAACGTCTGGACACTTCTTTCTGCCTGTCCATTGGTGGATGGGTGTGCTGGAGCCGTTCGCTTGTGGTTGATACCGTTACTTTGCAGAAAATCTTGGAATTCTTTGGACGTAAAATTTGTCCCATTATCTGTTACCACTATTTGTGGCAGACCAAATCGTGCAAACAGTTCGCGTAATGATCTGATGGTGTAGAAACTGGTGATAGTTTTCATGGGTACCACCTCTAACCATCTTGTTCTGGCATCCACAACCACCAATAAATAATGTTCCATAAAAGGCCCAGCGAAATCCATGTGTATTCGCTGCCATGGCATGGTCGACAGTTCCCACGTGTGCACTGGAGCCTTCGACGGTTCTTTTGCGACCCGCGCACATTCTCGACAACTTCTTACCATTGTCTCGATATCGTAGTCTATACCGCTCCAATAACAATAGCTTCGTGCTAGAGCTTTCATTTTGACGATGCCGATATGTGCCATATGTAATTCCTTAAGGATTTGTTTTTGTAATATGCTTGAAATTAAGATCCGGATTCCCTTAAAAATACATCCGTTTTGTAACGTTAATTCAGCTTCTTGCCCCTTAAATGGTGTCCTTTCTAAACTGCTTCCCGTCTGTAGACGATTGTACAGATCACATAGTACGTTATCACTTTTCATTGCCTTCGAAATTGTTCCACTCGTAATTGGTAGAACATCTTGCGCCAATTGATACACTGTAAGTTCTTCTTTATCTTCTGGTTGATCGATTTCCGCTACCGAGTGCCGAGATAGGAAATCGACATTCATATGGTTTTTTGCCTCTCTATGTTCAATTTTGTATTTAAATCCGGATAAGAATTGCGCATAACTTAGTAATCGTTGTGATGTTAATACCGGTAGGTTTCTATCTGGGTTTAAAATCATTGCCAAAGGTTTATTGTCCGTTATTAACGTAAATTAACGTCCGTAACAATAATTGAAAAATTTTAGAAGCGCCCAATAAATGGCTGTCGATCTTTATGAAGTTGGCTGTAATTCGACTCACTTTTTGATAACGCTCGGGACGCATACGCTATTGGTCGTTCCCCCGTTGGTGTTTTATGTGACAATATTGCAGAAATTCCCACGGGCGATGCATCTGTCGCCAGAATCCATGGTAGTTTTTCTTCGTATGGCATCAATACCGAATCGCTTTGTAATTCCGCTTTAATATCAGTAAACGCTCGTTGACACTCTTCATCCCAAATGAATTTCACGTCATTTCGTAATAATTTATAAAGGGGATTTAGAATGGTTGCCATATCCGGAATAAAATTGTTGTAATATGTTACCATTCCAATGAGTTGACGTAGCTTCGACACGTCCCTCGGTCGAGTGATTTCCGCGATTGCTTTAGTTTTATCCTTATTCTTCTGAATACCGGCTTCACTTATGGTGTACCCTAAGTATGTAATCGCCTCTCTGAATAATTTACACTTGCTCTTATTTAGGTGTATATTATATCGACGTAATTTCTCTAACAACGCCTGTACGCACTCCATCGTCTCGGGCAATGTACGACCAGCGACAATAATGTCGTCAAAGAAGCATTGTGTTCCGCTGAGATTATTGGTGATATTTTCATCCATAAAGCGTTGCCAGATATTGGGTGCCGTTTTTACCCCAAACATTAGCTTTTCAACCTTGTAAAGGCCTTTATGTGTGCTAATTGTTTGCATTAGTGCACTCTCCTCATTCATAGCCATAGTAGATAAGCTTTATGCACATCAAACACGCAATAATATTTGCCATTAGCCAACTTGTGCATTATATCCTCAATTTTCGGGATTGGGTATTTGTCATTCATTATTACCTTGTTAAGTGTAACCTTATAATCTGCGCACAGTCTTATTTGATTTTCCGCATTAATTATTGGCACCACTGGTGTTCCCCAGTCCGAATGTTCGGCCTTTTCTAAAGTCCCCGATTTTTCCAGCCCTTCGATTTCGTCTTCGATCAAATGGCGTATTGCGTACGGCACATGCCTTGGTTTAATGTAAATTGGTGAAACCCCTTCGCGCAGTTTTAATTTACCTTTAATATCTGGAATTGTCCCGATTGTATTCTTGAATAGATCCTCATTGCTTTCAAAAATATGTTTTTCCAGTTTAGTGACATCTCCATTCACGGGTGTGATGAGTTGGAAAAAATACTACCATTGTATGCCTTTAACTTTGTATTGGTTGGGTTTATTTTAACTTCCGGCAGTCTACTATGTAATAACTTTTCACTGATTGTTGATATGGCGGATCCCGTATCAAATTCCATTTCAAAGGGTTTGTCTTCAATTGAAACGCGTGTTAGGAATTTACTACGTTCATCCGATTCTGTATAAAGTCATAGCGTATTTATTTATTTCCACTCATCCTTATCAATGGTTTCAGTTGCATTCGCCGAATGTGTGTTGGCGTCTTATTTATCTTTCTTCATGCATACCTTAGCAATGTGACCTGTTGCTTTGCACTGGTAGCAGTACAATTTGTTCTTAGTTCTGCACTCGCTCGCTTTGTGTCCTGGTTTCCCACATCGATAACAAGTTAGATCCCTATTGTTGTTATCGCTCTTGCCTGCGCCACCGTCATTAAAAATCTTCGACGTATTTTCCTTTTGTTTCATCCACTTTTCATTCTGATACATCTCCGCACTGGCCTTTACTTGGTGCACTTCTTGCATTGGACCGACTTTGTATTTTTGACGCTTCCATTGCTAATGCCGTTTCCAAAATTTTTTTCATATTCGGTTGGATTTCTTCTAGCAACCGCTGGGGAATTTCAGCGTCACTAATGCCCCGTGTAAACTGAGATCGTAAATGAGTTTCGGCAGTCGACTTTTTGCAGGATGTACATGTAAAATTGCAGAAAACGCTTAAGCGTTTCAACTCTGCCACGTATGTTGCCACGGATTCACCTTCGTGTTGTGTTCTAAGCAGAAACTTGTGCTGCTCAGTGATTTCATTTGGTTTCGGGCACAAGTGATCCTCTAACATTACAATTAACTCCTCGTATGTTTTTGTGTTTGGCATGTCGGGAGCAGTTAAACTACTAAGCAATTGATAATGCTTAGTACCGATACAATTAATTAATATTTGTACTTTGCGTTCATCCGTTGTAACAGAGCGCATATGTAGGTAATTTTCTAAACGTTGTTTATAAATTGTAAATGTTTCCTCATTTTCATTAAATGGACCGAATTGTAAATTTGTCTCTCGATTGCCACTTTGTAATTCTTGTAGTAATTTCAACAACGCCGCCACATCGATTTTATTTTCATCCGCCATTTTGTAACATGCGGTAATTACTTTTTTTTTTTTTTTTTTTATATACATATATATCTAGACACACGCGTAATTTCGCCTTCTCGTCACCAATTATTATGTATTAAATGAGACACTATTTATTTGTCATAATTAAATATATTTATTACGTTTTAAAGTATTATATCAATAATGTGTAGCTAGACTGATGTGTTGCTTGTTTCCCGAATTCAATAAGACTCCTATTCTGTATATATGTCTAAGCCTATTTGATAGCAAAGTATTGCCCGATCTAAGATACCGTATGAGACTGGTAATACAATACATAATTACGTTTACGTTCTCCATTATCTCCAATTTTAACAGATGAAATAATGACAGTTTTGCTCTACACAATACTCAACTCCATTAATTTTAATATTCTGTTTATTAAAAAAATATGTCGATGACTTGTTGTTGTGTGTCCCTGAAAAGAAATTCAATGAAGTACTGTTGAAATTTAATTGTAATTATTTTGGCCTCAAATTTACTTTGGAAATAGAAACAGAGAACAAATTACCTTTTTTGGCCACTTTATTGATCCGTAAAGATAATGGCAAAATTGATACTGCCTGGTACGTAAAAAAATGTATCTTCCGGCCGTATTCTAAATTTTAAAACATCCGTTAAACCTAATTGTCAGTACAGCTTTTGGATTTATCAACCGCGTGAAAAAACTAACCACTGACGCAACTGTTGATACCGATAAACTTTTCCAAAATTATTCATCAAAAAATAATACCCAACATATTTCATTAGTAAATTGATTAATCAGTTTAGCCAAATTAGCCGCAATGATAATACCATTAATAATAACATTAATGCAGTGAATTGCGACGCCGCTATAATCCTAATTTTATTTTACAACCCCATCATCTACGTGCAAGGCCTTAGTGTTCGCCAAAGTGTTACGTAATGAACACATAAATTGTAATATCACTTTTCGGCAGCTAATCCACTTGGGAAAAACATTCTTAGTCAATTGGAAGACAGCACACCGGAGTCACTCCGATCGAACGTAATCTATTTGGTCCTCTGTTGCGCCTGTGGTCTCAAATATGTGTACGAACTACGAAGCAATCATTAAAAATCAACTGAGTCAACACAAATCGGACAGTTAAGTGCCAATAAGCAATCCTCAAGCCACTTAATTTTACGGGGCACAAACTTAATTTTAATCAATTTAACTCGTTGTTTTTAGAAATGCCCCATATCGTCGGCAAACAAGAAATTCTAGTGAACAAGAAGAGTACCACGAATGACCTCAGCAAAGCTTTTTCTGGTATTATTGATACAATGTCCAAATTAACATGTGAAAATCCTTAACTTTAAATTCTAGAAATCTACAAACAAGAATAATATTTAGAATATAGCTAGCCTAAAAAAAGTTTCGAACAAAATTTATTAGAATGTTTTGAATTTTTGATTCTAAAGAAAAATATTTTGAAAGGTACAATATTCACAAAATTGCAGATTAGATACTTCATACAAAGTAATATAGTTTGACGTGTAAACATTTTGATTTGTAATATTTGGGATAAACTTATCATTTAAGGCCGATTTAGATGAAGAAAAATGTTTGCCCGACAAAATTTTTGCATGTCGGTTAGAATTGCAAACAATAGAAAAATAAACACTGGTTAAAAAGAGCAAGGATATGTAAACAAAAATGGAGATGCTATAATTTTTGGAGGCTTATAATTTGAAGCCATATTTTTTATGATACATTTGGGAATTTTAGTGCATCGGCATTCGATAATTTATTTTTAACTTGTAGCATATCCCGGTAAGTGTCAATATTTGAGCATCTATTCAAAATAACAAAATATGGAAAAATCGAGAGTGGTACCTGAACATTTAGAAGATGATGAGTTGGAGTACGAATTGGAAATCCGAGACATCTATCTTTGCAGATTCGACATGTTAAAGTTGATGTTTAGGAAAGTGATTAGCTGAGAGAGACGTGAGAGAGGACATGTATCTAAACCCCACTCGTGAACAGAGGACATGTATCTAAACTCCAAAACGACTATTGTGGATTTCTTGCTCAAGAAACAGGAAGATGCTATTCGACTTGCAATTTCGAAACTGAAGCTGTATGATATAGGAAGATACCATAGTATTGAGTAGAATTTAGTCACTAATGATTTACTAAACATAAATAAGTCTATTTTATGTCATTTTATTTGTCAAATGAGGAGAAGGCTTTGAGGAGTTTCACGTCGGTTAGAAATTTTTTATTTTTATTCGATTGATTTTTCTTGTATATTATTGAGTGGCGTTATTTATTAATTTAACGCAAATTAAAATAACACCATAAGATAACATGCACATTTCATAACCAGCACTTACAATACCAATATGGAACTCAATCGTCAAAAGCAAACGCTTAAAACAAGGAAATAACAACAACAATATTAGAGAGACTAGGTAAGCGAGATTAGTGACACAAGACAAGCTAATCTGCCACAAATCCATTTGCGTTGCAGACTAGGAATTAGTCACCTAGGCAGAAAAGTAAAATACCTACTATGGTGGGGATTTCTGAAATATGGCCAGTAAATCAGCCGGACTCATTTTTTAATCCAATACTTCTAAAATTTATAAATTAAAACATACTAGGATATACTCGACAATCTATTCGAATAATCATTGCAACATGTTCGAATAATTTCGAATAGCCTTCAGAACAATTTTAATTCCTTCGACAATTATCGAATAATACTGGAAATCTCTGAGTTTTTTAATATTTTCCATCTTAACACGATAATCATATGATTTCGAAAATACGGGGATTAACCGGTTTTACCAGTAAGTTTTATAATCCCCCGCTGTGTGCATATGTTGATATTTAATGCGTGGAGTATATTCTTATGTATGTATGTATCATGCGAGTTGTGCGCTACAACTCAATGCAAACGGAACACAATAATAAGAAATGAAGCCATTAATAAATGCACTCACTGTAATTTCGTTAAGCGTCCACTTTATAAATTAAATGTGGATAAATTCCACCACCATACATATCGTAAGTAGTGTAAAGTGGGGGATCCCAGCCCACCCCAAATGGGGTGAATTTTTATATGTAAATTACAACAATACAAACGATTACATATGTTTTTTTATATGAAGATTACAGTAGAACCACGATAATTAAATCTCTATATAAAATGTAAACGTAAGTATATAATTTTATTAAAAATCCGTTGTTCAACTGTACATTAACTGTACAATATTTTTTTAAGACATTTTGTTAGATGGCAGCACAGTCATAAACTTTAAGCTTTGAACTTTTTAATATTAATTAACTTTTCGATAGATGGTGCACATTTCTTACAGTTTTATTATCAACCACGATAACTAAAACTCTATATGAATTTATCCAAAATCAGGTATTCAACTGTATATTGTTACTTTTTAAAACTTTACCTATAGATGTCACATTTCAAAGTTTATGTATATTATGTAAACATGGTTTGTAACTTAGACGAATACTATTTATTTTTAAATTGAAATCGGATGCTATAAAGTTATAATAATATTTTATAATTTAACCTTGGCATTGAAAAAACTAGTTCAACGTACAATAAATAAAAACTGTAAAATGTAATCAGCATAAAGTAAGAAAAGAAGATAAGAAACAAAATTGTATAATTGAAATTGGATAGTACGTTATGTGTATTAATATTTTATAATTTAACCTTGGCATTGGAATCTTGATCATAATTTTTTTATTTTACCAGCTTTATCTGTATATCATCTTTTTAAACATTTAGTTTTAGAATGAAAATCTCGTTCCAGAATAAAAAATTAAATCTTCGTTTTCCAGAACTACCACATATGAGTCGTAATGCCAATCCGAAATGGTCTTACGACCGTGAACCTTATTTCCTTTCTACACTTGATTTAATGCCATTTTAGGAAAGATATAACGGGCATGGACTAAGGCCCTATTTCTAAAATTGCCCAATCACTTGTGTGTTATGTAGCCTTTACAATTTATCAGTAAAACAAAATCTGGAAAACAAATTAAAAAATCTTGAAGAAAAGTGATTTTATGGTAAAATAACAACATTAGTAGTGTAAAGTGGGGGATCCCAGCCCACCCCAAATGGGGTGAATTTTTATATGTAAATTACAACAATACAAACGATTACATATGTTTTTTTATATGAAGATTACAGTAGAACCACGATAATTAAATCTCTATATAAAATGTAAACGTAAGTATATAATTTTATTAAAAATCCGTTGTTCAACTGTACATTAACTGTACAATATTTTTTTAAGACATTTTGTTAGATGGCAGCACAGTCATAAACTTTAAGCTTTGAACTTTTTAATATTAATTAACTTTTCGATAGATGGTGCACATTTCTTACAGTTTTATTATCAACCACGATAACTAAAACTCTATATAAATGTATCTAAAATCAGGTATTCAACTGTAAATTATTGTTATTTTCCAACTTTATCTGTAGATGTCACTTTTAAAAGCTTATTTTATGTACATGGTTTGTAACTTGGTTCAATATACAGTTTTATTATCAAGCACGATAACTAAAACTCCATATAAAAATATTCAAAATCAGGTACTCAACTGTAAATTATTATTTTTCCAAGTTTATCTGTAGATGTCACCTTTTAAAGTTTATTTTATGTACATGGTTTGTAACTTGGTTCATCATCAAATTCATCAAATTGTAAAAATTAATAATGTGAATAGTCCTCCAGGTCTTCTAAAATGTGGTGTTCCTCAGGGCTCAGTTTTGGGGCCCTTATTGTTTTTAATTTATTTCAATTCTATCTTTGAAATTAATCTTAGAGGGTGTGCTACAGCGTTTGCAGATGATTTGGCTTTGACATATGCGTCTAATGATTACGTTGATATTCAACGGTTTATCTATATTGATTTATGCACCCTAAGTAAATGGTTTTTTTATCATCGGCTTGTTGCTAGTGAAAAATCTAGAATTATGCATTTTAGACGGCCCGAGATAACAGTTGATCAAAACTTTTTCAAGTATCACGTATACCCGTGTGATAAGAATCCATGTTTTCGGCAATGTTTTGATTTGCCCTGCATAAATGAGTTTAAATACTTAGGTGTAACAATTGACTCACAGCTAAATTGGACCTCCCACCTAACTAATATCAGTGAAAATTGTTATTACTGCAGTGCATAAATTTTATAATCTTCGACCTTTGTGCCCTTCTTTTATTTTAAGAAGGTTATATCATGCTCTTGTTGAATCTATCTTAATGTATGGTATAACTAGTTGGGGTGGAATTTACTTTGCTAATATTGCAGATCTTTTTGTAGCGCAAAAAAGAATTATCAAATTAATTTATGCTTGTCCAAGGAATACACCCACTATTCCGCTTTTTCGCGAGTTAAACTTGTTGCCTCTAAGGTATTTGTATGTTTTTAAAGTATTGAAAATGTTTTTTGTTCGTAGCAATAGTTATCATAGTCGAATATACCACGTGTATAATATGAGAAATCCAAACAATTTTGTCGGTCTTCGTTGTAATAGTGAAAGGTTTAGAAGATTTTATTTATATATGGCACCTTATTGGTTCCATCTTTTACCTAAAAATGTCAAAATGCTTCCATCTGCGCAGAAACATAAATTTAACAGGGAAATTCGGACTTGGTTACTTGACATCGATGATATCGAGCAATATTTTTAGTATAAATGTTAAATTATCATACATTATGTTCTAATGTGCCGTCGTGTAGTTAAATATATCTATTTTAATAACTGAGCTTGTATTTTGTTGAAGATTATTGTTAATTATGTAAACAAAGAATATTATATAAATTTTAATTAAAATTTGTTTTAAATTGCTCCACTACAGACATAATGTCTATAGGAGCTGTACTTTATTTCATATTTTATAATGTTGTTTCAACTAGATATTAATTTTGTATTTATTTTATTGAAATAAAGATAGTAATAATAATAATAATAATAATAATATATTGCATAATTTAACTTTGATACAAATACAATGGTAGTACCTACCTGCATTGTATACAGTTGTATCATCAACCATGACAACTAAAACTTTATAATATAAATTTATTCAAAAATCAGGTACTCAACTGTAATAAAATAAAAAATATTGATTATGATTAATTTCTGCCCATGTAAGAGAAAAATATTTGTATTGAAGTGTATTAACCTGATATATCACGTTTCATAAAAAATAAAATCATTTACATATACGTACATATAACAAAAATCATAGTGAATAAACTGCTAAGGTCATTAAAATCTAACACACTAATTATTATACACGACTTAATATTTTGTTGGTAGTATATCATATTCATATGTTATGAAGTATAATCAGCTATATAAAAAATTAAAGTGAATAAGGTCATAAAAATTTATAAAAAATTTGAAAAGTTCTATTATTAGTCTTATTGCGTAAATATAGAAACGTTGTGATAATTATTTTGTGAATTAATAAATTTAAATAAATAAAAATAATATCAGCATTGATATAGATTTGAGAAGCTGATTTATACGTGTTGTGATAAATTAAGAAAACTTTGATCAAATACTGTTTTTATTGTGTATCAGTTTAAATACATATATTAAATTTAAATAAATAAAAATAATTTCAGCATTAAAGAAAAAGTAAGTTTAAATATATAAAAAGTTTTTATTATATTATTAGAAATAATAATTATTATTTACTATACATATTACAGATAATTAATACTAAAATGAACAACTGCGAATTATGTTTGTCCACTTTTTCATCAAAAGAACATCTAAAACGTCACCAGGAAAACCAGCATCCAGCAGAAAAGACGTTATGCGATATATGTGGATGTACATATATCAATAAACGAAAGCTGGATTATCACCAAAAGAGATGTAATCGTCTCTATATTCATAATTCGCAACAGCCAGGACCATCAAAAAGAAGTAAGATACATCAGGATGTCAGCAGCCAGCCAGGACCATCAAAAAGAAGTAAGATACATCAGGATGTCAGCAGCCTAGTTAGTCTGGATGATCATACTTTATGTAGTGTGTGTAAAGTAAGTGTAAATAGAAAGTATTTAAATAATCATTTAAGGTCTAATAGTCATAAGGAAAATAATTTAAAGAAATATAATGAGGACGATGAAAATATTTATATTATAACATCTGCCTTTAAATCGAGAGTAATCAGCTACAGAGTTTTAGATATACCTAACGAGCATATTAGTTGTAATGATTTTCTGATTGCAGTAAAACAGAAAATTATTACACTAATAAAGCTTCAAATAGAAGTACTTAATGCTGTTAAGGTTAATTTCGAATTGTTTGGAATATATACTAAACCAGATCTAAAAGAAGATGAAATTATCACTTCTTTAAAATCTTTTAACACTAAAAATCGGATATTAACAAAAAGTTGCGATTTGGAGGAAGTATATTCTGAAACTCTTGATGTATTGAATACTCAGTGTGAAGAGTTTCAAGAAAAAGAATCTGGATGGGCACTACAGAAGATGTTATATATTGAAATAAATTTTAATAAATATAATCCTTTGAGAGGATCATCATATATGGCTCTTCCAGCATGTATTAGAAATAAAAATGCAATAATTAATGTTCAAAATTCTGATGAAGCATGCTTTGCATGGTCAATCATGGCTTCTAAATACCCCTTTGTAAATAATTCATATAGATGTAGTTCATATCCTCATTATAGTTCAGAACTAGTTTTAAATAATATTAATTTCCCAATGCCGTTAAAAGACATCCAACGATTTGAAGAGTTAAATAATATTAGTATAAATGTATATGGATTAGAAAGTAATCAAATTGTAGGTCCATTACATTATACAAGATGTAAAAAAGAACACCATGTTAATTTATTATTTTTAGAAGATGGTGTTAAAACACATTACTGTTGGATTAAAAATTTTAGTAAGTTAATTGGAAGTCAAAGGTCAAAAAAAAAATGTACAAAATGGGTTTGTGATGGCTGCTTAACATTTTATTCTAGTGAAACAAATTTAAATCATCATTTACAGTATGGGTGCAATAAAATCAAATGTATTCTCCCTACTAAAGAAAATGATATTTTAGAATTTAGAAACTATAAACATAAATTACAAGTCCCATATGTGATATATTGCGACTTCGAAGCAATATTAAAACCAATTGATTCGTGTACTCTAAATCCTATAACATCATTTACTGAAAATATTTTAAAACATGAACCCAGTAGTTTTGGATATTACATTAAATGTTCATATAATGATAGTAAATCTAAATTTGTTACATACAGAGGTAGTGATTGTGGAAAAATTTTCATTGATAAAATAAAAGAGGATTTAGAAATTATATACAATGACCTACACATAAATCGAAAAATGAAAAAACTTTCCTGCACGGAGCAATTAAATTACAATTTATCAAATCAATGTCATATTTGTAACGGTGATTTTAATGATGATGAAAACTATAAAGTTATGGACCATTGCCATTTAACAGGAAAATTTAGAGGTGCTGCGCATACTAAATGCAATTTAAATTATAAGATAGCAGATTTCGTACCAATATTTTTTCACAATTTAAGTGGCTATGATTCGCACTTTATCATAAAAGAATTAGGTTTTGATACGGAACAAATAGATTTAATTGCTCAGAATAAGGAGCGATATATTTCATTTACGAAAATGTTCAAAATTAATGAGATTAAAAAAATTAAATTGAGGTTTGTAGATTCATTTAAATTTATGGCAGCTAGTCTTGATAAACTAGCTAACAATCTTAACGATTCTCAATTCAATGAAGTTAGAAAGAGTTTTTCTAATCAAAATGAATTTAATCTTATAAAGAAAAAAGGTGTTTTCCCATACGATTATGTAGATAGTTTTAAAAAATATGATGAAACTGAATTACCATCCAGAAATCATTTTTTTAACAAATTACAAAATACTGATATATCTGATGAGCAACATAATCATGCTCTAAATGTATGGAAAACATTTAAATGTAAAAATTTAGGTGATTATTCCGACTTATATTTAAAATCAGATGTACTTATTTTAGCTGACATATTTGAAAATTTCCGGAAAGTTTGTATGCAAACATACGATCTAGACCCGGCCCATTATTTCACAGCCCCAGGTTTAAGTTGGGATGCCATGCTTAAATTCACCAAAATCAAATTAGAATTATTAAAAGACATTGATATGATAAATTTTATTAAAAAAGGTATTCGTGGCGGATTAACACAGTGCTCCAAACGATATGCTAAAGCAAATAACAAATACATGAAAAATTATAATAATGATATAGATTCTAATTTTCTTGTTTATTTAGATGCTAATAATCTATATGGCTGGGCTATGAGCCAATCACTCCCGTATGCTGATTTCAGATTTCTTGATTCAGCAGAACTTGATAAATTTAATTTCGATCATTTAACAGATAATGAATCAGAATCAGGTTATATTCTAGAAGTTGATTTAGAATATCCTGATCAATTACACCAAAAGCATAATGATTTACCATTTTGTATGGAAAATATACAGCCACCATACGAAAGTTCAAAACAAAATAAATTAATTGCTAACCTAGAACCTAAAAAAGCATACGTCATTCATCAAACAAATTTAAAGAAATGTATTAAAAATGGACTAATATTATCTAAAGTACATAGAGTTTTAAAGTTTAGTCAAAAACCATGGCTCAAATCATATATAGATTTGAATACCGATCTTAGGACTAAAGCTCTAAATGCGTTTGATAAAGATTTGTATAAATTAAAAAATAATAGTGTTTTTGGTAAAACAATTGAAAATGTTGACAAGAGAACAGATGTAAGATTAGTATCACATTGGGAAAATATTGAAAACAGATTTGGAGCAAATACTTTGATCAGCAAACCTAATTTTCATTCTTCAGCAATATTTGATGAAAATTTGGTAGCTATTCAAATGAATAGATTATCGGTTACGTATAATAAACCCATTTATGTGGGTTTCTGTGTTTTAGAATTATCGAAAACTCTAATGTATGATTTTCATTATGATTATATTAAGACGAAGTATGATGATAATGCTTCACTTTTATATACTGATACGGATTCATTAATATATGATATTCAAACTATGGATTTTTATGAAGATATCAAGCCTGATTTAAATGAGAAGTTTGATACTTCTGATTATCCATCCAATAACATATATAATCTTCCATTAGTTAATAAAAAAGTTTTAGGAATGTTTAAAGATGAATGTTGTGGTAAAATTTTGACAGAATTTATTGGGATTAGAGCAAAATCATACTGTATAAGCTTAGAAGATGATAATGAAATAATTAAGAAAATAAAAGGTGTAAAAAAAAATGTAGTTTCAGATTCGATATCATTAAATGATTTTAAAAATTGTTTAAATAAAAATGATAATATAATTAGATCACAATTAAATTTTAGAAGTATTAGACACAACCTATATACTCAATTGTTAAACAAAGTAGCGTTATCAAATTTTGATGATAAAAGATTTGTAATTCCAAATTCATACAAAACTTTGGCATGGGGTAATAAAGAAATTGATAATTTTTATTTTAATTAGTTTAATAATACATTTTATATTTCTTAAATATAATATATATAATACATTTAATGTCTTTTAGTTTTAAATTAAAATATTAAACCAAAATTATATATTAAGTAGTTTTAATAATTAAGAAAATTTTAATCGGTAATAAAAAATAAAAAAAAAATAAAAAAGTTTAAATTAAATCTGTTTTATTTATCCACGAGTTATGTGATGATTCAAAACCTAGCCACTTAACATAAACTTGATTACCTTTCTTTTTCAAAACTTTCTCTACGAGGTAAGTGTCAGGATGATGTGTCTTTTGCAGCTCTTTTTCATAAAACCGGCCTGATATTAGCTGTCCCTTATAATCCTCAAGTAAATACGTTACAGGAAATTTGTTGTTAATACTAACAACTTTAAATATTTCAGTAGTCCAATTTGGAGTATAACCTTTTTCGAAAACGGTTTTAAATTTGCTAACTCGAACGAAATCCCCAACTTTAAATTTATTTTTTTGCATTAACTTAGGATATGTATACACTTGTTTTAAAATTTGTTTTTCATTTGCCATAGTAACTTCTACAGGTGCTAATTTAATTGTCCTATGTTTTTTATTGTTGTAATCTTTCACTAATTTTTTAAAAATATTCAGCCACTTGTAAGATCCTTGAAGACTAAATTTCCTCCACATATTTTCCTTAAGAGTTCGATTAAATCTTTCTACTATACATGCTTTTATTGGACTAAATGTTGAATAGTGGTTAATATTTTTCTGTTTCACAAGCTGTTTGAAATCTTTATTATAGAATTCAGTTCCCATATCCGTTTGTAGATTCTTTGGTACTCTTTTACTCTCATTGAAAATTTTTGTTAAAGCACCAACAATCATCTGTGATGTTTTTTTCTTTATAGGTTCAACCCAAGCAAATTTAGAAAAAGCATCGATTACAGTTAGAAGATATTTAAAACCAGCATTTTCTCTTGAATATGGAATCATTTCCACGAGATCTGCTTGCCATAAGTCATCAATACCCTTAATTTTAACATGTCTGCGTATAAAATTTTTACGTGCTGGCTTATGCAATTCATTCACTATTTGAATCCGACTCATTTTATGTAAGTGGATGAATTAATAATGAAAGCATATGAATTTTGGATTGGTATATATAAAATATTGTTTCCTCATAATGTTTAGGATTTATTTAAAACGAGAGATATCTTGGATTATGATCACTATAACATTCATCAAAATGAATGATCTTTAACATAATAAATGTTAGCTAATTTGCCCATAGTGTTGAAAACAGAGAAGTAGCGGAGTCGAAAACCATAATAAGATTGTTTTGAAATTAAATACTTTTTCTAAATAATTTTATATATAATATTGTTTTATTTATTTATTTATTTATATAAAATGAACATTATATCTATCAGTTTTTACCATAGTTAAGTGTTCTTTACACAAATGGTTTAAATTTTGTATTTCTCGATCATTAAAAACGTTGAATCGCTCCGGCATAAATATGATGGCCTCATCAGTCTCTATTAGGATTTTCACGCCATATCTCGTGTTGACTGATTTGACTTCTTGTACCACGTAGTTTCTACCCACATCCAGATCTTCAAATTTGGTTATTTTTTTCTCAGCAAACCTTGGCACATTGTTGAGTTTTTCTAAAAGTTGTTGACGAATATCCATGGTTGGTTGGTTGGTTGTTAACAATCTTATGCTTACTATCAAACTGATAATTTTCAAAGAAGCTCACTATAATTTATACTTATTATGGTTTAAGTTGACTTTTAAACACGCGCAGTTTTTCCAATCTTACCACATCAGCATAAATATTACGAAGTATCGATTAAATACAAACCTTTGTCATCATATCAAGTTACGTTCAATGATTTCAACATCCATATTCGTAAAATAAGGTCAATAAACATGTTTAATCATGGTTAATCAAACAAAAAAAGTCAACATGTATATGTACATCACGTGGCCCCTCTGAAAACATCATTTTCAAATATACGAGAGTTTATCTAGATCTAGGTAGTATAGATTTGTACATTGTTCGAGTCACACGAGAAAAGTAAAAAACCTCATTTAAATGGATTCACCAGTACATCGAGAGGAACATGGAGATACATGCGGTTTATACGGGCTAGAAGGTGGAATGAATAAGGTGCAGAGTCGGTTAAAATCATTCGAGAAGTTATGGAACAAATGGTTCATCGATCCATTAGAACTATCTCGAGCTGGATTTTACTACACAGGCGTGGACGACTGCATCAAGTGTTTCAGCTGCAAAGGAGTTCTCGAGGATTGGAATATCACCAATGAAATATGGACGGAACATGCATTTTGGTTTCCCGCATGCCGACACGTTAAAAACATTAGAGGTGAAGAGTTTATCGATAATATTCAAACCAAATGGATTCAAGACGGTGTAATTCATTGTAAAAATAATATTTAAGAAATAAAAAATTGATTTGAAAAAAGTATAAATTGTTTTTATTCATTAATTTCTTAGTGTACGAGTACAAAGTTCATTCATTAATTTTTCCTTACATAAAACTGGTATTTCATTAAACAATCTTGAATAATTAAAATAGTTGTATCCTGTTACTGGCGGTATAAAAAAATCCTGTATTTGTAGAGAATATGTTAGCTGATCGAAACATTTTTCTTTGTATAAATAGAAATAATTAGCAACATCAGCCCATACTGTTTCGCTCCAGATAATGATTGATTGCAAAAATGATGATAAAGATGAGCAGCGTTCCCATTCTTTGGAATTTAAAACGATTTTCTTCCCTCCACTCGTAAATATAATACGTCTCTCATTATTTCTGCTGGTTAGCTTTACATCACAATTTCCATTCGTTTTTGGTAATTCAGCAAAGGAAATGCTACCATTGAAGTGGTTGTTTATTGTTGGTAAATTATTGAAAATTGTAGTCGTCCACATTTCAGCACTTAGTGTATGAAATATTGTATTTTTGAACAAGATTATAGTAGTTTCAAAAGTGTTAATATCATAACCAACATTTAGATAACTTGTATGTTGATCATTTAAAAAATATGTATGAGACAACAATAAATTAGGTATGGTTGCCATCTTTTTTTTAATTAAATTATTAACGCTTTTTACTTTAAGCATATTGTTTGTGTTTCAAGGTAAATGTAAACTAGTTTTTCATAAAAATAACTTCCGTATTTATACTCTTCAAGAGTGGTACTATCTCTTTCATACATGTTAATAAAATCATATTTTATTCTTCTTATCGATGAACTTAAATAACCTTTCTACAAAATTCCTAAAACGTGATGAATCATGTTTGTTTTTGTTCTTGTAGTTAAAATCTTAGGAAATTCTTTTTTAAAAAGTTTCTTTATTTTTACATCATTTTCAATATGGTTTTTAACATTAAATAATTTTATAAATTTTTTCATTGAGTTACGTTTACATCTATTTAACAAATATACACAACAATATTGCCCACAAACTCCGGTGAATAAACTTTGTAATTGTTTATTATTGTATGTAATGCATTTACTGTTATATTTTAGAAATCTATTAATCTCAGGATATTTCGCTGGTGATCTTCCGTAAGAATCAAAAAATTCTCCACATCCATTTGATGGAAAATAAACAGCTAGCCAATGTTGCCCTGGTTGATTTGATTTGTCCGTATTAATAACATATAAAGCAGGTTTTGATTTAACCCTCTTTGGGATTGTGTTTATTGCAAAAACACCTTGAAAATACTTCTTAGTAAATTTATGTGTTTTCAATGCTTGTTGAATATCTAAAGTAGTTGTTGTATTGGCAATCATTGTGTACAGTACTAGTATAAACTAACTTTTTATTTAGGATATAAGAGGTATTTATATTATTAATAATTCGTTACAATATTACGATTTTTATCTATTTCTAGAGTTGTATCATATTCCAAGTACACTAAACATGTTTTAGTTGTCTTAAGAGCTTCCCCAAATCGTGCCTCGAGTCTTAAACTTCCTTGATTCATTAGAGAGTTGCATGATAAAGTACTTGACATGTCCGAAGTTAGATCAAAAGCTAACAGGAAATAGCCATTCTTGAACATTTCTTTGGTAATCAAATTTCCTTGAGGTGTGTGTAAAATTCCACTCGATGTAAATATTGTTGAATACGCTCTAGCGTAACTGGACCCATCTGCAAAATTCATTTCAATCGGTGCACTAGGAACTTGAACCCCATTTATATAAATTGCGAACGATGTTATTTTATTATTTTTAAAATTATATGGATTCTTAGATCTTTTCCCAGAATATGCATCATTATCTACCATTGTAAATATTAGATTTGTTGGGAGCTGTCCTAGAACAATATTATCTAGTGAAATTGAGTTTCCTCCGGCAGGAATTGTAAATGATTTAATTTCGTTGCGCTTATAGTGATATTTTGCTGTTGTATTTTCAAGCATTTTATGGTGTGCAATTAAAATATTTGGATTTACATGAGCATGTCTCAAGTAAAGTGTAGCTTCTGTAATTTTGACAATCGAAGTATCTGTATCAGCACCGAGTAAATAAAATTCCGGTTTATTCAATGTTAACGAAATTCGTAAATCTACATTGTTTAATAATAGCAAAGGTTGATTGAGCATGTCAGCATGCAATTTTCCATATACTTCTACAATTCCACTGTTTTTAGTTAATGCTGTTCTTAATTTTAATCCATCGTTTTCAGCAAGATTATCAAGATTTTTTGTCTCTAAACTCCATCCTGATAATTGCAAATGTGTTTTGTATGCATCATCACCATAATTTAATAGTTGTTCTAAATATGCTCGATAACTGTAATTCCCATCTGTTGAATTTATATTCTTTCCGTTTAAAGAAATATTGACTTGATGAAACAGGGAATGCAGCATATTGTTAACTAAACTAGGCTGATCTTTGTCGGCCTCTACATATAATTTGCCATCATTTTTAGTTACTTGAAATTTCAGACATAAATTTATTGATGATAAATCTAAATATGAATCACCATGACTGTAACAAGCAAATTCAATAACCGACTGATTTTCTAAACTGGTTATAGGTTTGTATGCTACTTCTTCATTTTTTAAAATACTTGTTTGAATTGAAGGTGGTTGAAATAAATCTAGCTCCGATTTCATGCATTCTGTAAACGCCATTATGTAAAAATATCAATAATCCGTTTCTTGTTTGTTTTATTTTTTAATATATTTTTTCTCTTTTTCACGCTGTCACGAACAACTCTCAACTGTTTACAACGGCTTTTCAAGCAGCCTTTTATTGATTTTTTAGCTCCTGTCCCAGACATTTGTTTAATTTTGTCTGCTGCTTTATCTCGTAATTTATCAACCACTTGTATTGATCTATCACGAAGTATTTCATTAATCGGCTTTTGTGTCTGAAGAATGTCTGAACCAACTTGAAGTGCTTCACTTGTTAAGCCATGAAGGGCTGATGTTAATATTGGTTTTAAGTAACGGAATATTCCACCGAAAAATCCTCCTAATCCTCTTCCCTTTTGATATACTCTTTGAGATCGTAATAGTGGACCAAAATCTTCATTGTTATAGCCACCACCGCCGGATTGATTAGCGTAGTACTTTGCGTAATAGTTATCCATTTGTAATTAATGAAATCCGTAAGATACCTCTTTATATACCTTTGCGAAAGTGAAGTACTAGGTAGGTCATAAAAAGTCCATCTTTAAAATTAATTTGTTCACCAGTTTCATCAGTTATTAAAATACTGATCTCTGATATATTATACTTTTCAATGGGGCAATATTGAACATTATCTATTTGATATGATCGAGATATGCCTCTATCAACGTCTGTTCCTAGGGGATGCATATACAAGCATGATACAGATGCATCCCCAATAGTTCTCGGTTTGATTATATTACAATAAAAACACATGTAAAATGGAAATGGATTGATCTTAGTCTTCACATCAATATAATTATCTTTAATATTTTTTATTTTAGCTTCATTCTCTTTGGTTGCTTTGAAATTTTTAATTTCCATTTGTAAAGATTCTATAAACTCTGGCCATCTCGTTATTTTAATCTGAGAAAATATTACATCAAAAAATTCCACAAGTGTGTACTCTTGATGACATTTTATTAAAGGGTTAACACCTTTCAACGCTGGTAGCTGAATATATGGTTCTTCTTTGTTATAATTGATTCTAACTAATTCAGTTGATGAGTTATACCGATCAAAGAAATTAGCTTCTTCGATTGGTTGATAAAATTTAGGGGTAGTTGCATATAAAAATATTATTAATTCAACGTTTAAAGGAAGTATGTATTTTGATGGCGTTTTAATTGTAATTTTTGTTTGTTCACTTATGGAAGTATGAGCAACGTTAGTTAGACCAACATACCATTTCTCATTAGGATCCAAATTTATAGTGTTAGGAAGTTTAACCGTGAACCTCGATAATGAATTGTTTGGGTAATATTTTAAAGAACTGTTACTTAAAAGAGTTACGTGTGTGAAATTATCCATCACTGTTCTCATTAATAACTAATAAATTAATAAATAAAAACACCGATTTTATCCTTTATATAACTTTTTATTTTTATAATTTTTATTTCATTCTTGTCCAAGGATGTTTTCGTAAGCGTTCTTGTTCACTACGTTTTATTGTTTGAACTGTTAACGTACGTTCACTTTTCCTCTTAGGTGGGTCCTGAGATGATTGCATTGATCCTGGTTTTGGAGGCTGAAGATCTTTCCGGTTTTTAAAAATATATTTTTTTGTTGGAACAGAGATTGTTGCACCGTCTTTCATTTCAAATGTTCTGTACATGTTAGAGTCTGAAGAAGCTCTTTCCCGCAAAATTTCTTTTGGATCAATATACTCCTCAGAAACAATCCTATCATCATCATCACCATCATCATCATCATCACCATCATCATCATCATCACCATCAAATACACCGTCATTATTTTCAAATATTTCTTCTGTGTCTAATTGTGTAAAATCTGGTTTAGTTTTTTCATCAACATTTGTGTACACCTCTTCAACTTTAGGTATATCAGTTTGTGTACCAATATCAAAGCCTTCTGATGATGAATCTGTATTTGCTTCTTGGTCTGTATAAAAAATTCTTTTAGTTTGAACTCCCACTCCTTGAACATGACGTATTGCTGGTTGATGCCAATTAAATTTATTCTTATAAGCATTTTTTCTTTTCATTGATGAATATGTTAATAAGTTCTGCCTATATAGATGCCACTTATTCAAATCAGTTAGTTTGTTGTTATGTAGAATTGATTTCATATTTTTATCTAATTCCGATAGTTTACTATCATCAATTAAATATTTTTTAATTTTTTCGAAAATTTCTGGTTGTATAACAATCATCCGTTGTAAATTACTCATGATGACTGATTAATTATTTGGCCTATCAATCCTGATAAAATAGTACCGATTAAAACGGGTAAGAATCCACCTTTTTGTACAAGAATTTTACGCTTTGAAGAGAGACCCAGTTTTGGACAAGCCAAGCTGCGAAGTTCTCTTTTATACTTTTTTAATTTTGTTTTACACTGTTTAGAAATTCTATTGTTTCCATTTAATGTGTTCAGTGATATTTCACATAAAGTTTTTATAACTTCCGGGGGACAGACCTTAAGTAGCGCTTTTCTCGTTTGTGGGTTACACTTTTTTAGCACATGTAGAATATGTTTGTTTGCCTTCAATCGTTTCATTTTTTATACACACGTTTTTATTTTCAAATAAAATAGTTGGACAATAACATGTAAAATAATCTTTTTTTAAGATATCTGTACGGAAACGAAATAAATCATTGGCTGACTGTGTTAAATCAAATAGTAAATAACCGTGAGCTCTCGAAGTAGCCTCGTTATATACCCTCATAAGTTCTGCTGTGTTTTCAGGGTATATTTGTCTTGCTAGAGAACAAATCTGAGATCTATCTCTGGGATTTTTAAAAACTACCAGATATTTACAATTTAAAGAAATATCTCGACAATATTTTGCTTGGTGAAACACATTCTGAGTTACTAAAATAACTGACAAATTATTATGATGTGAACCTTTGGTAAAAAGTTCGCAAATATTTTTATTATAAGCTTCTGTCATTAGATCATCTAATATTATGATACTTCCGTCTTCACAATTTTCAAAAGTGTCTGGGATATTTTTTATAATTTCTATCTGATTTGTTTCATAGATATCTTGTGGTATCGCTTTTGAGTTTCCATTACACCATACAATTTTATTTACTTTTCTACCATCATTCAAATGTTTTAATAAATTTATAACGAAAGTAGTTTTTCCACACCCTGATGGTCCGGCAACCATCATTGTAAACGGTCTAACAATATACATTATTCTAATGTAATATACAATAAATGCGTACCCTTTTATAACTTCTTAATAGAAAATAATTTTATTTTCGTCAAATGTAGTTTAAAAAGATGATATACAGATAAAGCTGGTAAAATAAAAAAATTATGATCAAGATTCCAATGCCAAGGTTAAATTATAAAATATTAATACACATAACGTACTATCCAATTTCAATTATACAATTTTGTTTCTTATCTTCTTTTCTTACTTTATGCTGATTACATTTTACAGTTTTTATTTATTGTACGTTGAACTAGTTTTTTCAATGCCAAGGTTAAATTATAAAATATTATTATAACTTTATAGCATCCGATTTCAATTTAAAAATAAATAGTATTCGTCTAAGTTACAAACCATGTTTACATAATATACATAAACTTTGAAATGTGACATCTATAGGTAAAGTTTTAAAAAGTAACAATATACAGTTGAATACCTGATTTTGGATAAATTCATATAGAGTTTTAGTTATCGTGGTTGATAATAAAACTGTAAGAAATGTGCACCATCTATCGAAAAGTTAATTAATATTAAAAAGTTCAAAGCTTAAAGTTTATGACTGTGCTGCCATCTAACAAAATGTCTTAAAAAAATATTGTACAGTTAATGTACAGTTGAACAACGGATTTTTAATAAAATTATATACTTACGTTTACATTTTATATAGAGATTTAATTATCGTGGTTCTACTGTAATCTTCATATAAAAAAACATATGTAATCGTTTGTATTGTTGTAATTTACATATAAAAATTCACCCCATTTGGGGTGGGCTGGGATCCCCCACTTTACACTACTACCGTAATTATTCTTATTCTTATTATTATTATTACAGCGTAACACGTATCACTTATTAATTTTTCACCTAAAACTTGATTATTTGACCGTAAACTAGTTCCGCTGGTGAACACTTAAAATTTTCCTTCACCGTTGCTCGGATTCCGAGTAGTATGATTGGTATTTCCGAGCTCCAATGGGTTGTGTTGCTTCTGACCATTAGTGCGGCTTTGAGTTGCCGATGGAAGCGTTCGACCATGCCATTGGTTTGTGGATGGTAAGCCGTTGTCCGTATCCGAGTTGAGCCAAGGAGTTTTGTTAACTCGAAGAAAAGCCTGGACTAAAATTGCGTTCCTTGATCTGTTGTGATGTTAAGGGGCACGCCAAATCGTGATACGTAGTTGTTAACAAAAGTGGTGGCTATCGAGTGAGTTTATATGAATATCCGGTGGAAATGGTCCTTAGATTTCTATATGGATATACTCAAATCGACCAGTGGCACTATTCCGGGTTTTCCGGGGAATTGGGAATTGGAATTTTATTATTGTGATTTTTTGCTGTGTTTTGGTATTATTTTTTCCAAAGCATACTATGGCGATTTAAATTTTTTTCAAATTTTGCGAGCAAATAACTCCATTTCATAGCATTTTTTTTGTTTATTTTCCCTAAACATTTTGTTGGGAATTGTTAAGTAGGTAATTATGTTAAAATAGAATTATTTTTTCCCAAAATTTGAAAAAATACAAATCGCCACAGTGTATGCTTTTGAAAAAATAAGGCCAAACTACACTAAAAAAATCACAATAATAAAATTCCAATTCCCAATTCCCCGGGAAAACCGGAATAGTGCCACAGGCGGAATTATCCTTGAGGTGATTTTGTGTGCCGTTGGACTTTAGCACGTTGGCACAATAAACAAGACTGAGCCCAATTGCCTACGTGTTTGTTTATACTGGGCCAAAACTAGCGAGCTGTAATCATTGCTTTTTTTTGACATATACAGACCACTTCGAATTCCCGCTACGTTCCAAAGAGCAGTAAATATCGTTTTACAAGGGTTAACAGGGAGTATCTGTCACGTATACGAGACTTATGCATTTCAATTTAAAAATTCAAGTTCAATCTTAATTTCTCAGCATTTGACGAGTTTCTCAAAAGAGACACGGAATTCCTTGCACACGCCATTAGTCAGGATGGCGTTAAGGCAAGCCCTGACAAAATAAAGAAAATTCTCGACTGACCTTTACCAAGAAACCGTAAGGAATTTGAACAGTTTTTTGGAGTATTTGGATTTTATCGTCGGTTCATTAATGACTATTACGCAATAACAAAACCTATAACGAAACATCAAAAAAAGATATACCGATGGATATAACAGATCCTGAATATATCATCGCATTTGAAGCACTAAAGAAAATAATAGCAACTGAGCAGGTCTACTACTCACGTATAGGCTCAGTCTTACCCCAAAAACAGAATGACATAGAAAAACGTATCACGTTCGCTTCCGGTAAACTTAATTCCACAGAAATGTGTTACAAAACTCTAGGTAGTGTCGCCTAGATTCCTTATGACTGATAATAAACGATTACGTATAAAACATGATATAATAATAATTTCAAGCTCAAAATATATTTTGACTGCCAACAATAAATTGTTGTTATAAATTGTACCGCATCAATTTTCTGTAGCGTATAATAATTTTTGCCCAAATTACTTATTTAATGTTTTTCAAGTTGCTAATATCATTCCTAATCCTATAAAGCAAATAATAATATTCTAAGAAAACCCAATTTCGACAAAGTAAATAATTTAATTAATTGCCATCCGAAAAGACAAACACACTCACAAACAAACAAACTCTCCGTTAATGGCCTTAAAACATTTAAAAAATTTTGGTTTTTATTTTCTGGTAACCAGCCAGACTACAGAGTTTGGTATTATATCGATTTTGTTTATATCACACAAACAAATACAGTTCTGTATCCGATTAATCCTAAATTGATTTAAATTAAAAATTTCATTTACCTGTATAGTAACTATTTGAATATCCAATTTTTCCAGTAACTCGACCTCCTACAGGCATTTTGTTCTTTTAAAGATATTCCGTTTTTCTCCTCGTAAATATATAATTTTGTTTTCTGCACAAAGGCGATTTTATGTTTTCCTTTTGTTCAATAATTTGCTCCTGTCCTAAAATTTTGAGTTGGTAGAGATGAAAACACTTTAGTTGGTCATTCTGGAAATAAATAATAGATAAAAAAAAATTAATATTAGATACATTATTACTAAGCTTTGTATCTAGGTGGGTGTAATAAAAACATCAGATCCACACAGAATGTAACAGTATTCTAATTTCTCATGAACATAATCCGTTGAGATACCCAGTAAAGCGATGTCAAATACGTATTTGCATACTATTTTATTTTTATGTGGATCAAATTTCCTCCTAATTGTGGGTGCTGTGTGGGCTATTGAATGTTCGTTGCCGCATCACATTTAACAACATAACAAAAATAAAATAATTCGAAATGAAAACATGTAGGTAGGTGAATGTTTTATTTTTACAGCTTCCCATTTAAAATGCCATTAAAAAATTATTCAGTTTTTTTTTTTTGTCTAAACAAACAATACGAAAATTCGTAGAGGATTTTCCGCCGTTTTTAAGCATTTTGCTGTTGTTTGTGTTTTGTTTAAACAATAACTTTGATTTCCTTCCGTTTTTATTATTGTTATTATTATTACCAGTATCACGTACCTATGTATGTAGTACATACATATATTTTATAACTTGATGCTAGATAACATAAAAAAGGGAATTGTTTTATGTTTCACAACCAATCCCTCTTGTCAGTTTTTTGATGAAGAAATCAACTTTTACGGTTTACAAGTTACAAGAATTTTGATAGTATACCTATTGGAAAATTTCATATATTGGCGTCCTAAAAACCTATAAAAGGATTTCGAATTTCTATGTACATATTTTATGGCTTTGGGTCTGGCTAATGAACTTATTACTTTCCACATTGAATATAATAAGAGAGTAGAAGGCGTTCGCTGCCATATAAAAGCTTGGAAAATTTATAAAATTTACATTTACTTAAAATGTTTTTTATTGAGAAACAAAAACATCATAAATTATCGTTTGAAAAAGTGGAAAATAAAGTGTTTCAAATAATTAATGAAAACATTAAAATGGTTAAAACATATGTTTGATTTTAAATTATGTTGAATTGAATGTGTCTAACTTGTTGGTCGTTCTTGGTACATTCTATAAATTGTACCCTTGTACTATGTCGGGTAATTCCAAGATTTATTTAAACAAAAAACAAGGTTTTTCAACGAATTGATAAAAACATTAAAATGGTTGTAACATTATGTATAATTTTAGATTATGCTGAATGTGTCTAACCATACATGGTTTATTTAAAAGGTGAGGTAATAATATTTTAACACGTGTAACATAGGCATGCGTAGAAATGCCGAAAGAACACAAATAATTTATTCCCTTTTTATTAGGCTCGATTATTGCAACCGCAAATGTGAATCGAAAACGTGAAACAATTGCTGAACATAAAAAAATATTACTATTGGTTTTCATATAAATTACTAGCTGAGTTACCCGGCGTTGCACGGGAAGTATATAATTCAAATACCTTGATTGTTATGCAAGAATTCTCTCTTTACATCGCTGTAGTTGCAATCACATATGAAAAGAAAATTATAAGTAGCTGTATTCAGTAACGGGTGCCTCCGTCAGTGCATCCAGGCGAAATTTTGTAATGATATTATTGGACATCCTGTTTGTGAGGATGTCATTTGAAAGCATGAGTTGTATTTTCGAATATTTTGTAGAAAATGTCTGGATAACTCAGTAGTTCCGGAGACGTAAGCTAGAAGAGCTTCACGATGTTCAATGGTTTCAGTAGCTCTAGAAGAAGACATCCTGCTTCGAACATTTTCAAGTCGTGTTTCACGCTGTTCAGTTGTTTCATCAGCTCTTGGAGAAGACATCCTGCTTCGAACGTTTGCAAGTCGTGTTTCGCGCTGTTTAGTTCTTTCATTAGCTCTAGAAGAAGATGTACTGCTTCGAACGTTTGCAAGTATTGTTTCACACTATTCAGTTGTTTCATTAGCTCTAGAAGAAGACGTAATGTTTCGATCATTTTCAAGTTGTGATTCACGCTGTTCGCTTGATTCAGCCATCCTTGCGGCTCTAATCTTCTTCGACTTTGCAGTTACCTGCCCAATTGATCTTTTTTTCGGTGGCATTTTTAAGCAAAAATGAAACGTGTAGCTAATTAATCAGGAATGACGGGCATTCAAAACAGAAATTAGTATTAATTTATCAAAACGATTTTAATGTTCACTTCGATACGTTTCACCGCGAACTGTGTTTGAAAATGTCTTTACGGAATTTTGTTTAAGCAAAATCAAATGTTATCTACAATCAAAAAGTAATCATAGATTAACACGTTTATAAACTGAAAACTTAAATCTAATAAGAATGTATAGTCACTTGAAATAATATTTAATACCTGGAAAATAATCACCAACAATTATTTTGAATTATTAAACACAAATTAATATTAATTTATTCAAAACGATTAAAACTACGTCCACTTCGATACGTTTTACCGCGAACTGTGGTTGAAAATGACATTTCGAAAAACAAAAGAAGTTTTTTCAAACTAAGGCAATTTTACACGTACAATAATTTGAATCCAAGGATGTTTCTTGTAGAAGATGCTATTTTCAAATATAAAACGCTAGTACTTTTCAAAGTAAATCAGTTTATACGTACAATATTTTTTAGTACCTTTCCTAGAATTGATTTTATGAAACAATCATTGATTTATTTAAGTAATAAACTAAATAAAGTAATAAACTATTGGCGTTTAGTATGAAACTACTATTTTCATTAAAAGCCGCATGTTGCAATAGTGGATTCAAATAGAATGTTAATTATTTCTGAAGTTATGTGGAAATTAGAACTCGCTGACTATGGACCTATGGTACATTTGAAAACAGGATATGATAAATAGGATATCACTAAACAGTACATGTCAAACCAGTAAAAATGGATTATTAGTATGGATAATATAAGTGTTCAGAGATTTGTCTTGAGTTAAAGTGATGAAAGATTGTCTTAAATTTAAATTAATAAAATTAATTTGAATAATTAAATCAATTATAGTAGAGGTATGATTTGTATATAACAATCGCACGCTAGATATCCTTTTTAAATTTCATGGCGATGGGTAAAGCGGCTAAGGCGTTATTTCAGAACAATCAAATAATTGTATCTTTACATGTAAAAATGATTTTTTGATCCAGGGGCGGACCTCCCGAATTCGAACATGTCTCTAATTTCATATAACCCCTTTCCAAAACTCATTCTCGTAACAAAATTTAAATTTTCGAAAAAATGTGTACCGCAGCCCCTAGACCCCGGGGTCCAGCCCCTTCCAAAATATCGTAAGGTTGGTTCTGGATATGCAACTTGTACATGGTAAAAATTTCATGGCGATCGGTTGAGCGGCTGAGACGCCCATTCGGAACAGACAAACAAACAAACAAACAAACAGGAATTCATTTTTATATATATGTATAAATAATATGTTATCAATCCTAACACAGTATCGTAATTATTTCTTCTACGAACCTGTCAAAATGCTTTCGACTATGTTTCTTTGTTCAACATAAGGAAGAAGAGGATGCTTTGCGTGAAATCGTGTTGCATGAGAAAAATGTAAATCGAATTATTTTTTGGTCATGGAAACACGTCTCGAATTATGTTTTCTATTTAATTTTTATCTTGTGAGTTGATAGCTCTCTTATTTTTTGACATAATTGTTTTCAAACACGTGAATATATTTTGTTTGTTCTAACTTGACCAATCTTATCATAAATGTTAAATTAAATTAGATAAAGAGTATTGGAAACTTTTAAAAGAAAATATGCATAGTAAGTTTATAATAAATTAAATGTACAAACTTTCTAAATTAATTGCTCCGTTTATTTTACTACATGTAAATTAGCCGGACTAAAAAAAACTGAACTGGATCATTTTCTACTATAAGAGCGCTTTTCCATTTGCAGGCACCATATAGATACACATCGAAGACGATATCGGTGGATCACAATTTGCTTAGAGGTGTACTAAACGCTTTTCCATTTGCCGACACATTACCGATTTATCGGTGCTGACACACCGATATTTTTAATTGGACGATAAATCGAGGACATTAAGATCTTTGTTGTGTCGGTTGATAATTGTTTGTCACCTGTTAATTTCGTATGTAATTTATACTTAAATTTTTGGTGATTTAGTGGGAAAATAAAATATAGTCCTCTTTTCCCAATAAATATTTTAAATTATACAATTATTAGCATAATTCCAATATATAAATATGGTTTTGTTTAAATAAGGTGATAACTTTCGAATGGAAAACGTATAGCGATGCTACCGGTAAGGTTATGAGGGTCGGCGCCGATATATCATTATAATAGAAAAACAGTTGTAGTTTATTTTTTGCTCGAGATCAGTTTTCCTTGATGTTGGTTTTAGTGCCCCAAGTAGAACGTGGGGCAGAACAGAAACAAGAACTCTGCTGGTTTATGCCATCTCTCGCAAGATGAGTTTAAATATCCGTTAAAAAAAAGACAGTTCACAGAGATTTAATGGAAGACATGCCCAGTTCCGACGTGGTAGTATGTATGCATGGATTTTGTTAAATGTCATTTAACATTAAATTTATTTGTTGTAGGAAACCCCTTTCTCAGAAGACGAAATTAAAAATGACTTCAAATCTGTTATAAAGGCTTACAAAGAGGCGGTTGATCATATTGGAAGCACAGGAATAAAATAAATGGTCAAGCTATTCAAAGACTTGCTACAAGAATTTTACGACAAAGAACGTCCAGCAAAACAGTCCGAACTTCAAAGGTTGCCCGTCCGAAGCTAAGAGACCAGTAACACTAATTTCTACTAGTAAACAGGAGACAAGGCCAAACAAGAACCCAGATACGCCTATCATTGCATCGAGTTTGGCCGGTCTATCGATTACGGTTACGGCTCAAAATTGTTGTAAATTATTAATTAATTACAGTAACTTACATTCTAGTTAATAAGAAGCGCATTATAATATACTAACATTTAGGCGTAGACTATTAGGCGTAAATTAAATAACAATTTTCATAACTTTAGGCATAAAAGAAAATGCAAACAAAATTAAAAAACTGCAAACAATAATAAAATTCAATATTTTAAGCCTAAGTGTTAAGCTACATAAAATTAAACCAAAATTACTAATTTGTTGACTAAATAGTATGAACAAAACTGAACCATGCCAATTGTTATTGTTTTTTTTGAAACCATAATTAGTACTAGGGGTCACCTGTGCAATTGCACAATTTTATTATTAATTTGTTTCTTTATTTCTAAATTTCTGTTGCTCGCGGACTCCCTAATCTTTTTTATTCAAATTTGGATTTTTAGAGGCAGCCAGCAGCAGCAGCAAAAACAAATATATTTTTTAAATTGTTTTTATTTTTGTTTAATAATTTCAAAAATTAAATTAAGTGTTTTATTTATTATTATTATTATTTATATTTGAATTCCGCTACGGGAAGCAAATTTCCACTCCAAATTTGACTTTTGCGCGTCTTCGAAGACGTACAGTTGTAGGTCCGTTTTTCGTATCGAAAATCTGGAAAAGGTGAATTATTTAGGAACAAAATTTAAACTTTTGTAAATAGAATATGTACTTACATAATTAAGAGAAAACCTCCTGATATACCACATTGTCGGTTACTGTGACATCATCAACAGTACTTCCTTGTTTTGGTCCTTCGATAATTTGAATTTTTAGAGCAGCAGATTGTGTTGCTCTTGATAGTGCTGTGTAAAGCTGGCCATGGGTAAAAATAGGTTAAGGAAGATAAATGCCGATTTTTTGAAATGTTTGTCCTTGTACCTTGTTTATTGTCATTGCTTATGCAAGACGTACTGGAAATTGATGTCTTATTAAATTGAAAGGTAATGCTGGATCGTTCGATGTATCTAAAGATATTCTTGGAATGAAATGTGTAGTACCCTTTACTGTACCAGTTAAAATTTCAACTTTATTAAGTTCCTATGTAAATATGTGACTGCTAATCTTGTTCCATTACACAAACCGTTTTTAATAGATAGGTTTCGCATAAGTATTACGATGGAGCCCTTTTTTAATTTTAAAATATGTGGCGGAAGACCAGAAGAATTTAACGAATTTAAAGATTCTGTTGGGAAATTCACTTGTAAATTACTATCATCGGTACCATCTTCGTTTTTAACGGAATCTACTGAGCAAAAGGACACTTCTTCGGCATTTATATGACGAACATCATCATTTTTAGGACAAAGAATCGCTCTCTGAGATACAGATGCCCATCTCCTGGAGTAAAGTTATTGCCAAATGTATCGGTAACGATATCGTCTGATAGAAATTCATTGGTATATTTAGTGAATATTGTGTTTTTTTAATTGATTGATCGGAGCAACATTTACCATCGCCAATTGAAAGAAGCCATGTGCAAAAAGTTGGATCAGTGATTGCTCTCATATTTGGATCGAGCTTAAATATTTGAAAAAGTTTCCATAGTGGTGACTTTTTTATTGTAGCATTTACAACGCTGACACGGTTTTCTCCTCGGATAACAGGAAGAATTTGCCGAAAGTCGCCGCCTAAAATAATAAATTTTCCACCGAAAGGTAAATTATTTTTCATTAAGTCACGAAATACTAAGTCAATAATTTCAAGAGCAACTGCAGGTGCCATAGGTGCCTCGTCCCATATAAGGCAATCAATTGATGTTAGTAACTTCCACTACCTCCACGAAATATTTCTGTGAATTTATACTTTGAATAGAGGACCAAATGTTTGAAGCAGCCATACGCTGTGCTTCGTTTAGATTATCCCAAACATATGGTTCATTGTTAGGAATACAAAGTGGTGCTGTAATAAGGTTGGCATATATTTCTGAATTTGGTACTGGTAATACAGTAAAGTGATCAAACCCAACATCTTGCAACGAAATAATGCAGTTCGTTCACGCAGCATCTTCACCTAGACCAGAATAAATGAAATCTTCAATCATATAAACTTTATAGTCGTGAAATAATTGTAATGGGTTTGAAGGATTGCAGTGACAAATAATTGTAACAAAAATAGAGCGTAATGATTTTGGAAGCATATACTTCGAAGCTTCAGAAAGACAAAAATGCCATTCTGCAGAATCGTTTATCAAACCTCTAGCTCGAGCAGCTTCCTGTAAGTTGAATATCCTACATTTTCAAAACTTTTTAAGCTTTCGAAGGAAACAGCTTCTCTTGCTTTAACCGAAAGTAATAAAAGTCGGAGGTGATACCGCTCGGTATCTTTTGGTGAAACTGCTATTATTCTTGGTATGTCTGGATATAAATGATTATGTGCAGTTGGATCATTCAAGTTTAAATCAAGAAACGATGTTAAAGTCGTTACTGCAATAGATTCACGTCGCAAATCATTTTCAATGCTATTCTCATTAAAAAATATTGACTGCCCATCTTTCAAGCGCACTGATAGCATAACAATATTATGGGACTGACCATGAATTGGACGTTCTTGGAGTTGCCAGGCTGCTTCTTGTGCACTAATGTAGCGACAGTTAAGATACTGCGAAATTTCATCGAAATCAACAACAGCTGTGGGATCATTATTAAAATCAACTTGTACACCAATTCTAGCACAATCATGTCCTTTGGTAATATATTTGTGAATATATTTTATGGCCTTATCTGTTGAACAAAGCTCAACATTTATATGAGCATTATATTTTAAGGTTAAAAACGGATTGTAGGGAACTACGAAACGATTATCTACATAAACATTTGAGGGCATAACTTCAGAAGTTATATTTAGACGTCGCCTATATTTAGGATAAGTTTCTTTAGATATATCGGTTTCTTCGCAGAATGGTTTCGGAAATTGTTTAGAACATTTACCATCAACCATGCAAACACAATTGGGATTTAAATTTCCACATGGCCCATGTATATTATGTTTTATTACCATATCGTATAGTTGCGGATGTGTAATTTTATTGAGAATTGTAGCTGAAATGATTTTGTCCACATCTGCAGCTGATTTTAACTTATCCTCCTTACAGAGTGTAAATAAACAATGAGCATGTGGAAGACCACGTTTTCGGTGCTCAATGACATAAACGTAACTGCATGTGTATCGTTCAAAAAACTCCTTTAATTTGAGATTGAACACTCGTGTAACTAAATCAGGGCGATCTGAAGCGTTTTGAAATGAATATAGTTGCGATTTAATTTTTGGCCACGCTGGATTACACGTAAACGTGATAAATAAATCGGAGCGCCCAAATTTTCTCACCATAGCCATATTGTCCTGATAAAGTTTTGACATAAAGCGTGGCCCACCAGTAAACGAAGATGGAAATATGAATAAATTACCAATCCTTACATTGTTATCATTACTAAAGCTATTCATATGATCTAAAAGATCTTTGTACGAATCAACACGAAGAGATTTTTGATTGGATCGAATATACATTAAGCGATTGGCTTCTACACGCGCATAAGCATATACAATATATTGCTGAAATAGCTTTCCCCCATAGTGAAGAGGATTAAAAATTGTTGGTCTAATTGCTATTTTATATGCGTAAATTGTAGGACGGTGGTAGTATTTCGTACAGCCGTAGAGTTCGTTGTATTATGAGGTATATTGGTAGTCCATCCAAAATCTCCATTAGGGTAAAAAAGTGGAAAAATCATTGGGTCCAAATGTTTGGATAGGAAGTTAATTCGCTTAATGCTCCTGCTATTGGTAGGATATACTGCAAAATCGATTTGGGCGGGTATGTTGCCATCACGATCGGGAACATAAATTAACGCAACATCATAAGCATTTGTATGTGCATTATACACTCTTTGATCATCAAAAGTAGGTAAATTAGACAACTTACCATTGTGGCAACAATTCGATTTAAGCTCACTTTTGAAGTTAAACTGCAGCGCAATGGATGCATGTGAACGAAAGCGGTCCAAGATCATGTGTCTGAGGAAAAAAAATTCTGAAGATCCCGAAATAGCCGACTTGTAAGTGAATTTGTGAAGTTCAAGATGAATTGTAGTTCTATTAATATCCACTTGGTGTTGTGAACGCCTCATTCGTTGCCGTTCATTTATTTCACTATTTTCATAATATTTCGGAAAATTTAACTCTCTTAATTATACAATACTATTTGTAATCACCAAAATCACATTAATTATTAAATCTAATTTCATCGAAAGTCGAACTGATTTGATGATGCGCAAAATTTTTGAATATTTTTTGTATTTATCCCGACGCGACGTGTTTAATATACATAATACGTATACGATACGTCATATTCAGTTTTGTTATATTGTAAGTTTAAACTTAATTTGCAAGTTTTTTACTGTGTCAAAAGATTTTAAGTTTTCTTAAGTTTTTGTCAAAAAAATAAGTTTTTTTATTATTCTAAACACACCCCATTTATATCTAAAAATATTAAACTGTTTTAGAACAATTCAATCAGGGGCTGCGAAATCCGCACGTAATTTTTCTAGAGCATTGCAAATTTTTTTGCATAATAACATAACATAATATGTGCGTAGTCAGACTGTCAAATTATTCTCTGTGTTGTGAAGTTGTGCTTTGTGTTTGTTCGTGTAATAACTAAATAACGTTAACGTATATAATTTTTGTTGTAGTTTTCAATATATTCTCAACATGGAGCGGTATTTCAAAAAAATTGGTTTGTTATTTTCGTTATATGTATTTATATACAGTTTCTATAACGCAACTTAGCACATATGTTATTAATATAATTAAATCTTAAAAAATATGTAGATAAATCTAATAGTCAAGGGACATCTTCGTCATCTTCAAATAGGCATTCAAATCTTTTACAGAAAGACAATTCAACCGGCCCTTCAGCGCCAACGACATTATCACTTGAATTGGATTCATCTGATGATAATAGTGATATCGATTCAGCAAAGGTACCTAAATATTTATTAATTTAATGATGCAATAAATTAAATTCCATGTTTTTGTTTATAGAATAAAGCCCAAAAACGGAAACTCTCAGCTTATTGTAAAAGTTGGGAATTGGACAAAACTTTGGAACCTTGGCTAATGAAAAATGAAAAGAAAAATGCATTTTGTAAGTTTTGCAACTGCGAATTGAAGGCAAAAGGAGGTGTGGGCGATTTATACAAGCATGCTGAACGGAATAAACACATACAGGCTGCAAATGCCTTAAATCTACATTCTGACATTACTAAGGCATTGGGAAATACCCAAATATCCAACCACAAGAGACAAGTGGCGATGGCTGAAATACAATTGAGCGCATTTTGTGCGGAGCACAATGTGTCATTTCTGACAATGGATCATATGATCCCTATGCTCCAAGCGGCTTTGCCCGATTCGACTATTGGAAAAGATATGAAGTGCGCTAGGGGAAAGACTACATCAATTGTCAAAAATGTTATAGTAGAGACTCAACTGAATGAATTAATTGGTTTAATGAAAATTCAACCATTTTCAATTTGTATCGACGAGTCAACAGATATTGGCACTGTGAAACTCTTAAGTATTGTTGTTCGTACTGAATTATCAGGCCAAATTAAGGATTTCTTCTTCGCCTTAATCAAAGTAGAAAATTGTAGCGCAGAGTCCATTTTTTCTAAAATTATAGAATTATTTCGAGAGAGAGATATTTGTTACAATAATTTTTTAATTGGATTTGCAGCTGACGGTGCCAACGTCATGACAGGTGCGAAGAATTCGGTGGCGTCGCTTTTTCGTAAGGAATGCCCTAATTTAGTAATTTTCAAGTGTGTATGTCACTCTTTCGCACTTTGTGCAAACTAGGCATGTTCGCTATTACCGACTTTTGTAGAAGGGACGACAAGAGCAATTTATAATTTCATCCAAAATAGTCCTAAACGAGTGAACCTATTTAAAGATCTTCAAACCCTGTTAGATTATAAACCGGTAAAAATGTTACATCCTTCCCAAACTAGGTGATTGTCGTTAGAAGCAACAGTCAACCAAATATTAAGTCGTTTGGAAGTTCTAAAGCTATTCTTCTTACATGAAGATTTGGAAAAATTTGAAGCAACCGAAAAGCTAATTAACAGTTTACTCAATCCATTATTTGAAATTTATTTAAAATTTTTAAAATTTATTCTAACTGATGTAAATAAATTAAATAGGCTTTTTCAAAGCGAATCTCCACAAATACACCGACTACGTCCTGAGGTGAAAAACCTTTACATAAAAATCTTAGAATATTTTGTTAAAGACGAATACATCGAACAAGTAGCTTAACAAAAAATTATCATAGCATACATAATGTAGGTGTGCTTAGCAATAAAAATGAGCTTTACTTTGGGGCAGATATTGTAAATTCATTACATATTTTAAATGATGCACTAGTATCAGAATTTCGTGAAAACTGCCAAAAATTTTACATAGAATTGTGCAACCAGCTCTTAAAAAGGTCCGATTTCGAAAATGAGCTCTTGTTGGCTATTAATTCAATAGCCCCGGATAGCGTAATGAATCGAACAATTAATTCGATTGTACATATATGCATCATGTTCCCGAACTTAGTTCCTACAAACGAACACCAAGAGATCGATGATGAATGGAGAGAAATTCGGCGGAAGAATTTTAAATCTATGGCAGCAGCAGAGAACGACGGTATAGATCAATTTTGGACCAATATACTTCAAATAAAACGTGGTGATGGATCACTGGCTTTTCCCAAATTACGGAAAGTTATAATGGCGCTATTAACCATACCAGTTTCCACAGCAAATGTTGAAAGGATATTCTCGCAAATTAACCTGAATAAAAATAAAATTCGGAATAAGCTTAATGAGACCACATTATCTGGCATTCTGCTGTCGAAAGACTACATGTCGAAAAAGGGTAATACATGTATTACATTTGAACATAAGCCAGACATGCTGGCCAAGTTGAATTCCACAATCTACGAAAAGTAATCTACTCGTAAACATGGTTTTCATTAAATTTTATTTCTGCCGCAGAATTTTTGTGTAGAAAAATTCTTCGTCAAAAGGCGTTATTTTTAAGACTGAATTTGTAATGTATAAAAAGCAATTTATTAAATTCTTGTATTTAACTTACACGGATGTGATCAAATCTTGCATTGCAAAATTTTAATGCTTAGACTTTATCAATCTTGATGAAAATTGGCACGCATGTGTAACTTCCGTGACAATACAAGTTGGTGGTGTTCCCTAAGGCAATCCACCCCCCATCCCTTATTTTCCACCCACGAATCGGTTAAATCATCGTTTTGTCAATTTTAACATATTTATCAGATACAATGATAAAATTTGATTGTATTTCGAGGGGAGCTATCCCGCACCCCTTATGCTCCACCCACAAATAAAAGAATTTCATAAAAAAAATTTTTTTTCTTTTTCAAATTATATTAAGTTTAATTTCAATTTGTGATATGTAATAATGTAATGGAACATTGTGCTGTATTTTTTATAATATTTAATTAAAAATGAATAAAAAGTTTTTTTTCTCCAATTTAAGTTTTTTACTGGTCAAAATTAAGTTTTATTTTTTTTTCGATATAGCAACACTGGTCATATTACAATACTTATACATGTATATTAGTATTTTATAATTACTGTTCTAAGTCAATGTAATGGTGCCTGTATATTAAAATCACACAACTAGCTATAACTGTAAATTTTTTAATAACACAGTCGTGTGGGTGCAGATTGCAGAAACATTTTTGTCTATTTCAAATATTTTTGTCTTTTGTTCTTAATTGAAACAAAAATTGTTTCTCGTGTATATCAACACATACTGACAAACATATACACATAATATACTAACTAACACATTGTAATATACATTATGAACAAAAGGAAAAGTGGGGAAATAAAAATATTTTGTGAACGAAGTATTTTATGTAAACGATGGTTGCTTCAATCGGGTATGCTTATATATTGTAATATAGATAACCAATATACATACATAGAATAAAATAATCCAAAGAATAATCCAATAACCAATATAATCATTAAGGACAAAAGTATCAAAGAAAAAAGCTCAAACTGAGCAGTTACATATAACAAATGCCGACTTTCCAAATAAAATAATTTTAATACACTTTTTCATTCATAATTCAACACATGAATACTATTATATTCACTTTGATAATAGCCCCCACCTGTGATTAAGCTCAAAGTGAATTGAAGCATTAAGAATTATAACATTAAAAGATCGAGCATAAGATAATCAAATGTCTCACTGCTGTAACATCCGAGTCAATACGAAATAGAGTGAACGAAGTTGCTAAAGGTTTGCGGTTAAAAGTTTCAAATGAAATTAAAGGCAAAATGATTTCATTAAAGGGGGATTCAGCGACCGGTTTGAACCGAAGAATTATCAGTATCAACATGTAGTACTTGTTACATGGAAAAATTGTGCTGCGAACTCTTGCGATTAGACAATTGAACCAGAAACATACATGCGATTATTTGAAGAGTGTAATAATCACTACTCTAACTGAATTTGGTATCGACGTGGACTAATTGTATACAATAACATCAGATAATGGTGCCAATATGTTAAAAGCGATAAAACTTATACAAGACGATATCATTATTAATGACACCGAACTTGGCGATAATGACTATGACAACGATTATTTGATGGAGGATATTAATTCTGACCAGTTACATAATCCAATTTTATGAGATAGTGAACAGCCAGATGAAAACAAGCCCGTAGCATTCGACGATGTTAACACCATGCCAGAGATCACAATTGGTCAAAAAACTGCAATTCTGAAATCGGTACAATGCAGGTGGCGGTATTTAAATTACCTCAAGAGCGCACTACTTCACATAAAACCAGCAACTGCCGTGAACTCTCTCTCTCGAAGAAGCTGCGAACATCAACTATCATACTATTGATAAAAACATTGAAGCTTAATCGGCCTATTATAGACTGTTGGAATTCGACATATGATATGATATTGCGGTATACCTAGAATTTCGTGAGTTTTGCGCAGAATCTTGCAGTACAAATTCTTTCATGAAAGTGTCAATAACAATGTGGGATATTATGGAAGCTTTCTCTAAAGTTTTTGAACCAATGAAACGTGCTATGCTGCTACTTCAAACCGATCAGCTTACCATTGGAGATTTTTTTTTTTTTTCGGTATTTGGCTGAAAGCAAAACTGGCAATTTCAAATATCACTCAGCTGTTTTTGACAATGTACCAGTGAGTGCAGTGTTATATTTGGACCCCAGGTTTAAATCGCTATTGCCATTGCCTAAAGTTGAAAGCGCTAGGAAACATTTATTGGAAACTTGGAAGCTGCATAAGACTTTTCAACCAGTTATAGAAGACTTATGCATTGCAGTTCCAGAACCAATTAATCCTCACTCTCAGTCTCAAATAAAACAACAATCATCCCACAACCTTGTTTATTAACATATTTTGAATTTGCTATTCTAAATTTTTCAGGCAAGCACAAAATAATATTATGTTAATGAATTAATTCATTTTGAATATTTTATTTTTTGGTTTTCTGTGATTTCTATAATAATATATAAAAGCCCAGGGGTGAGATGTTGTAACTTCAAATTTTCGAAATTCGAACAGAAAGTCGAAAATTGGTATGTTGTAAAATTTTCGAATCGCGATAATGATACTTTTGTATCACTCAGTTTATTTAAAGTGATGTACGAGCGATTCGTCAAAATATATTATAATAATATCCCTCATAAATTGTTGTTTTTTAATAAAATCTTTAAGAATTAATATTTATTTAACGTTTTTAATACCAACTAAATGTCAAATTAAAAATTTTGTTGTTAATTTATCTTTGAAAAATGGTTGCCGTATTGACGTATCACTTTGGAGTCGAAAATTTTACAACATGCCAACTATCACTTTTTCGAATCGACTTTTAAAGTCGATTCGAATGAAAGTGATGGTACAACATCCCAGCCCAGGTCAGTCACTCACTGATTTCGTAACGCTCAATGCATACTATGATTTAAAAATAAAATTTTAAAAAAAAATATTTGAAAGAACGGTAAAATTAAAAATGATCATAGCAGTCATGATTCAGAATAAAAAAATGCAATCTAAACAAATCGCTGAATTCAACTTTAATCATTATTTTTCAGTTCTATAGCGCTTATCCAGATGTTCTATTATAATTTTAAATAATTTTCATCAATTATCCTGTAAGTGATCAATTTTAATTTGATCAATTCAAATTTATGTCGAACATAAGACAATTGATTGTCTTTATTACAGTTTCAATTTCAATAATTTGAATTAATCTAAATCCAATACATTTTTTTACCAAATCGAATTACCCATATTCGGTAAGAGACTTAAAATTTCTTTGAACTCTATGTCTATTATTAATGGCAACGGGATGAATGATACTTTACTCGCAAAGCAATGTTGTATGTAGAGAAATTTTGTAATTATTTTGTAATTAATAAATCATACTCATGCACCAAAATTGAATAAAATTAAATCAGATAATCATGTACTAAAATTGAATTGATCATAATTTTTATTGAACTCATTCAAAAGACATTTTACAGCAAATTTCAAAATATCTTAGATCCAAGAGACACACTGACCTATTTTGGTAGTGTAACATACTAAATCGGACAATTTTATCGCGTTAAGGTGCTGCAGTGTACGATCTATTTTGGCAGCAGAGCACACTGTTTTAAACAAAATTCATGTGATATACTAAGACCTATATATTATTATAGATAGATTTTCGAACAAAGAAAACAGTCGCAGAAGGCGCCCCAGAATAACCTAGTACAGTATAGTATTTAGAATTATTTTATTATAAAGTTTTTTTGATTAAATATATATATCTATATGTTTCAAAAAATGATGTTTTATGAATTTCCGCATAAATATCTCCAGCGACATTGGAGCGAAGCGGAGGGACGGAGCGAAGCGAATCAGACAAATTTTTTCCGGAGCGGGGGGAGTGTGGAGCGAATTTATATCCATGCAGAGTGAGAGCGAAGCTGGAGCGGTATTTCTTTCGCTCGGAATCCCTGGAAATAACCCAAACCCAAGCTTTAAAGGCTCCAAAATGGGTTTACTTTGTCCTAAATAAACTCCAATTACCTTAATAGGGATCTTAGGCATTTCATCAATAGTGTACACTGCACAGTATTGGCCAAAATTCATTATTTGAACTACGGTAAATGGGCAGTCCATCAATATTTTTAAATAAAGAAATGCTTACTTGTTTCTCAATATTCCAGAGTTCATTTTCTAGAGAATTGTTTAATCCTCTATGCCAATAGCTTCCTTCTCCCATTTTTGTAATATCTACGACGATTGGCGTGGCCAATAATGTTCTACTGTCTAGGTAAATATTTTATACTGCAGGTCGAATGAAATATTCTCAGTAGATCATTAACTGCGCGATGCTCGATGCGATGTTTTAAGGCCCATATTTTTAATTCTTCAATTAATGTCAGCTTTCTTCCAGTTGGGCCTGATCGTCGTCTTTGTCTTCAAAGTTATTAGTTTTTAGTTTCTAAAAGTTTTTGTAATAGTTCTATTGTACAATATTATTTTCAATATTTGGTAATGATGCAATTTGTAATTCAGATTATTCAATTATAGGAGGGGCTGACAAAATTTCAGATGCTGAAATTTCGAAGCGTAAATAATTTATATTTGAATGTAGATGTATAGATAATTAAAAATAAAAATTAAATCAAATGTAGACTTACTTGCATGATTGACAAAAACAGCTGAAGCTGGGAAATTATTTACTGCTTCGGAATCTTTCACATCATATGCTTTACTGAATCGATTTCTACTTGTGTTGAACCTTTGCAACAAAATTTATTTTTTTACGTTTCGGTAAAACGATGTTGTCGTTTTAAACGTCCGTGGCAAAGTGTTTAGCATTATTAAAGAAACATTCATCTATAATCTCTGAGGTGATTTTTATAATGAAAGTCAACATTGGCTTATGAAATACCGGACACAATAAACCACACTGTGTATAAAAAGCGGAATTTTAGAATTTGTGTTGACGCAAATACTAATTTCTGTATTTTGCTGGTTTCTACATAAGAATATTCCTATTGAGGTATTGTTACATAGTGAGGGTGTAAAATGTTGCAGTTTAGCATATTTTTTTAAAACATTAAAACAGAAATTCCGAACAACTAGTTTTGGCAAACAAAATCAAAAATAAAGCAAGTGACGATTACGCATCAAATTAGAAGATAAAATTCTAGTGAACAAAAATACGGACTAATTTACAAAATTCCATGTTAAGTTGGAGAAACAACTCAGACCAAAACTGAAAGAGTAGGTAAATCAACCTAAAAAAACGAGAACAATATTAAAAAAGTACCTGGACAGAAAACATGCAAATTACAGAACAGCTTTGGTTAAAAATATTTTTGAAAAGAAGCATGATTTCGATACTGATAATTCGGTTACGTTAGATTATAAAAAATAAAATAAAAATAAGAGATGGTTCAAAGAAGTTTGCCATATGCGGTCATCAAAAAATCAAAGAAAATAAAAAAAAAATCTACGATCGCAATCAGCCCCACACATTATCGTGGTCGTTACAGATCCCTTGTGATTATTCCAAAAAGAGAGTTTGATTACAGAAATGGTAAATAGCCATCACCTACCTGCTAGCACTTAAGAATAATGTCGAATCATTTCCGGCGTTGATCTTTGGGTTGTGGTTGGAGCTTCCTCGAAGACTCTTCAAAAATTACAAAACTGATGAGTAAATAAATACAAAATTGTCGAAATATTCTGGAGTAATCTCGAAAGCGTCGAAAATTTACAATTATTTGTAACGGCTGGAAACTCAATGCTTTAGTCGAAAAATGTCGAATAAAACTTCAAATCTGAAGTAATCTGAAAACTTCTCGAAATAACGCTAAAATCCTCGAGTATACATACTCTTAAATATCGTCCAGATCTTCGCTCAACGTCACTACAATTTTGAATCATCTCAAATAACCATCAAAAATCACGAAAGTCTTCAATAATTTCGAAAATAACCGGTTAAATATGGAATAATCGTATGCACACAGTATGTTACTCAAATCAAAACCAATTCTTGAAATTCAGGAAAATGTCGAATTCAAACCTAATAATTTTGAAAAATTGTACCAATAATGTCAAGTTGAATAGTGCCCAGTTTTCAGCGTCAAGTAAATCTCGAAAAACTTTTAAGTCATGAATAATCTCAATTTCCCAATATCGAAAATATCTGATTAACTTGAAATCGGGCAATCATTCGAAATCGGGGCGACCGGCAAATGCTAACTTTATTGTACTTCGGATTGATAAGGATCAGTATCTTAACAATCAAGCCCTTTAAAATGATACCCCAATTGTCATAGAAAACTTGAATAACAAATACTGAAGGTATTTTTGATAGATGTCAAAATTGTCAAATATAAAAAATATCCACCTCTAAAACTGCCTTGTCACCGACCCCTGAGATAGGTTAAAATCGACTTGCAAGATGTGACCTAAACAATGAATAAAGTTAGTTAAATAAAAGCTTGTAAAAAGAGGGATAGTATTAGGTGTGAAAGTAGAAACTCGGCTTTTTTCGGTCGAATTCAAGTTTATTGAAAAGATACTTGTTACAAAGATTAATATCGAAATATTCGCCATTACTATCAATGGTCTTTTGCCATTTATCGGGTAGATGATGTATACCTTCGCGATAACAACTTGGTGGTTTCGAAGCAAAATAGTTATCATACCATTTTCGGGCCGATTCGAATGCGTTGCGGGCGATTTCAATGCGTTCAAGTATGTTTTTAATGCAACCATTTTCAGAGCCGAGTTTCTACTTGCACAGTATATGTAATAGCAGAAAATAAAATGCGTATTCATCTTTTAGATTATCCCATACTATGTTAAACTCTATCAAGTTTAGTTGATATAAATTTTGTGAAGTTACACAGACCTGGGAACATGAGGTGTTGCATGCAATATTTACAAACCAAATTTTCACTGTATACCTGAACAAGTCCGTCTTACTGTTTTCCATAATTTGTTTAAGTGAATTTTGCTGTGTTGACGCAAATACTAATTTCTGTATTTTGCTGGTTTCTACATAAGAATATTCCTATTGAGGTATTGTTACATAGTGAGGGTGTAAAATGTTGCAGTTTAGCATATTTTTTTAAAACATTAAAACAGAAATTCCGAACAACTAGTTTTGGCAAACAAAATCAAAAATAAAGCAAGTGACGATTACGCATCAAATTAGAAGATAAAATTCTAGTGAACAAAAATACGGACTAATTTACAAAATTCCATGTTAAGTTGGAGAAACAACTCAGACCAAAACTGAAAGAGTAGGTAAATCAACCTAAAAAAACGAGAACAATATTAAAAAAGTACCTGGACAGAAAACATGCAAATTACAGAACAGCTTTGGTTAAAAATATTTTTGAAAAGAAGCATGATTTAGATACTGATAATTCGGTTACGTTAGATTATAAAAAATAAAATAAAAATAAGAGATGGTTCAAAGAAGTTTGCCATATGCGGTCATCAAAAAATCAAAGAAAATAAAAAAAAAATCTACGATCGCAATCAGCCCCACACATTATCGTGGTCGTTACAGATCCCTTGTGATTATTCCAAAAAGAGAGTTTGATTACAGAAATGGTAAATAGCCATCACCTACCTGCTAGCACTTAAGAATAATGTCGAATCATTTCCGGCGTTGATCTTTGGGTTGTGGTTGGAGCTTCCTCGAAGACTCTTCAAAAATTACAAAACTGATGAGTAAATAAATACAAAATTGTCGAAATATTCTGGAGTAATCTCGAAAGCGTCGAAAATTTACAATTATTTGTAACGGCTGGAAACTCAATGCTTTAGTCGAAAAATGTCGAATAAAACTTCAAATCTGAAGTAATCTGAAAACTTTTCGAAATAACGCTAAAATCCTCGAGTATACATACTCTTAAATATCGTCCAGATCTTCGCTCAACGTCACTACAATTTTGAATCATCTCAAATAACCATCAAAAATCACGAAAGTCTTCAATAATTTCGAAAATAACCGGTTAAATATGGAATAATCGTATGCACACAGTATGTTACTCAAATCAAAACCAATTCTTGAAATTCAGGAAAATGTCGAATTCAAACCTAATAATTTTGAAAAATTGTACCAATAATGTCAAGTTGAATAGTGCCCAGTTTTCAGCGTCAAGTAAATCTCGAAAAACTTTTAAGTCATGAATAATCTCAATTTCCCAATATCGAAAATATCTGATTAACTTGAAATCGGGCAATCATTCGAAATCGGGGCGACCGGCAAATGCTAACTTTATTGTACTTCGGATTGATAAGGATCAGTATCTTAACAATCAAGCCCTTTAAAATGATACCCCAATTGTCATAGAAAACTTGAATAACAAATACTGAAGGTATTTTTGATAGATGTCAAAATTGTCAAATATAAAAAATATCCACCTCTAAAACTGCCTTGTCACCGACCCCTGAGATAGGTTAAAATCGACTTGCAAGATGTGACCTAAACAATGAATAAAGTTAGTTAAATAAAAGCTTGTAAAAAGAGGGATAGTATTAGGTGTGAAAGTAGAAACTCGGCTTTTTTCGGTCGAATTCAAGTTTATTGAAAAGATACTTGTTACAAAGATTAATATCGAAATATTCGCCATTACTATCAATGGTCTTTTGCCATTTATCGGGTAGATGATGTATACCTTCGCGATAACAACTTGGTGGTTTCGAAGCAAAATAGTTATCATACCATTTTCGGGCCGATTCGAATGCGTTGCGGGCGATTTCAATGCGTTCAAGTATGTTTTTAATGCAACCATTTTCAGAGCCGAGTTTCTACTTGCACAGTATATGTAATAGCAGAAAATAAAATGCGTATTCATCTTTTAGATTATCCCATACTATGTTAAACTCTATCAAGTTTAGTTGATATAAATTTTGTGAAGTTACACAGACCTGGGAACATGAGGTGTTGCATGCAATATTTACAAACCAAATTTTCACTGTATACCTGAACAAGTCCGTCTTACTGTTTTCCATAATTTGTTTAAGTGAATTTTGCTTTCACATATATTTAGAGAGGATTAGGAAAGTTAAATCAAGTAAAAATCCTCAGAAATTATTTGATACAAATTTTTTGTTAAATTAAATCCTACTCGTACATCGCTTTAAAATTAATCAACCTATAAAACTCAAGAAACATCATTTTCAATTAAATAATAGTAATATTTTATTTGTAAAAGCCAAAAAAGGTAGGTTACAGTTTTTAGAAGCAAAGGTAAATCAGTCAACCTTAAGCACCACCAATAAATAAAAAGAAAATGGTTTGTTTCAATTAGGGTGGTTAATTGAATGGAAAATTATGATGAAATTTAATACAAATTGAATATATTATATCGATAGGGGTGTGAGAAGATGATCGTAAAATAAGGTCATCATTATAGGTTAACAATTACATTGTTTCCTCTGAGCACTTGTTTCAAGATACATACTTGCTTATACTGTTTGTTGTGTTTTCTTTAGAAGAACATCTCGGAATACAATTTATTATTCAAGAATAAATTCGAAACGATGAATAAAACAATTACGATGATGCGATGGAGGAACATAGCTCCATTTCGCACATTTGATATAAACTCACTACATAAAAATCCATCGTAATGGTATAATAATACGTATGCTGTGCTAAATATTGATCTAATGTATTATTTATTTATAATATTGTGTAGGTATGTTATTTATATTATGCTTCAGAAATAGCAACATTGAAAAAACGTTTGAATCTAAATCGGGTTCATACGATTTTGTTTAGTAAAGCAAACATTATTCTACCTACCAACCCATTTCATTTCATTGCTTCACTCAAAAGAATAATTCTTGCTCAGCTAAATTGAAAAAATTCAAACAAATATGTAAATTTTGAATTCATTCATATATGTACTTTGTACTTAAAATTAATTTATACAAATATGCTGAAGCCTTTAGGAATAAACAGGCAGACATTAACATATAACGGTAATCTGTTGAAAATTGTTATTGCATAATCAAAATTTATCTTTATTTACATTTGAAATAATTTCATCAGCTTATAATATGGGCAATGCACCTTGGGCATAATGTTTTAATTTCACTGTATTTCAGAAAAGGTTTATAAACCGATAATGATTAAAGAACATACATATTAGGCATGTTTATGCTTAAAATGAGTTTCATGGTTGAAACTATGTATGTATTAGGCTGTTGTAAAATTAATGTCCGAATTGATCGCAAACTTTGAAGCGACGTAACTCAGCTAGTAATTAACATGTTTAATCGAAGCACGATCGGCTTCAACACACTTCTGACAACGAGATGCGTATCTTAGGCAAGGCACATAAGGCATGCAAGGTCTGATTATGGAAGTGTTTCTTCTTCACGAAGTGATCCAAGTGTTTGAAAAAGTGGTAATCTGTAGGTGATATGTCTGGCGGACGAAGCAGATCCAGTTTGCGTACGGTGAGATGTGAAACTTGCGGTCGATCGCTTTTGTGCAGATTCGGCCCCCTTCGGTTGACCATTGCAGGCTGAGTTTCTCGTGCATCTTGTGCAGGCCGTTTGCAGAGTTTCTCGTGCATAGTTCACCATCACCAGGTTTCAGGAAGTGGTAGTGCAACACTTCTGATGAAATCCACCATACACTAACCATAGCCTTCTTCGGGTGAGCACTTCGCTTTATGAAGTAATATCACTTACGATTATCGTACTGGAGCCAATTCTTTTCGTTACATGAAAAACTTTACATCATAGTCTATAGAACGGAGTCGTTAGAGACTCTTTACTATCTCTACATTCCTGTTCTTCAAAAATTTCAACTCCGTTACGAAATTTTCGAACCAGGACCGAATGGTGCGATCGTGTTCTTGGCCGAATGCAGTGTTGATTTTATTCGCCGATTCGGCAGCATTAGTTCCAACTTTGAACTCGTAAAGAAAAATTGGATGAAAGTTACTTTCCTCCATCGTTCGCTTTGGACGTTACACTAATGTTAGACTAAAAATAAATAAAATGCAACTCAGTGGCTTACATAGCAGCGAAAGGTTTGCTGAAAATAACGGTATTTAACAATAACTATGGGACTGGTATAATGATAGACAAAATATTACACTTCGAATATTGGACATTTATTTCGATACTATACCTAATACCTTTGACAATTTAAATAATGAACCGCTGATAGTATAATTTCGTCTCAATGATCTGTAGCGGTTTCAACCGCCTTTGCAAGCATTCACTTAACTGTTGCTCTAGTTTAAGTGAATATCACACTTTGGTTTGTTAACCAGACCACACGCCCTAAATTGTGTTTGCATAAATTAAAATTAATACAGATATGTTTAATAATTTATCTGTTTGCTTTTATAGGCCCATAAAATGGATGTCGGTCATCTTTAAAAAGGACTTACAATTTTCGTAACAAAGAAAAGCTTATTTACCTTTTTCTTGTCATTAACTTTTTAAATTAAAATAAAATATTTAAAATTTTATTATATTTTAAAAAACAATTTTTTAGATCACAGATCTTGTCAGAACGTTTAAAATATAATCATTATGTCCTTCATTTGTATCCTTTCAATACCTCTAATTTGGAAAAACTCCTTCACTTAAGGTAAACACGATTATTACGGATAACGAAGCGAACTTTGTTGCAGCATACAAACTCTCGAAACTCCACCATTTGGATTGTTTCACCCATAAGCTCAATTTGGTAGTTCAAGATGCTGTAAAATTAATTAAACCTATTTATTTAAAAGTGAAGGTGAGTGTAGAATTGTTTAGTAGGAGTACCAATGCTAAATTAAAAAGTTTCCAGTAACAACTGAATGTTGGGATTGGTTTGAAGCTAAAAAACGATGTGGTGACAAGGTGGATTTCACATTCCACATGTTTAAACGACTGGGCAATTTAAGAGAATGTATTAATGCAGCATTGGGGGAATTGGCCACTCTCAGCAAATTGTGCATACTATTGTTTGAACTAATAACAGTTGAACTAAGCTCAGAAGCCAATGTTTCTATTTCGAAAGTCGCGGCTTTAATTGATAGCCTTATAAAAGTTTATTTGACGCCTTATTAACTGGAATTTCTAAACGTTTCGATAAGGTGGAATTCAACTTAATAATTAGCAAACCTACATTTTTGGATCGCCGTTTTAAAATATAAACGCATACAATAAGGCAAAACATGTAATCATCGTGAACGTGTCTGAATTAATCAAAGCCATTGAAAGGAGCGTGATCATTAAAAATCCGATCCCTGGACACCATAGATTTGATTTGGGGTGACTTCGACCGAAGGCGGAATCAAATTACAACAATGCCACAATCTTGTTCCATAATCGAAGTTAGACAGTACTACGAAGAGAGTGAAATCAGTCGTTAAGAAGACTCCTTAAACTGGTGGAAGTTCAGAGAGCTAGTAGACCCTAGACTAGCAAAATTACTTCCATAGTCGCAACTTCAGTTTCTTCGGCGAGAATTTTTTCTAAAAGTGGACAAATTTTGTGTTAGAGGCGTAGTCGTTTTGTTGTAAGTTGAATTAATATTGTTATGTTGGCACCACTTAACCATGCGGATTTCCGTTATTCTTACTTTATGTTCAAGTACATAGCCGTATTTTATTTGACCCGCATTTTGTATTGTTAATTTACAATTGTATTTCAACAGATTATGGGTCCAGCCCATCTTTGAAAATCAAATAAATGTCAGGCACCACGTTTTCAATTCCAAAACTCATTGGACGGGAAAATTATGATTCTTGGAAAGTTTCTGTAAAAGCATATGATAAGATGATCAGAAACCACAGGAGTGTCACTAAGGCGTTAAAAAAAATTACACTACTAATTGATCCTATAAATTATGTACATGTGCAAGATGCAAAGTCAGCTAAAGTAGCGTTTTCGGATTCAGGATTAACGCAAAGAGTTGGTTTAATGAGAAGTTTAATAACCACCAGATTGGCTGATTGCACATCAATAGAAGATTACGTGAATAGAATTATATCAACTGCATATAAATTGAATGCAATAGGTTTTACGGTTGGTGATGAGTGGACAGGTACTTTATTATTAGCCGGATTTGTAAAAGAGTACAGACCGATGATAATGGCAGTTCAAAGTTCAGGAATAAAAATTAGCGCAGATTCGATTAAAAATCTATAAACTATTTATCTCTGCTGGAGTATTTCAAGGTTCTATACTGGGTCCTATTTTGTTTAACTTTTACATTAATGATATTTTTAATTTGAATCTTACTGGTGTTTTGCAACTTTTCGCGGATGATGCGGCCATTGTTTATTCATCTGATAGCCCCAGTATATTGCTCAATAATATTACTGCTGATTTAAAATTAATAATTTTTTGGTTGGAATCAAATGAATTGTCAATTAATTTGGATAAATGCAATTACTTAATTTTTGATAATAGAAAACTGCCAATTGACTTCCCTTCCAAAATAACGTTGTATAATAAGAACGTTCAACAAGTTGCTAAATCTAAATATCTAGGGCTTATAATTGATTCCAAACTAAATTTCAGTGATCACGTTGTCCATGTCCATAATAAAATTGCTCCTTTCTTGCATGTTCTCTGGAGAATTAGAAACTATATATCTGAACCAGCCGCATTTAATATATATTTTGCTCATATTAACAGTCACTTACTGTATCTCAATACAATTTGGGCAAATGCTGCTTCTGCAGAATTGATTGATTCCTTATAAATACTTCAGAATCGTTGCTTGAAAATCATATATAAATTGCCGAAATTAACATCTACAATGTCCATTTACAATGATAAAATTCTCCCGTTTGAAGTTATGGGTTATTTTCAACAGCTCCTTTTTATCCATAAAGTTAAATTGCATTTAATCAAATGCAATGTTTTGGTTAGAGAGGTTAAGGATATTCATGGTTATTCTACACGGAGTAATTCTGACTTTTATGTATCCGCAGTAGCTAAAACTAAGCGTGACCAAGTTAATGTATTTTTTTCTGGACTAATTCTTTACAACAAATTATCTGCTCAGCTTCGTGATATGACAAGTCTGGCTACGTTCAAATCAGCGTTGAAGAAATATGTATTTGATACTTGGTTCACATCTCAGAGATTTACCTTAGTCGATGTTCGTAAGGTTTAATGGTCTGTTGAGTGAGGCTTGTTTTTTATTTTTATTATTATGTAGTAGGAATAATTATTTCAAATTACACTAATATCAACATGAATTTAATTTGTAAAGTTAATATTAATTCTAGTTATTTGTTATAAATTTACTGTATGTCATTTTGGGGGAACTGCTAAGTTATGTTGTTAAATTATAATTACTATTTATCTGAATATTAATTGTTCGGTACAGTTTTGTAAACTAAATGAACAATAAAAAAAAAAAAAATAAAAAAAAAATAAAAAAATAAATTGCTACAAGATGTCAAAAATGAATATCAGAGTATATCACTGTTGCGTTAATTAGTAAGAATCAAACGTCAATAAAAAAGGATAATCCCAAGTTTATAAAATGTTACGAGTGTAATAAGCGAGGTCACTTTGTAAGGAATTACCCGAACAAAAATAAAAATGAAATAAAAGGTTCGTCAATGTAAAGTAAATAATACTGACTGGTACTTTGATTCAGCTGCAACGTCACATATGACAATGTAACCGGTGATGTTAAACGATATTTCAGAACCAGCGAACAGTGAAGTCGTAAATGCTAACAGTTGTATGACAGTTGAAGCTGTTGGTAATATCAAATTAAATATTAATGTTGATAAAAATATCGAAGAAGTAAGTGTCAAAAATGCGTTGTTCGTTCCAAATATATTTTCAAATCTTTTATCAGTTAGCCAGATCGTTAATACAGATAAATAAAAGTGACATTTGATAAATCAGGAAAAGAATGGTACAGAGTACTAACAAATATTTTCAAAAATTGATTCAGTGGGGTATAAGGAAGAAGAACTGTAGTGTATGTACCACACTGTGTTAATTAATTATTATAAGCATTCCGTTCTTGTAAAATAAGAAATGTGAGCACATAGGACGATGAGTTGAAACACATCAAAAAAAGATTAACACGTCAAAAAAATATTTGAAGTAAAACCAATAAAAATAATATAAAGAAAAAACGTCCACTTGGCGGCCGTGACAAGTGATCGTATATAATATAATAAAAAAGTTATTTTGTGATTTTGTGTAAGCCACATACAATATACAAGTAAAATAAAACTAGTGGCAGATAAAAAAGAGTGATTGTGAAATCAAAAAGCCAAATATGTAACGGATGGCTATTTTCTCATGCCATCGTTACAAATAACCATACACTCAAGGCCGGATTAATAATAACAATCAGGTCATTTCCCTTTTCGCATATCAAAGATAAATATAATTTCATTTATTATTTGCAATATGCACATGCCAAACAAGGCAAATTCTAAATACTCGTCTTACAACAGGAAACAATTTCCAAATTTCTCTTTGGTAAGGCGATGTGATAAGCGTGCCCGTTCATACACGTTTTCCAACAACTATAAATTATTGTAGTTGGGGCATTCGTGTAATATATTTTTTTTTTATTTATGCCGTTTTGCATTTTTGTTTTTTTTAAATTAAGTGTATGAACTTGATTTCTCAATTTTCAAATTTTATTTTTTTGTCAATTTGATAAAAAATTGATTGTTTTGTTTTTTTTGAAGAAAAAAATATTAAGAAACGGGAGTTATTTTTTGAAATTGAAGAAAAGAAGTTGGGGATTTTAGCTCACCGCGGAGCAAATCCAACGGGTTTTTTTTTGGTTTTTGTTTTTTTTGATTTAAAAGGGTTGATTATAACAAGAAACCGTTCGATTTTTTTTTTGAAAAATTTTAATGTTAAGAGAAAGTTTGTGTTTCTTTTTACAATTTAAGAAAAAAAAAATACAAAAATAGTTGAATAAAAAAAAAATATATGAAAACTGTACCACTGATCAATTGAGAGTGGACTTAATGTCTTAATTATGTGATTTTTGTGATTAAGAAAAAAATATTGTACTAAAATAGTTAAATTTAATTAGAGTGAAAAAAAATAAAAATTATAGAACCTGTTTTTTTGTTGTTTGAATGAGAGTTTTTTTAAAAAAATCAAGTTTCCAAATTTTTTTTTTGAGTGTATAAGGAAGAGTTGGTGGTTTTTATTTGCCAATATAACGGATACTTTATAGCCATCAAGCGTAAGGTAGGTGATAAATTTAATTTTCTTCTTTTTATTATTATTTTTATTTTTTTTTTATAATAATATGTATCTGTGTTTAAGTCTAGCGGCTTATATTATGGCCGCTAGAAATTTCACTGTGTCTCTTTTCATGTCCGGGTGATCAAACCTAGTTGTAAACTTTCTTTTCGTTCCGCTAGTGGTGGCGTAGTCCGCCAAATTTAAATTTTTTTCTTCGTCTCTTTTTTTTATTGGTTCATCTCAGGATGAATCACCGTCCCAATCACAGAAACAACCTAGCAGCGTAACTAGGTCTTAAATGCTCACTCACCATCGAATAATCGCTGCGGTGAGCTGAGAGCATGAGACAACTTCCTATAATGAGATGAGTGTTAACTCATTTCGTTACAAATATTAGGCAAAAATATGTTTGCATGAAAAACTTTAAAACAGTTATAAAAATAAAAAAATTGGGTCTATCCGACTCTCGGACACCACTTTCCCCAGGAAGCATCCGTTAAAGATCACAAATCCAACCATTTATATTTTACAAATATTTTCCGTTATTTTGGGCAGGCGTTATTTTGCGCTGGCATAATATCTCACGGCTTTTCTCAAATTTGGTGACCTCTTCCCGAATATCACAATTGATCACGGCAATTTAAACCTTCTACTCTCATACCGCCAAATCACAGACTCACAATGCTAGATTATTTAGAACTGACACGTGTTGAGCAGCAATCAAAGTGGTATTCGCTACTTTTCATCTTCGACCTTTAATAATTAGATCCAGTTATACATCTCTAGTATACCGTTGGAAGTCCTTAATAATTTAATTTACTCCATTCAGAGAGTATCCACAATTGATTGATTGATTGATTGATTGAAATGTTCGACCAAGCTTTAAGCAAGATCTACCCGGAGTTATTAATGGCCGAGCCTCACCGAACACCTTGTTACATACAACATAAAGAGGATTTGGGTAGGTTTAGTTAGTATGAAAGAAATTGACCCGGTTACAGACACACATTGGCCAATAGTTAGTAACACAATGACGATACATTTCTAAACTACTTTTAAATTTATTAAAATTAAAATTAAAACTGCACTCTGAAATAAAATTTATTAGTTTACTGAATCAGATTCCTGCGCCCTTCAGAAATCATAATCGTAATTAAAAAATATATACTTATAATACTATATAATACTCATAAATTAATTTGAAATTGACTTAAAACTAATAAATATAATCGAAATCGACTGATCATTCACATGATTTCCTCCATACTGGTCCCTGTCGCTACTTATAAATATACTTAAGTTCACGCTATAATACATAAGGAGTTTCAGCAAGATCATCCACTAAATTCTACGAGTTTGATCTGTAATGGGCGATGTCCTGTAATGAATTATAATTAAAGTTATCAGTAATCAAATTAAAATATAAGGCGCTGTTACTAGATATGATTGATCGATTAGGATATACGGCCCATCATTATAGCAGGATTCCCAAACTCAAGGGTTCCATTCCGTTCACCCGTATATATGCAACAAAAACCTAAGGCTAAGATAGGATTCTTAGTTGGGAGAGACTCGACCCGGCTACAGCCACCCAGCGATCGATATTTAGTAAAAATTGTTAGTAATTATAAAATCGAAATATAATCGAATAGTTAGCACAGAACAACACACTTTCTAAACTACAACTTATTCACTACTTTTTGATCCTGTAGGGTTGATCCAATTTAAAATTAAATTCTGAAAATCAGGATTAATTTTAATCTGTATAATAATGATTAATACTGGAACTATATTATATTCTGAAAAATTAATTAACCATACAATTAACCTAATCAACAATAACCCACCTATCTTAGAAAGAAAATTAATATAATTTTAATTTACTTTTATGTTTTATTAAAATTAAAATTAAAACTGCATTCTAAAATGACATTTATTAGTTTGCTGAATCAGGTTCCTGGACCCTTAGAATTGACTTAAAGCTAATAGATGCTTATTTACATGATTCCCTTAATACCGGTCACTGTGGCTACTTATAACTACTATTTAGTTCAAACTATATTAAATGAATATAATAGTTTCAGCAAAATCTGCCACTAAGATTCTAGGCGTTTGATCTGTAATGGGCGCTATCCTGTAATGAATTATAATTAATGTTACGAGTAACCAAAATTAATTATAAGGCGCTAATAAACCCTTCTGCTTTAATGTGTACGACCAAGCCCCCAGCAAGTTTCCCGGAATACGCCGGGTCCACCGTACACCCTTTTACGAATAATAAAACGAGGGACAGGAAAAGTATGTTAGTAATAAAGCATCAACGCGGCACCAGACACCCAAGTAGTTGATAGTTAGTAAATAAGACAATACCATTTCTAAACTACATGAACATTAACTGCTTGATTCCTGGAGCTTTGAGTTGGGCCTTAACTTTATTCCTGAAAATTAGGATTAAAATGATTAATTCTGGAACAATCTTAGATTCTGAAACAAGTTAAATTATTTAGCAGAATCCTTAAAATAAAGCCCTCTAACCACCTATGATCTTATTAATCTAAGTATACTTAAAGTTATATCTTCATCAGTCCTATACCACCTAAATACCTAAATAATTCAATAAATAATTTAAAAAAGTCCTCTTGGTGACACCCCTTCAATTTTAACAATTTATTAACTATTTTATCAAAAAGCTTACAAAATTATTGCTAACTGAGCTTCCTCCTGGAACTCCTCCAATCGTCACCAAAAACGTAAACACCAATTTACACTCCACTCAGAAAGACCCTCTATAGCATAGTTTTAGGACATAGGTAATACATTTTACACAGCTTCAATTAACGATAAAATTCCAAATTAATTCGATTCAAAGTTTCTCGAAATTTGCATTGGTTACTGATTACTCCCATGATACAAAAAGAACAACAAGGCATGCCCGACAGCTGCAATTACGTCATCGGGTGCAAAAATTCGCCCTCCAGCTTCTGTCACCTCTCCATCCCGTTCTGCCTCTAGCACGTCACTCGATGGTATCGTGATGCTATACCACGATACCACCGAATGACGTGCCAAAAAACAAAACAAAATAGAGAAATAACAAAAACCAAAAAGCAAATTCCCGCACCAGATGACCCAACTACAGCTGCCAAGCACACCCCATTAATTCTATGCATCATGGGTTACTCCGAATATTTCTGAAAATCAAGATCTATGTAAATTTGTTAATTGTCACCAACTACTACTTCTAAATTAAACTAAAAGTTATTAAACTCTGAAATCTTCATGGTTTAGTTGTTAAAATGGTTATAGTAAAAGTAATTAATTATGATAATTAAATTTCTCATCACGCTCATTAGTCCCTCAGAAACTTTAAATCAAAACCAATTAGCAAGACAATATAAAATTAACTTATTTAAAATATAAAATTAGCCAAATGTTCAAAAATTCATTATTTATTATATTTACAATATAAGGTGAGCAACGTGAGAATTGGCCGATATAATTCTTAACTCAGTGCTTCAGCCTGGACGGAGCATCGCTGTGGACCATTCGAAAATACAAAATAATAAAACACAAATAATACAAAGTCAGGATTAACGTTAATTATCATTTGTTACCGAATCCCACCTCCTTGTCATAAAGCATTTCATTTTATATATCTTCCAGCTCTCCTAAACCTGCGCCACCCTAGTAGCGTGATATTATTTTAAAGCCTCTCTTAGTAATTTGATATTAGAAGTTATATACGACTTTGAATAACAAGCGAATTTATTATTCAGAAATAATACCTTTAAAGGCGGTTTTATTCACAAATTCACAAGTAATATATCAATCAACCTGTCGTTGATATTTCAATCATTAAAATGTCAATAAAACGTCACAGAAATGGTCAATGTCAGAAATATCAATGCCATAGAAACGGGAATATCTCGCTATATTTAAAAGCTTACTAGATAAAATTATTTTTAAAGGTTGACGATATTATTTGCCACCAGCAAAGTATTTTAGGTAAATTTAGAAATTTAAATTTCATATTACACGGTAATCTAATCATTTTATCTTAAATACACCTAGGGAACAATTGTTGGAATTTGCAAGGTATATTAACGGTAGAAAAATATTTCTTCGGAAAATTCGACATTGCCTCGATAAACAGATAAACAAATTTATATTATTCCTTATTGTTAAAATGACCCCCACGCAATGCTTCAACCGACTTCAAATTTTGTGAAGAAGTAGATGTTGAATTGTCAAATTTATCATCAACATAAGAAAAAAATCGTCGGTCCCGTTTTTAAGAAAATCTGTTTGGCAGTTTTCTCTTCCACTGCAACCCCCTCTATTTTATACTCGAATAGACCTAAAAGTTAACACAAACTGCTTATTACAAAAATCTATCTTTGTACAAAATTTCGACCAAACCAATCAATATTTATTAGAATGGGAGGCAAAACAAAAATAATAAAAATGTGCGGCTGAACGGACTTCGGAAGGACGGACGGACGGAAGGACGGACACGACTATTTTCGGATCGTTGTTTCGGGGTCCTGGTAATCTAATTCGTCGAGAAATGTGAAAATCTGGAACAAAATTTTTTTCGCGATTACAATACTTACCCAATATAACTTCGTTATAGTGGGAAAAGTAAAAATTTAAGAAATAAACCAAAATGGGAAGCGGAGACATAGTAAGGAACCCGTAATACAAGAAAATATCATATTGGACAACAACAACAACAACAGTAATGATGACAACGAAACAAAAACAACAACGGAAATGGCAGCAATTGCACTTGCCGTGTATTTAATCGGTGAGTTATATGTAAAAGACACCTAAATAAGGTAGACAAATTAGCCAAACAAACGGCAGAGGCGGTATAAAATTAATTAAAATTAGAAATAAGAAACATTTTTGTCTTGAATAGATATAATATATTTAAGTACCAAATTAAAACTAAATATTTTTGAATAAAAAAAATAATGATAATTTATTAGATAGATGATATTAGATATTACATTTTTTTTTTATAGATGCAAAACTTGAGAGAATTAATAAATATAATTAAGGCTAGGAAAGAAAGTGTTTCTAAGAATCCAAAAAGAAATTTCACAGATAAGTTAGAAACAATATAAAACGTAGAGAAACAATATGCGACAATAATAAGTACCTAAATTAGATTTTAATGACTTAGAGGTACAAACTTTAAACGATATGTATACAAAAAATTACAAACTACTTGAAGGATTTGTTACAGAGCGACAAATTAAAATTTTAAGTGAAACAATAAGTGCTGGTAATCTTGAGGAAAATATAGAAAATAAAATGGCTAATTTTGACTTTTATCAGTCGATGAAGATAATTCCCGAATTTAAAGGACAATTCGTGGAACTAGAATTTTTTTTAAATATAACATAATTGGTGTGCGATTCTTTAGCGAATGACGTAGAAAAGGCAAAGTTAATTAAATTTATTTGGTCGAATAAGATAGAGGCTAGTTCCAAAATAAAGTTGGGTAATAGTGCTGTTCCAAAAGACTTTGTTGAATTAAAGAAATTATTAGCAAATTACTTTCCTAATAAGGCTACGGTACAAACGTTTCATAGTCAGCTATCTCGTGTAGTGCAAAACGGGTCGACAATAGATGTCGATATATCGAGAATAGAATCCATCATTTTAAAATTAAGCAAACTAAATAAAGAAACGATAGTGGATGGTGATGCCAATACCATCGAGAAGTTAAATGAATAATTAGCATTGATTGTTTCCAAAAAAGGTCTATCTGAACCTCAGAAATCATTCATCGTAGCAGCCAGACCCACTACTTTTGCAGACGTTGTTAAGCTCGCAAAAGAGATGGATGCAGCAAATCAAAGTGTTGCGGTAAAATACACAAAAATAAATTTCATAAACTCACAATATAGTACACATGATAAAAATGTAGGAATGAATTCAAATAATTATAGGGGTCAAAGATTTGGAAGACCAAATAATCGTGGTAGTATGCAATGTTATAGGAATTTCCCAATGGTCAATAATCAGGGCCAGAGAAGCTGGAATAATCCAAGACCATGTTATCAGAGTCAAACATACGGAAATAAACCGAGGGCCGGTAATCAAAGCCAAGGGTACAGGTATACACCAAAGGTTAGATACCAAACAATGGAGTTTAGAAACACTTCTAATAATAATTTTCAAGGTCAACAGTGCCGAAGTATACCAAGTACAAATCATACTAACAGAATAAATTATATCTCAAGTCAAGAGCCAAAAAACGAGGTGAACTCTCTCCCCGGGAGAGAAGACCATATCCAGGGATTGGAACAAGAGTTTCAGAACCTACAAGTTTAAAAAAGGAATATTGAAAATATATCATATATATAGCAATTTAAATAATTACATTGAAGTACACACTTCACTTAGTAAACACAAAACAAGACTTAATTTTCTGATCGACACGGGGTCAGATATATCACTCATTAATCTAAACAAATGTGATGAGCAGAGCGGCGATGCAAAATAATAGGCATCACCGACAAGTAAAACTGCACAATGGCGACAATATACTCCAATTTAACATTAGATAGTAATATTTTCCATCAGGAACTTCACTTTATGGCGAATGATTTTCAAATTCCAACTGATGGGATACTGGACAGACATTTTTTAAATCGATATTGTTTCAAAATAGACTGAAAACTACATAATATCAACCCGATTAGGTGAAAACTTAATCGAAGTACAATAGTTCAAAAATCTTCCCAAAATGATATTTATACATTCCTGCAAGATGTGAAAAACTGATCTAATTTTAGAAAAACAAGAAATAGAGCCGGGAATTTATGTGGGCAGTGGCATAATACCAGCTAAGGGCATAGCACATGCTAAATTCCTAAACACTACAGAAAAAGACATTATAATAAATAACTTTAGACCAAAAACCGAGCATACCCCGATCTACTCTAAAAAATACTATAGACAACTATATAATCAAAAAATTGAAATAAATTCACAAATATCACAGTTAATAGAGAATAAAATAATAGAACCGTCTGTTAGTCCCTATAATTCACCTATCTTGTTGGTACCCAAGAAGGACCAAGACAATACAAAACAATAGAGAATGGTGGTTGACTTCAGAAAGCTTAAAAATGTTGTAATAAATGATAAATTTCCATTCACTCGTTTGGAAGATATCTTAGACTAGTAAGGAAGAGCGAAATATTTTTCTACGCTTGATTTGTCCAATTCTTTTCATCAAATCGAACTGGATGAAGATTCGAGACCACTTACAGCTTTTTCGAGTGACCAAGGTCATTATCAATTCAAAAGACTCCCATTCGGATTAAAAATTTCTTAAAATTATTTTCAAAGAATGCTATCAATTTCTCTTTCCGGGTTAGAATAGGAAGCCAAGCATTTTTGTATGTAGACGATATTATAGTCCATGGTTGTTCAATTAACCATCACAATAAAAATCTAATATCAATTTTTTATTGTTTAAGAAAGTACAATTTTAAACTAAACCCTAAGAAATGTATTTTTCTAAATCAGAAACTAGCCCATACCGAAAAATGCAGACGAAGTGCATCGTTTCACAGCATTATGTAACTACTATCGTAAATTTGTCCCAAATTTTGCGAAAATTGCAAAACCTCTATATTCTCTTCAAAAGAAAAAAGTTCCATTTATTTGGTCAATAGAATGCGAAATTGCATTTAACGATTTAAAGCAAAAGTTAATAAATGCTCCGGTGTTGCAATATCCCAACTGGGATAAAGAATTCATATTAACAACCGATTCATCTAATTACGCATACGGCGCAGTATTATTACAGGGAGAGATTGGAAAAGATCTTCCCATTGCCTATGTAAGTAAGGATCTTGACAAAAGTGAAATAAACAAAGTTATCTTACAGAAAGAACTTCTCCCCATTCATTGGGCGATAAATTACTTTAGGCCATAATTTTACGGCAGGAACTTTAAGGTCGTTACTGATCACAGGCCATTAGTTAGTTAATTGAAAGACAATAAACCTTCTTCAAAAATGACAAGGGTGCGTCAAAGTTTATGTGAATATGAGTATGAAATATTATATCGGAAATATACACTAAATGTGGTGGCGGACGCGTTATCACGTATCAAGTGGGATTCCGACATGCTCAAGGCATTAATACCGAAAGATGCTGATGTTAAAGTTAGAACAAGATCGATGACAAATAAATCCCGAAACAACAATCAAAATATGAACAAAAATAATGAAATAAAAGAATTCAAGCCTGATCAACTTCATATTTGGGAAAGTACATCGTATAATGATGTTAAGAAATTAAAGCTTATTATAGAAAAAGGTTTAACTAAGGTGCGGTATAATAATAATGAATTAATGATTACAATTGACGAAACTCTACCAGAACTAGAATTGGTATTTGAGAAGTTAATTGAATCTATGAATAGGAACAGTGTATAGTTGACCATTTATGCAAACTTAGTTGTTGAGGTAATTTCTCATTCAATTCCTGTTTTATAAATTTTTAAAATAAAAACCAACAACAAGGAAACCCTCTGTGATTACTTCCTTCACACTAACATGACACTTTAATCACTAACACAGGCCTGATTGAAAACTTAAAACAAAAAACACAGCTACAAACAAGATTTTGTAAGACTTCCCTTACCAGTCGGTGCCCTTTAAAAACAGTAAAGCCACACACCTGAAATCTGAAGCTAGAGAAAGTCATAGAAGAAATAATATACAATTACAACACCCCAGATTTACCCTTGAAGAGGAATACAAATGAAAACTTTCTAAAAACTACACTAGCAAATACAAATCAGGAGTTCACAAAACTAGTTCTTCCAGTGATCAATCTTAAAATTTTTAATTTCGATCCTTTTCTATTTTTCGCTGCCCCTCATGTATCTGGCCGCTTACAAATGAATGTCTCTTGTACACCTGAGTTCCTTCCATCTATTCCAGAGGGCATGAGCGAAACGATCGACTAATTGCTTTCCCACTCCTGGACCAGTAAAAAAATAAAATAAAACATTTCGCTTCCAAGAGACGGACACTTATCCAAACCAATGATAGAAAAACATTAAACTTAAATAAAATTAAAATAATTAAGTTAAAATAAAATAGATTGAAATTTAATTAACGAAGAAAGACAAAACACGCCTTTCTTCGTCGAGTGTTAACATCCAACCAGTAGAAATCACTGGTCCTCAACTAGATTAACATTGCCACACTGTTATGCGCTCTCGATGCTTGTTATTGGAGGTTATTTTTTGCGTTGAGAGATTTACTGGGTCCACTTAAAATGGCAAAAAAGGTCGTGTAGTAATACATATATGCTAATTTAATTAATCTACTGGCATTCTGAGTGTCTAGATAATAATCTTATTAATACTTGCATTGCAATTCCCCCCCCCCCCCCCCCACCATTTACCAAGGTAATTTTGAAGTCCAAAATATAACTAAAAACTAATAAAGAATAGTAGTTATATGAATACTTGCATTCAAATTTAAAAACTTTCAAGGAAGATAATTTTTTACCAGCATAAGCAAAATGAAAGCAGGTGAGCTTATTATAAAATATGTATTCAGCGCAAGTACATAAATAATTCAACATTCTATAAAATAGAAAATATTTTCCTCTACCAAATCTAAACATAAACGAAACACTACAGAAAATAAAATCGAACTTATGAATTTTGAATCAAATTTCACACATTCTTGTCATCAAGATATGCAGTAAGAAGACATAAAACCGATGTAGCGTTAAAATAAAAATGAAATATCTTCGTTAGCATAATTATGTACAGAATATGGTTTGGACGGTAACATCTGATTCACCTTTGAAATAATTCATTTTCTTTTCTAATAATCCTTGCTAATAGAAGACTTGTTTACTCCAAATTTCCATTTGAAAACAAACTAATTTTGCACAGCTTTATTATATATTTCATGTAAAGCTGAATCGTTTACCTACGTTGGAGTAAAATCATATTTTTTCTCTTTTATATAGTACAAGAGTGGGTAAACTAATAAATTATCTTGAGTGGGTAATGCATAAGCTTGAAATTAAACAAAAAAAAAAAATCGAAATAAAAGGTCAACAATTTGTGAAGCGTATGAGGTGTAGATCTAATTAAATTGTTATTAAACTCCTTCACAATTCACAAACGAAATATTTAAAAAAATATAAAACAATTAAAACTTTTGCGGTAAAAGCGGTTGTGGGAAATAATTAGCCGATATACATGTGAAAAAATTGAATTTCCTTTCTTTCGAGTATAATTTGGTTTTATTATTTAATGATAAGGCCAAAAAGGTGATGAAGATAAGAATCTCAATATGTATACACAAAACATACACAAAAAAAAACTTTTTCAACATCTTCCTAAAAACCTTAAATTATGCTTTTCGTGTTAAAACTAATGAGCTTTTTTTTGTGTTTACAGAATCATTAAAGAAAAGCAAAATGTTAAATATTTGAATAGCTTTAAAGCACAAAGCGAGGAAAAAAGGTTGTGTGAAAATATTTATCACAGCCAGCCAACATTTTCTGGATAAAGGCGCGTTAAATTATTTAATTTCTCGTTTGTTGTTTTCGTTTTGTGATAGGAATTATTTAAAACAAAACAAATCAGGATTATTCTTAAGTAATAAGTTACCTAAAAATAATTTGTTTAAAGCTATTTTTAATATGAGTGTGCAAAAAAGGTATTTGTCTTATATATTCAACAGTTTTATAGTTACGATACAATTAATCTTATTCAAAAGCTAATTACTGTGGACATCGATCATTTTTTAGTCACTTTCAGCGTTAAGAAGGTAATTTGCTATATTGTTCCATATAGCGAAACAACGTAATCATCTATTTTCGTGTTCAAATCGCACACATATTTTAAAGGATTCAGATGCTACCATTAATCTTAATTACATTATGTATGTGCTGGTATTATTAGGGTTTTAATTAACATTTACATATTCGTGTGGAATTTAATTACAAATTACACTTTAGTTCTTCAAACATAATCGTACATACCAACCATTGTAAGCATTTCAAGTATGATGTACTGTATGGTCCAGTGTTTGACGAGTTTTCGCTTAGAATTCTTACGGACAATATCGATTGACGTGAAATCTGGAAAGTAAGTAGGGAATGGCTTAAGGAACAAAAGTTATATAGTGCCGATGTGGGCTTCATGGAATTTCAACTTTACAGGCCTTGCAGCCCTTAAAATTCCCAGCAAAATGGATTTTGGAGCAATTAGATATCTTAAAATTTAAGCAGGTTATCGTTAACTTGGCCTGGCTCCCCTCTCTAACAAATAACTTAGTACAGGTGTGGTCCTGGAAGCGTCGTTTGCCCGCTCTCCGCCAGTTAGTTCTTTACGAGTTTCCGTCGGAATGTTCTCTAGATCAAAAATCGCAGCTTCTAGAATTAAAAAATGTTCAAATTGATTGTTTTGTTATGTGGAACGTAGATCTACTTTTGGTTACGTTGGATCAAGGTGAAAATGGGATTTTCATACAAATGCTTCTAAATGTGGAACAATGGTGGTGCCACCATATTTACAAGCTATAGCCATTCAATAAAAGTTTGAGATTTTAGTTGAGAATAAAAACAGTAAGGCTTTGCTCGAACTAAGTTCGCAATTTTATGCAGTAGAAAATCCAAAAATATCGAAACGAAACTCTGTAACGATGCTGATGGTCAGGAAACACAATTTTTATATTCTGAAGAATAAATTGTTTGACCAAAAAATCAACACACATTTTACATAGCAATGCCACTAAAATTGAATAGTAAGTAACCCAACAAAAAATTGGGTTTATTTAAACATAATGCTAATTTTTGGTTATAATACCTGCCACCAGATGTCATAATACATATTAAATTTATATTTTATTTCGAAATTTTATACTAATCAAAAAAATCACATTTCGAAAAACGTCGTTTAAATAAATTTAACAAGACTTGTGTGTGATTAAAAAAAAATTATTAACATATAAATTGCAATTTAAACACGAAGTTCGGTAGTTGGCGATAAACGCTCGATGGAGATGGACGTATTTTGGGTTGTCTCCGTAAGTAAAATATATTTTAAATTTTTAAATTTTTGTTTTTAAGTTTTAAATCTAAAGTAAATAAAATTAAATTAATTCGGATAAAATTAGAATAGAATAAATTAAATAGTAGTGTTAATATGTGTTGTGTTGTGTTATTTAGTGAAATAGTTTAGTAAATAGTTTGGTGTAATGTGTTGTGTTATGTAATATAAAATGATTAGTGCAATAAGTTTTGTGATAAAGTGTTTTTCGTTTGATCAATCAGGAAGACGTGATCAAACGTGCTCAAAAAATTAATAACGGCACTCTCAATTACCGTTAAACAGGTATTTTCGCATTACACGTATTGCAATACATATGTGTGATGACGATTTGTGTAAAATTTTCTTTATAAGTATATGTATATTAATTAAATGATATTACTTGGGTAAGGGAATTTGTTTTGGCTATATTTGTTGTACAAAAAAAAAATAATAATAATAATAAAGAAAACAACTACAACTACATAGGGTATTAAAATGGACATTGGGGTATGTTAATGTTAGTGTTCTACGATAAGTACTAGTTATTGTGATATAATGAATCTCTAATGTGATTGGTATAGATATTTATTGTTGCATTGAGAAGAATCTCGGTTATATTTTAGATGTGTCGCTTGTTTCTAAAATTACCGTTGTTTATAAAAAGAATTTCCGTCGGTTTTGTGTGAGTATCTATACACATTTTTATAAGAATAAACAAATACATTTAAATGAAGTCGTATTTGTATGCAGAGTTTTCGTTTACTGTGCAATAGATACTCTTTATGAAATGCAAGTAGATAATGTTGGGGAATGGATTGAAAACAATTTTTATTAGATTACCTAATAGTTTGTTCATAATAATTTTTCTTTGGGACAATGGTAGAATTTAAGTTTCGTTGAGCAAATTATGAGGTTAAATTTTAATTGAGTTAATGGGGTTTTGAGCCAAATCATGGTTTTTTCGCCAATTGCTTTTTCAATTGGTACAAGTAGGAAAGTACTAGTTTTTGAATTGTATTTGACCTGCTTAATGTAATTTGGTTAGGCAACTTTAAGCTGTTCGTATTTAATGTGTTACTGATTAGTTTAAACTGTTGTACAGTGGGTATTAAAACTGAATAGAATAAAATAACGAAATATTTAACTTGATGTTAAAGGTATTTCTGGAATTAACTAATTATCCAATAATTTTGCAAATTACAATTAGATAGTTCCTAGTTTTAGAAGAATTTAAATTCGAATTTTAGAATTTTTTAAAAATGAAGCAATTTTATAAATTTTTGTGTTGGGATTTAATTGATAATCAGGAGCGGATTGGATATGTTGGAATTTTCAGATGAGAAAGCGGGCGCGGCTTCATTGTTTATCTATCAATGTTAATTATTTTAAATATTTATTATTGGATTTTAATTTTCAGAGTGGTAAAACCGGCGGCGGCTTTTATTTATTTATTTTGGTTATTTTTATACTCGAATTACTTAATATAATTTAGTATGGCAACTTTAAGCTATTCTTTAATATAATTTAGTATGGCAGCTTTAAGTAAATACTTTTTGTTGACACAACATTTTTGTAAAGTATATGATTTCAGAGATATGAGCAAACATTGATATTCACTAAAGCAAACGAGTTTTCGCTAAGTTCTACCATAGACATTCATACTAGATTTCTCATTTCATAGTAACTAAAGGAAAAAAACAAAAACTTCTGATAATTCCAATGTATCGTTGTGTTGTGTATTTTATAAGGCAATAATTTTAGAATGCGTTGCAAATATAATACGTATATGCAATACATCGATAATATTTGAATGGAAAATTTTGGTTTTATTTTCTGTTTTTAGTCAAATGAGAGATCTATTATGATTGTCTATGGTTCTACATTGTTACAATGTAACAACAAATAAAAATAGATAATATCAATAGTTCTTTGATTTATTATGCAATTATTTATTTTATTACTATGAGAATACAACTTTCACAAAATATGCCATGCGAAATTTTACGAAAAAGCGATTATTACAGCAATAATATTTAGATTACCATGCAAAATACGTACAACAACACGTTATTATAGCGGTAGTTTTACGATTTTCACCATAGCAACGCGATAGTTTTACGATTTTCACCATAGCAACGCGATAGTTTTACAAATTTTACCATAGCAACAATAAAATCCTAAACAATTATCTCTAGATTTGTAATTATATTTCAATTTTTTTTATTATGATTGAATTTTTTATACACACATCAAAGGAAAAGCCATGCAAACAAAAGCTTGTCAAATAATTTGCATACAACATGACACAAATGGATGAATTGTGATTCAATTGCTGACGGGAAAGTTGTATTCTCTTACTAAATACAACACGTGCTGTAATTAATGATCGATAATTTTTTACTCGTTAAAACCGACGCAGATAATTCAACTCGTGCTGCGCACTCGTTGAATTTTCAGCGCGGTTTTAACTCGTAAAAAATTATCGATAATAATTGAGCACTAGTTGTATTACGAATGAATTTTTTTTTGCTAAAATAGCAAGCCTATTAAATCGGTCAATTTCGAGTCACGTGTACAAAATAAACCAATCAAAATAACATTACACTGATAATTTCCCTAGGGAAGTTATCAGTGTAATGTTATTTTGATTGGTTTATTTTGTACACGTGACTCGAAATTGACCGATTTAATAGGCTTGCTATTTTAGAAAAACATACTCTGGCTACTAGATGAAAAGAATTTATGGTTTTATTTTACAATAAATACTGTTTCAAAATGACACTTTCATAGAACAACCCGTCAAACAAGGTGTTACGTTTACGTAACACTAGCGAAGAATTTTGTTCATACAACTCTACATAAACGTAACACTTTGGTGTTGCAATAACGAAGCAGTTATGTCGTTCCCGTCCTATGATAATTAGACTTGTTGCGAGGAGTTATCAATGTGTTAGTAGTTCGTAAACAGTTCGCTAGAAATGATGCATTTACGTCACGTGATCAGTGAAATAATAACGTAACATTTTTATCGATATGGATTTAATGCATTTGCAATTTTTGATTTGCAATTTTCCTTTTCTAAAAAACTTATAGTTTCTTAAGAATTTTGGTTTTTATTCTAAAAAAATATTAGGCCACAAATTATATTTTTCTAAATCAAATTGGGACATTAATTATTTGCTTAGTTATTTATTTATTTAAAAAAAATTGATGAACACAAAAAATACGTAATGGCCATCAAGAACTCAAAACTAAATAGTTTTCGTTTCTTTATATTATTCCATTAATTTTCATAAAGGAATTTGTTGTTACGTTTACGAAAGATCAGCGAAGAATTTTGCTCATATAATTCTTCGTAAACGTTACGTTTAGTTGTAACAAAAACGAAACATTTATGTCGTTTCTATCTCATGATAATTAAATTTGTTTGCGAGGTATTTTTGTACTTTATTCAAGTTTGAGAATGTATTATTGTAAAGCAAAAATGTGATACGTCAATAGTACGCTTATGCGACGTATTTTGCGAATTCGCTTAAATTGTTTAGCGGGAATTTACAATCTAGCAGCCTTACTACTAGAATAAAAAAAAATTGCAAAAAATTTTCTCGTCGAATACCCCTCGAGCATTGATAAATACCTCATAATTTTATTATATTTTCCTCAAGCACGTTGTTTTAGGTAACAGCCCTCAGCCTACGGTTTCGGGTTGTTACCAAGCAACGTGCTTTCGAAAAATATCAGTGTTGCGAAACGTTACCTGTAACGGAACGAAATACCGGTATAGCAGATTTTTTTCAAGTAACGTTAACAATACCAATATCCAAATTTTTTAAACCGTGTTTACCGGTATTTTTACCATAACAAAAAAAAAATATTTTGGTATTTCGTTACATTGTGGTAAATTATAAATTCGAATTCTTAATCATTAACTATGATAAAAAAAAAAATGTTTAACTAACTAATGTAGAAGTTGTCAAGATAACAATGTTATCACAGTCATACGGGGTTGTCACACTGGAAAGTTGGTAACACATCTGAAGGGACGACAAGCTGGTTGTTTTTTCTTAGAGCAAGTTAAATAAAATAAAAAGTTAATGTTTTGTAACGTTATACCATAACGTAACAAAATAATATTTTGGTACAATACCGGAAAACGGAACGATACCAAAATTTTTTATTCGAGTGTAACGAAACGTGTAACGTTATACATTTTTTTTTTGTTTCGCAACACTGAAAAATATAATAAAATTATTTCGGGAAATTATCAATGCTCTTGGGATATTACTGCTGATAATAAAAAAATAAATGCATTTATTAGTCTCGAATTGTAACTGTGGTAAGATTACAAACCGGTGTGAAGTTTTTAACACTTTTGTTTTAACACATTTTACGCAAGTGTACATTTGTTTAACAGTGTAATTCAAGTTATTAAACACATTTTTTAACACATTTTATTTAACACAATTTTTTAACATATTTTACGCAAGTGTACAATTGTTTGATAGAGTAACTCAAGAAAAAATTAATTTATGAGAAACAAGATCCTACCATATGCTAAATAACACAAATCTCAGAGATTGGCTCGCATAACCACTATATAGAATAGAAAGAAGATACTTTAGGCTTTCCAAATCTGTACGTGGTATTCCATAATTTAGGGTTGGGCTCTGATGCCAAATTTTCAAATATTACCAAAACGATCGAATATATGGAAAATCATGATACTAAACTTTGCTAAATAACACAAATCTCAGAGATTCGCTCGCATAGTCACTATATAAAATAGAAAGAGGATACTTTAGGCTTTCCAAATCTGTACGTGGTATTCCATAATTTAGGGTTGGGCTCTGATGCCAAATTTTCAAATATTACAAAAACCATCGAATATATGGAAAATCATGATAGTAAACTTTGCTAAATTACACAAATTTCAGAGATTGTTTCGCATAGTCACTATATAAAATAGAAAGAGGATACTTTAGGCTTTCCAAATCTGTACGTGGTATTCCATAATTTAGGGTTGGGGTCTGATGACAAATTTTCAAATATTACCAAAACGATCGAATATATGGAAAATCATGATACTAAACTTTGCTAAATAACACAAATCTCACAGATTGGCTCGCATAGGCACTATATAGAATAGAAAGAGGATACTTTAGGCTTTCCAAATCTGTGGCGTCGAAGGCACACGTAGTAATTATTTTAATTAATTTATTATTTTCTTCTTCAAAAGAATATCCATTTTGTAAGGTATGGTATTAGCTATTATTAGCTATTCTCTTCTTTATGGCCTGATTTTAATGGACTTAAACTTGAGTTTTCGTCTTTCATTTGCAAAAAACGAGTTAAAACTCGCTTTCCGAAATGTTTTGGTGAATTTTTCAATTTAATTTTTTTATTCCACGTTTCTTCGTGTATATTATACTGTCTGGGTCTTCAGGATTAGGATTGTCAATTACTTCTCTCTATAATAGTTTTGCTTCATTTGGTTCCGATAACTGTATTATTTTTTCCAATTTGGCGATTTTATCTCTTAATACATTTACAAATCTACCAAGTCGTAGGCTTTCATGTTTTGTATAGTGGTTTTTCACTATTGAAACCAACTCTCTACGCTTGTATTAAATAGTCATCCAGAGCTTTCTAGTTTTGTTGCATAACATATTCCCCAAAACGGTAAATATGCAATATAGCGTTTGATCGTGAATTGCATAAAATCTTCATAATAAAATTGGTTTATTTCGCCATCGGTTTGTATTTTATCATCTGCGATTTTTTGTTTTACTGCCTCAAAGATTGTGTTAAATCGATTATAATAGGGACTACTGCTATGTATATATAGGTTTATTAAAAACTGAACTTCTTTCAGATTGTCTGCATTCTGCAGAATCTGAAGGAGTTATTTTCAAATTCTCGCTCGACCCGTATAATTCATTACACAATTGTTTTATTTGTCTAATTGATTCAGATACATTGTACATTGAAAATTTAGAACATAAAATAAAACAAAAATGTTCAAAAATGATATCTATTTTTTCTAAATTTTCGCTATTAAGGACCATACAAAAAACGTCTAAGATCAAATTTTTTGTGGGGAAACTTTTCTTTAATTTGCGTTAAAATTATATTAACAAAATGACTGCAACATATGAACGTACCTATTTCGTTTGTTGGTGGATTTTTATTTAATGTTAACACTTCATAAGTGAAATATAAATATTCCGCAACATTCATTGAGTTAAAGATTTGCAATATTGAATTTATAAGAGCCCAAGACCAATCGGTTATGAGATATTTAGGAACATATGACTTAGGCATTTTTTTTTTGTAGATTTACCAAAAATGCTTTTATTGTGTCTGTGTCAAGACTCAACGAAATTAATTCTCCTATAGGAATTAATTGTGAATTTACATTTATTACGGCCGCATAATATAAAATACGTTTAAAGCTATGATAAGGCGAGCCAATCTCTGAGATTTGTGTTATTTAGCAAAGTTTAGTATCATCATTTTCCATATATTCGATCGTTTTTGTAATATTTGAAAATTTGACATCAGAGCCCAACCCTAAATTATGGAATACCACGTACAGATTTGGAAAGCTTAAAGTATCTTCTATCTATTCTATATAGCGGTTATGCGAGCCAATCTCTGAGATTTTTGTTATTTAGCATTTGGTAGGATCTTGTTTCTCATATATATTAATTTTTTCTTGAGTTACTCTATCAAACAATTGTACACTTGCGTAAAATATGTAAAAAAATTGTGTTAAATAAAATATGTTAAAAAAAGTGTTCAAAATGTGTTTAATAACTTGAATTACACTGTTAAACAAATGTACAGTTGCGTAAAATGTGTTAAAAAAAGTGTTAACAACTTCACACCGGTAGATTACAATTATCTTTGAAAAAAGTTTTTTATCATGTTGCACACTAATGAAGAAGTGAACGGATGGCCATTAGATTATACGCTTCGCACTACCGGAAGCATAAGAAACCAAAGGAATCGTCGTGAGTTTCCTGAGGAAATTATTGTAGATGTGCTAGCTGGACCGAGAAAGACAAGAAATGTGGATTCAGTTGGATGGTGTACTTCTTCATTTTGGTACAGCTTCCCAACAACAACTAAATTTATTGTTTCCGAATAAATGGATTGGAAGAAATGGCCCTACTTCTTTTCCAGCACGATCACCCGATTTAACATGTATGGATTTTTATTTATAGGGAAAAGTGAAAGACTTAGCCTATTTTCCATCAGCCTACCACTGCAGAAAGTATGAGACAAAGAATTAAACATATTTTTAGAAATCATATTTTAGAAGGTGAATTAGAAGCAGTTCATCTAAATTTTGTAGAACGAGTAGAAAAATGTTTGGAATCAAATGGCGGACATTTTGAACATTTATTACATTAATAAACAATTTTCTGAAACCAATTTTTTTTTTCTAATTACTTATGTGTATTTTTATTTAACGCTGTAGAACTTAGCTTAAGTATATGCAAAGCCACAAAATTGCATATACTTAACAGTGTAGAACATAGTAATAAAATAAACACAATTGCATAATAAATCAAAAAACTATTGATATTATCTATTTTTATTTGTTGTTACAATGTTACAATGTAGAACTTAGCGAAAACTTGTTTGCTTTAGTGAATATCATAAAGTATTTACTTTTAATTGCTTAATAAAAAAGAACGCCCAATAGTATAGGTTCTAATTTAAAAAATCTTAACTTTAGTCTATATCTACGAAACTAACGAGTTTCAAGGTCATTCAAGATCACCACTAGACATCCCCCTCGACCCTTAACAAATTTCAATATATGTAAGTAATTTTCTCCTATCTAGCACCGTTCTCGAGATAAAAGCCTGGCATTTCTTAAAAAACTCACCCTGTATATACTTAAATTACATATGAATGTAGCGTCTTCTTTGGTAGCTGATATAAAAATAGAAATGCAAATTTTGCTCGCATAACTTATATGGATGTATTTGTCTAAATGCATAAAAGGATAATTTATTTTAATTTACAAATTATAAACAACCTTTTAAATTTTTTTAAGTAAACTCTCAATATGTACTAATAAGATTTTCAGTAATAGGCGTTTTCGGAAATAGATCCTGAATAATTTCAGGCGAACTTTTAATTTTTCTTATGTTGGTGAGCAGTTATCCAAGTTATCCATCCCATACAAAAAGTTAAGATTCGCAACTACGACTAAATTGTCTTTTTTGATATTTTTAAACTTCAACAAAATCACAGATAAAAGGGTAGATTGAAGTCATATCATTTCCATTTTCGATGTAAATTTATTTATTTTATGCCGTTATAAATAATAATAAACAATATACATTATATTTAGCAATAAATTATCAATTAAGATTATTTATATTATGATTATGGCGTTTACAATTAAAGAATTTTAATTAAGAATTAATTTGCTGTTTTATTCTGGTTTAAAAATACGGTATTCGAATTCGAACATCAATTTCGAAAAAAGAGTGAATGCAACTAAAAGCTGTAGTTGTGTCTGTCGATTCGGGCCTAAATTTTTAGTTGCGTACATTAAAAGAAAGCAAAATTCTAAGATGTATTTTGCAAGATAAGCAGGCTTTTTGTTTACATATTTGTTTATTCAAAGCAAAGCAAGTAAGACGTTGCAGTGTTTTTTGTTTAATTGTTTTGTCGTATAGTGAATTTTAATATCATGAATGGAAGTGATGATGATGACTAACGATATAAATTTAGAAACTGATATCGCCATAGCAGTTAAATTGCAACTAAAACATAATTTAATTAAAATAACTGATTTTTATCAGTAATTGGTGAGTTCACCGAAGCACAGTTTAAAAGTCATTTTATATTCTCTCGAAGTACTGTGAAACATATAATAGGTGCGTGTTAAATTTTTCTCTGCTTAGGTAATTATCACATGTTTATCGTATTTTACTTAAAAGTTTTATTTTTGTAGATCAATATGAAAAGAGCTTAGTGGACCATGTGGCAACCGGCAGACATCCAATTAGCTGCGAATTTAAAATTTACATGGCCAATCAGAAAACGTTTAGGCAAGTAGCTGATAGATTTGGAATCGTCATATCTACAGAGATTACATGTTTCCTTGCCAAAGCTGCACCAAAATATATAAAATGGCCTAAACCTGAGGAATACCAAGACATATCAGCTGAATTTGAAAAAATCGCCGGGATTAAAGGTATTGATGGATGCCACATTCGAATTAGAAAACCGTCTCAATGCCCCATGGATTACTATAATAGAAAGAAGTATTATACAGTGTTCTAATTCATGGTGTCGTAGATCATACAAAAACATTTATAGATGTGTCATGCGGTGAACCCGGGTCGATGCATGATTGGAGGATGTTGTCAAGGACAAAACTATTTCAATGTGCTGAGGTGCGAACTATTTTTGGACATTATTTTTTATTGGAAGACTCAGCTTACAAAAATAGTGAATGGATTGTAACTCCTTTTAAACACTACGGGAATTTATACGACCAGAAAAACAAATTTTTATTATCTACATTCCAAATCAAGGATTGCTGTTGAACATGCCTTTGGGTCTACTGAAAGGTAAATTCCGGAAATTGTTCAATTTAGACAACCTAAAAATTGAATTTGTAATTAACTGTATTGTAGCCGCGTGCACACTACAAAATATACATATATCTAATTTTTGAACGTGATGCTGAAGAAAACGCAGATATAATCCACGAAAATTTTGAAAATCACAATGAGGATGATGATACAGCACTCAGCAATATTAAAATAAATTCGGTATTTCAACAAATAGTGGTTGATATGAAATTATAAAAATGGGCCCGGAGAATTTAATTTTCAGAATAAAAGAATTTTTATATAAATACATATTTGTATAGAGGATTTAATTATATCCAAATATTGCGCAAGTTGCTCCATTGCCCTCCGTATGTCTATTTTCTTTTGAATTTAATTTTTTAACGTTTTCATCTTTAATAAATTGTTTCATTTATTCTAGAGACTCATTATGAACTTCCCTGAAATAAAATAAATCATGAAAATCTTCCAAATTTAAAATTATGTATGCTATTCACCTTACGTATGTTATTTACCTTATTTAATGTTATTTTACTTCCTTTTGATGAGGAAGGCACACTTTCAATAGGTGATTTTGAGGTGGATGGTTTAGATGCAGCAACCGAATCAGAGGAGTTTTGAATTCCAACCTAAATAATAAAAAGTGTGCTTATATGTACGAAAGAATGAAAGATACATGTTAACCCGAAAATGATTTGACATGAGAATTAAATTCAACATGTAAATGGTGAAATATCCTTAAATCTTACTTGTACCACAGTTTTATTTACGATCGTGCGGCTTTCTTCAAAAATTCTGTCCATAAATTTCTCCGTGTTTAAATCTGAAACGACTTTTCCCGGATTTAGTATCGTTCTCCTTGAATTTTGTATACGACTGCACTGTACAATTTTTTTTTTTCATAATAAAGTGTTATTAGGTTAGGTTAGGTCTAGGTGGCGGTCTATTAGGACCAGGTAAAGACACAAGAAGGCCCGTAGCCATACCACGATTTATTGTTTATCCTCCAACTCATTGAAACCATTTTGGGCTTTTAACGAAATGCTGAATACTCCTGATGTCCATCCTGCTGAGTTCCGTCAGGTCATTGAAGAGGGGTGCCCCTACAAACTTTAGTCTGTTCCGTGTCAGACGAGGGCAGGTACAAAGAAGATGAAGTACTTTCTCTTCCTCCTCTTCGTCCTCGCAACTATGACAGTAGTCATGTGAGAAGAAACTAAGTCTACTCGCATGCCTGCCTATGAGACAGTGCCCCATAAGCACTCCAACAACCACACTGATCTGATTCCGCTGAACTGAGATCAGCTGTTTGGATTTCGCCAAGTCCAACATTTTCCAGGCCTGCCGAGTTATTACGCATGAGGTGCTATTTGACCATCTGTCGTTTGTCAACTCACTAGCTTCTTCCTGAAGCATCAGTACGCATAACGCAAGAGGCATTTCAATGTCCTTTCTGTTTTTAGAAATGTGGTTCGTTCCACCACGTCGATCTGGCGTCTCGTTAAGAGATGAGAGACAGTTCTGGACTACTTTCGACGTGAGGAGGTGTGATTGAAGCGCTTTAATGGCAGCCTGACTGTCCGTATATATGCGAGTATCATAAGTCCATATTACATTATACCTCAACCAGTCCACGACTTCCTTTACCGCAGTTACTTCAGCTTTAAAAATGCTACAGTAGTCAGGGAGACAGAAGGAATGGTTTAACATAAGTTCTACGTAGAACACCCCAAGCAAACGATATTTGTAATTTGTTTGCTGATCATTTCGAATGCATTTGTTGATGAGTTCTTGTTGACTTAACAAATTTTCATATTAATGGTCAATCTTTAGATTTAGTTTCCGAAGAAGATGTTTTAAAAGTAATATCTTTATTTGATATCAAAAAAGGTGCTGGCTCTGATAAATTATCCAATTATTTCATTTTCAAATTGAAATCTCAGCTAACCAAACCATTAACATTATTATTTAATTTATCGTTAAAAATGGGCGTATTTCCTTCTCATTGGAAGAAAGCTTACCTAGTATCCATATACAAAAAATCTGATGCTAGTAATGTAATGAATTATAGACCTTTATCTATATTAAACAGCTTCAGCAAAATTTTTGAGAAAATTGTTTATTGTATCATCTTTCGTGATGTTAAGCATTTAATTAACACTTCGCAACAAGTTTTTTCCCCCTAATCGTTCTACTATTACCAATTTAATTGTTATGTCTAACTATATTAGGTGTTTTATTCACAATCCAGTGATTTGAACCTTGGTTAACAAGGTGAATAGGTGATAATATTATCACTGCGGAATATAGTACAACGAAATTTCAATTGGTTTGTTTCATCTGAAACGTATACCAAATAAACTTTTTGTTGTTTAAAGAAGAGATACCAAATCCACAGTAAGTAAATTTTATTATCTGTTTGTACTGCAGTTTAGATGTACAATCTACTAAACTGTAAGTACCTACTCGAACAGACATAATAAAAGCTCCACATTACACATTAAGATAGCAATGTTTATAAAGATTATTTTAGTATTTGGGAAATGTTATGCTTCATACAAACTGGAAAATCTAATCCAATTTCATTATATGATTGTCATAAATGCTTATACATCTGCGATGGCAGTTTGGTATTCTTATTGTTGTACATGCGAATTACTATTATAGTTTTAGTATTTTGTATGGTGTTGCTAACATACCTTTTTATGTATTAAATTTTATTACATGAATACCGTTTTATATGATGATAATATAAATGTAAATAGAGTATTCATGTCGCCGTCTGCGATAACATACTAGGAAATATTAAATGTCTTTAATAGACCCTGTGTGGGAGAATTCTAAGGTATACCCATACTCCTTTCTGTCCTATCAATATTTAAACTAGTATCGAACCCATTGTTATAGTAATAATAATAATTGTTTATTTTGGGGCCTACCTCTACTAATAACTAGTAAGTAACTCTCACAAAATATCTACATTTTGTTCTTAGAATTGTTATGAGGTTACTTTTAGATTACATGTTTTGTTACATAATGTTGCTTGATAATCTGTTACGATCGAATGCAATTTAGAAAATTATTTTTAATTTCATCACATTTGATAAAGTCATTAAATTTATTGATACGAGTATACATATATGTATATCAAAAACAAAAGACGAATATAGGCTGTTTTGGATACAAAATTAATGCTTGAATCGATCTTTTAATTTTTAGTTTAGTTAAGAAATTCAGTTAATCAATAAAAACGTTTAAAATCAGATGTTTTGTGCAATGTCCGAGGACAACCAATTTCTATTTCGTCTTATATTTTGCAAAATTTAACTACATAATTTAACTATTTGCTACCAGACAGCCAGACTTTGTCTTAAAATGTATATTTAAGGTTTCTTTATAAAATGTGAGTTCCCAGTAAATGTTGGCGAGAATCGACTAAGGGCGTGACATTTTTGCATCCCAATTAGTATTATATAACACAAATAGTTTATTTCGCATACTCACTTTTGTGGCGAAACGTTACCTGTAACGGAACGAAATACCGGTATACCGGATTTTTTTCAAGTAACGTTAACAATACTAGTATCCAAATTTTTTAAATCGTGTTTACCGGTATTTTTACCATAACAAAAAAAATTTATTTTGGTATTTCGTTACATTGTGGTAAATTATAAATTTGAATTCTTAAATCATTAACTATGATCAAAAAAATTAATATACAAAATAATATGAAAATTGCTGAATTTGAAAATTCTAAAAATTATTGGATATACTAAACGCAAATAAATAAAGAACATTTAATTAATTAAATAAGCTGGTTGTTTTTCTTAGAGCAAGTTACATGAAATAAAAAATTAATGTTTTGTAACGTTATACCATAACGTAACGAAATAAGATTTTGGTACAATACCGGAAAACGGAACGATACCAAAATTTTTTATTGGAGTGTAACGAAACCTATAACGTTACACATTTTTTTTTCGTTTCGCAACACTGCTCACTTCTATTATTTCTGTTCTCTTTCACTATTCACACTTTTATATCGCAGTATTTAATTCTCGTGTTCTGGTAAACCAAAATAATCTTTCAAGAAACGGCCGGATTGCTCTCGAGCATTTAAACCTTGGCGCTCGCACTGTGATTTCGGAACTTCCGCGGTTGCACTGGGTTGAAAACGTCCATGTACTGTTTTCAACGTGTTAAATCGATTGAAAAATCTAACAAAATTCATGCACACTTTTGAACCCTTCTAGAATGAGGATCCACAATTATTTAAGTGCAGAAGTTATTATATTTTCTACAATAAATCGGTATCTGAGCGAAAACGCTAGGAAAACGTGTCTTGACCTAAATTTCAACAATTAAAAAATGTACCATAGTAAATAATGGAAAAACCAGGGTTTAACCGTTCTGCCGAAAAAACTATAATTATTTGACCACTTGAATATGCATTATTTCAATGAGAGGATTTTTATGAAAAATACTTCAATTTCACTGGAAAAATGTTATTACGAAAAATAATTATTTTTTTTCACATTTTGTATATAAATTAGAACAAAGAATAGAGACTGAAAATGCTCAAATATCAATCGGCGTTAGTAGTATGTGTGATATACACATTGAGTGGTGTGAGTGATAACCAACTAAATATATATTATGTCTTTTCGTAGTGACTAATACACCTAAAAATTATATATCACCCCTAATTTTCACTTAAACGTACACGCCGGTTGTGATGGGACGTTTTTGGGCGGAGAGCGGGCAAACGATGCATGCAGGACCATACCGGTACTAAGTTTTTTTAGGGAGGAGAGCCAGGCCATGCTCCTTTTCCGTTTGTTGGGGAATTCCTAAGTGTAATCTCGCTTGGGACGAAATCGTCCCATTGCGACCGCGTATCGTTAATTAGGTCAATTATATAGTTCGTAATAGTTTATAACAATTTAAAACAGTGGTTTGCGAAGTTACTCATTTTATACAATCGAACTAATACATAGTTACATATTTCATATTTCTTTTCGCGTTCCAAATACTAATCATCCATCCCCAGTTCCAAAACTATTTTGATTTGTCCAGTAAGATTATTCCAGAACAATGTAGCACTTTTGTAATAACATTTTAGACGAATGGACCATTATTTTGGTACAATTAACAGTAATAACATAACCTAGGTGTCACCACTAGTGCATTTACAGTATTAAATTAACATATTCTATTCTACCCTAGATTTACACGCTATATTGTTAAGGTAAAACCTAATAAAATTGAATAAGTTAATTTAACACCGTAAAGTGTACTAGTGGTACTACCTAGGTTAGGATACTATAGCTAATTGTATAAATAAAATTTTCCATGATAAATTGTTCTACATACTGGCTTTTTCTTACGCGAAAATCATGATTGTTGTAGAACTTTGCTTTCAGTATATCGTCGTTATAGAATAAAAAGTAATCATCCACATATTTATGATTTCGAGTTATAAGGGTTTTAGTATTAACTTTTCTATTAAAAATCCAATTTTTTTAAATTAAATGTTTGATTACTGTATCTTTTATATTATTTAATGCCATATCTAATGCTAATGATGTTTTCAATAAAAGTAAGAATTTCAATATAATTTTGTTAAATTTGTAGATAGTGATTTTTTCTTCAAAATAATTTTGTTCGATTGTAGATAATGATTTATTGTTAATAGTCCATTTAAAACAACAGTAAAAGGTCGGGAAACACCGAACTCGATGAGACCACTTGTCCCCTACGTATTTTGGGCCCCTGATTACGAAAATGAGGGTTAAAGCTACCGCCAGTGGTTGGAACACCCTTAAAAATGCAAGAAACACCCCTAAATAGGAGTGTTTTTGGACTAAAAGGGTTGTTTTGCAAATTAAGCCATCTTATATGTTTTTTGGGGCGCTGATTACGAAAATGAGGGTGAAAACTTGCATTAAGGGTCGAACCACCCCCAAAATTGCACAAAACACTATTTAGTGGTGTTTTTTGCATTTTTAAGGGTGTTCCAACCACTGGCGGCTTTTACCGTTGTTTTAAATGGACTATAATAAAATACAAAAACTTTATATAATTGATTTTATTGAATAAAAACAGATATAATATTTCTGTTTTACATTTTAATTCATTTTTTTTATTTCTTATTAATTACTGAGAAATCTTTTTTAACACGTTAATCGCCACAATAATTTCAACAAAGTTTTCCTCTGCGCCATGGTAATTTTATTACATAATTTAGATACTACATAATTACGAAAAGCAATATGACAATTTCGTGAAAATTTGGCTACTGTTATGCTTAGATTAAGTTCGGACATAACTGAAAAACGAAAAACTTCAACTCAAATCCTAAAAACAATGTTTAGTTCTTAAAAGAAGAAAAGCAGAAGAATGTGCGTTGGATGTTATGCCCAAATGAAAGAAGCAGAAGGTCGAAAAGCAGCATAAAAAAGGCGGGGAAAAAGTTTCAACTTATTGCTCAGACTGCAAAGAAAACCCCTTTTATTGCTTAGAATGTTTTGGGCAACATAATAAGTCAATGTAATTTCTCTTATCAAAATAAAAATTATTGAAATGTAATTTTTCAAATGTAACATTATAGCATTATATAACTAAGTCTATTTTATTTATTTTTCGTAGTAAGCCAAGCAATTTTCAGGTTTTGCTAAAAGAAGCCTAAGCTTTTTATCGTTTGCGTCGGATATCAGTGACTGGCGTGGCCTTCTATGTACTAAATCCGGCATGTCAGACATATATGACTGACATGGCCCATGGAGAAATTCTTAGTGTCAGACACATACGACTGCCATGGCGATTAACGTGTTAAAAAGTCACTAACTACAATTTTGCAAGAAAAATTAAGAAGAAAAAATCACAATTAGTTCATGCAAAACCAACACAAATGTCTTTACAAGCCACATTATTGCCATACAAACACAAAATAAAACCTACTATTTCTGTAAGTATTAGCGTATACAGTATAATCTTTACATACTTTTGCTGTGTGCCTGACACCGATTTTTCGACTAAACTTCTGACTAAACTAAATCATGCTACATTATGCTATTAACCACCAGACGGCTAACGAAAAGTCTCCTCGCGAGGTTGCTTTTCAATTTAGTTGTCATTTTTATTGAGAGAGTGCTTGGATTAAGTACTTTTCATTATCAACGAATTTAATTAGTGGCACAAGTTGGTACCGATTAATGGTTATACGTACGATACGAGTTTTTATTGTATATATGTATTTGAATTTGACGGTTTTTATTCAATTTTTATTTTAAAATATTAATTTGATTAATATTATCTTACTGTCAGTGCCGTGATCGTGGCTTGAAATGGTATAACGATTAGTAAAACGGCCAGCAAATGAACAATTTTCCATTGAAATAATTTGAATGTGATTGCGTTCAGATCAAGAAACCTTACGACGGTTAATCTATCAGCGAAACTATTCCTCAAATAAATGAAACTTGTTCCGAATTAAAATAAACGATTTTGAATTAATTGAAACCTTTCCCGAAAGAAATGAAACCTAATTAAATAAGTTTAAAACCAGTAAGTACATAAATCACTAAAGTTTGTTTTATTATTTGTTAAATAAAACACTCATCCATTAAGAATTTATTAAAACTGAGATGAGATTTGAGAAGTCTGTGTGTGTAGCTGTGATTCTTTCAACCCTTAGGATCGGGTAAAACGGAGGAAAAAATATTTAAGCGGGCTTGTGCTGCTTAGGTAAAATCCTTTACCTGGATAATTTTATGACAAAATAAATCTATAAATATTTACCATAAAATATTATTGAATGTCACGTGAAGCACCTACAAATTCTGCGTATTCAATTCAGTCTGGAGCTCATAAAGGATTTTATGACGAACCCTACCCGAGCTGTGTATGCGTGTCGTTACTATAAAGTTAGTTTTGGTTCGAGTGTATTTTGGTTTATTATTTTGTTTTTAACTATATTTTGAATCAAAATATTTAATTTTTAATCGATTCATTTTTAGATACTAAAGAAAATTAAAATACGGTTCAGGTAGCAACTGAACGTCAGTTTTAAGGGACAAATCCGATTCTCTCAGTTTATGTTCAGTTCAGCAGGTTCAATTAATGTTTTCCCAATTTAAAATCATTTTAATTATTTAACCTTTAAATAATTGGAAAAGGGTGGTTTTAATCTGCAAATGTCCGTCCGATAGGACACGGCCTTCACAAATGTCGAAGGGCATGCAAGAAACTTATTAAGAACTAAGAGAATCCGAATCTAGAAGGCGTAATCAACTGCAGAATTGAAACAGGCACAGCATCAGATTGGGCCAATTTCATCTTAGACACGAAGATAACACTCCCTGCTGTTACAAGATAACCAGTGCGTTTTTTTATTTAACTACTGTTATAATTTATAAGTTTTAGTGATACAATGTTTGCTTTTAAATTTATTTAATTTGGTTTCATTTAATTTGGAAAAAGTTTCATTCCACTCGAAATTAGTTTCCTTCTTTCGTAAAAGGGTTTATTCAATTCGGAATAATTTTCATACATTTTAGAAATAGTTTCACTTAAATTAGAGAATGTTTCGTTCATTCCGAGATTTTTTGAAAAATTATCAAAATTAATCAAATTGTTCAAGAAAATTAAAATTTTTGTCATATTTAATTAAAGTTTATATATTTTTGTACATACAATTTTAATTTCAACTTTCTGTTAGGAATTATATGGTGTCAGATCGTCTGTAGGCTACACGGATTGGAGAAACTTTTGGGTCAAAAAAGAGATCATCTTTAGTTTACCAACGCTAAAGTATTCTGTCCGGTTTTATCAAACTCATCAACGACTTTGCAAGTCTTTAAATTTTCTTATAGCGCCAATAAACTAATTTAATATTTTGTAAATAATTTTGTGTATAAAATGTTGAAAAATTCCAAAAAAAAAACAAATTAACTTGGTAAATCAACTTGCGCGCGAGCCAAAATGAAAAGGAACGAACATTCAAGCAGTATGCCGAGTTATTTCAGTCAAACAGTAATAACATTCGGTTGACGTTCCAAAAGTCGTAATTTAGAATAATGAAAAGTCAGGCACAGCCTGTCTTATTGACCCTTATGCCATCTATGTATGAACGACTGGTACGAACTAGTCGACAATTTAGAAAAGTAAACAATTTAGTAAAAAATATCGTTGTCAGGCACACAGCATTTGATTTTAAATTGTAGTTTGTATCAAAACCAGTATAAAATATCACTAACACTAAACGAAAATAGTAGGTTTTGGATTTAATAATATGCGTCAGAGCCTTCTGGAGTATAGAGCCATAATCATTATGACGTAATTTTTAGAAGCTTTTATAGTGGTATAACTTTTCACTGATTTCCATAGGAATTCATCGTAAAAATGGTGTTTTTTAGCTTCAAGTGTTTCAATGAAAAAAGCAAAAATGTTACAAAATTTGCATACAAAAGTGTTCTACATATCTTTAGCAGCAATATACAGGAAGGGTATATTGGTATTAAGTAAATATTAATTGCAGAAATATTAAAATTAAATTATTTCTAAAATATATTTTTCGAACTTTCATTTTGAAAAATACATCAAAGTTGGCTCTGACGAATTAAAATAATACTTGCTACATTTATCTTTAGTTTTACTAGTGTACGTTAGATGTCTCAGATTTATACAGAAAAATACGAAAAAATTGTTTAATCACAAAATTATGACACGTTCTTAAATATTTTGCGAATTTGTTTTGCTTTTCCTACAACTTTTGAACTCAAATTTCCCCAAGTGGCGATTTTTTGTTCGGTTTTCAAAATGTTTACTGCCCACTGCCATCTATGTATATTGGCTTAATGCACACGATTTGTAGTAAGCTTTTCTTTTTAATTTGACCAGAAAGCTGTTGTTATGAACTTTTTTTTATATTTTGGTTTAAATAAATCAATTATTACAAGAAAATGAAAACGATTTACTTAAACGAGATTTATATATGTTGAAATTCAAACATTTATGAAAATATTTCAGAAATCATAATAGAGAATTGGTAACGTTTTCATTTACAAATTTGTCTTTGGAATAAAAGTGATTTCCCATATGTTTTATGCGTTTTACTATGGAAATTTTAGTTTTTTCCTCGTTTCTAATTGCCTTATAAAAGCTTCGTTTTTTAGATTATGGCTTGTATAATCAAGGTTGCTTTGTATGCGTGCGTCACGGAAAAAATATGGCTTGTATAAAGACTTTTGTGTTGGTTTTGCATGAACTAAATTCTGATATTATGCATGTATGTATGTAGATGGTGATTTTTTCTTCTTAATTTTTCTTGCAAAATTATAGTTAGTGACTTTTTAAAAAAAAATTCTCAGTAATTAATAAGTATAGACAAATTTTGTTTTCAGTATTTGTTAGGTAATGAAAAATAGTCTAAGAAAATATTAAAACCTCAATTTTGAAAAAAATGTAGATGATTACTTTTTATTCTATAACGACGATATAAAAGTCGAATTGAATTTTTTTGTACTTGGAACGCGATATTAAAAAGTTATATTTGATATACGATTAGAAGGTTGAAAGCGATAGAGTGAATAATAAATAGTTTGATTAAAGAAATGAAATAGTGTGACATAAAACTTATAACTAAACAGTTTAAATAACGTAAAAGTATGATAAGTGAATTTCAGTGATTTTGTAAATTATTGTAGATAATTGCATTAGTTAATTATTGTTTGAGTAATAATTTGAAATGTTGTTAGTGTTATTTAGTGATTGTAAATAGCAAAACGAGGAAGCAAATAATTTTCTATTAGTTAAGCATTCTGGAGTTGAAGATGGAACAACATCCAGACGTGTATGCATAACATAAGGTGATTTCCTCGCTTCCTACCTCTTTCCCTATCAAAATATCCTCGCTCCAATATAGTTTATAAGCAAAGAGATAAGCAACGAGGAAGTTACATCATGCGATGTATATATACTGCTAAATGGGAAACATATTAACAGGACAACGAACTATTCCCTTTAAAGCTACATACCTATAAAAGTCTTTGCGTTTATAATTTAACATTATATTTTATGTTTTCTTTAAAAACTAAGCTATACAAATTCTCCATTTTGACTTGATACAATAAAATAATAATTCAATACCCGGAATTCTCCTCTAATTGTGTGTAAATAACAACAGTAAACTTTAACGAAAAAGGGACTAATTACGTTTTTATTACATATAATTTTAATATTTTGTTGAATAGCCAGCCTTCATTGTAGATTAAAGCCAAACAATACCGCGGCATAGAATCAACAATCAACCAATTTCTGCCAAGTGTTGATCGGAATAGACTCCCATGCATCCTTTACAAATAGCCATAGTTGATTACCATTTGGTGTGTTTTTACCACTTAGAGCCATTTTGACCTCCGGCAACAAGTTCTCTATGGGGTTAGATCTGGTGATTGATAAGGCCAACTCAAAACGTTTATGTCATTTATTTGAAACCGTTGTTTAGCTCGCTTCGATGAGTGCTTCGAGTCATTATCCTGCTGAAACACCCTCCGAAGCGGCATATTTTCTATATAGCAGAATGTTAATAAGTATCCTTACGTAATCTTCTCCTTTCATTATGCCCTCAATGTCCTCTATCCATTGAGAATAGCAACAACATCATAGGAGAAACCTACCATGATGCATCCCTAACGTGCTTGATTCTTTTAATTGTATATTTATCATGGTGAGCTGCATTCGGAGGTCGTCGCACAAGTGGTATTCCACGATTTAAATAAATTAACTTTTAACTCACTGACAAAAGAATATTGTGCCAATTGTCTTGAGGCCAGCACTGATGTTGCTTAGCGAAATTCAATCTTTATCTTATGGATTGTAGATGTTGTTTCGTTATTTCTTAATTAAAACACTTTGTCCAGCTTCTGGTACTTTGTATTTATTTAAATAATTTGTATTTCGCCACATTGGCATCATCAGGATCAAAAAGTTGTAAAATAATATTGTTATAGTTTTGAAAAATGTTTCTAGTGCTACGTTTTGATGGGTTTAATTTTACTAATCTCCAATCTTAATAAATAAAACTTACATACCAAATATACAATTAACGATTCATTAAATATTTTCTTAACTAAATATTAATAAATAGCAATAAAAAAAAACTAGGGTTGTTTTTTAGACCAACATTTTTTGTGAATGATCAGTCGATTGAATAAAATATGTTGCTGTGTAAACCCTATCATGATAGTCCTATAAAATCGATTTACACTCCTATTCTCTTAGTTTTGTCACTTCATTCGACGCGACAATTGTCGTATTATTTCAACTATAAATTGGTATTCTCTTAGTCGATCGAAATGATATGATGTGACAAATGTCATGAACTCGACGCATCTGGCAGCACTAAAAATTATCCTAATATTTCACTGATCATTGACATTTGTTATCATATGAAATCAACAATAATATTATTGTTTTGTGAAAAATATTTTATTTCATTAATTACATTTAATAAAATATGAAAATGAGCAGCGTAGAACTTTTCTATGGCGACAGTGACAGCGAAACCAATAATGAAAATAATAATACATGCAATATGGCTGTCAAGCGAAGAAAAATTAGGGATTCATCCAATCCATTGGAACTGCCTAATACCTTGTAAGTTATTCCATTTACCATTTCATAAATTTGTTTTCCTAATTATGCTGTTTATATTAGATTCATTAAATACTTTCGGCTGAATAAGGAAGTGTTTAACTTTTTACTATCCAAAATCGAGGAAAAGGTAAAATTGACCAGAAGATCGTGTTCCGTGTCGCCAATATTAAAGTTAGCCGCTACATTGCGATTTTTGGCGGAAGGCAGTTACTAGACTGGTACCGGGAATGAGTTTATGGCTGGGTTGGCTCAACCAACTTTTTCTAAAATTTTAAGCCAAGTTTGTCGAATACTTGAGCAAAAAATTTGCCCGCAGTACATACGGTTTCCAACAACAAATGCGGAAAAGGACAGAATTAAACTTGCATTTTTCGAAAAATTCGGATTTCCAGGAGTCAAAGGCACTCATATAAAGATTATAGCGCGACCAAAACAAGAAAGACATCTTTATATAAACCGGAAAGGTTTTTATAGTCTAAATGTTATGATTGTGCGTAGCAAAAATGTCCATTTTGTTTAAGTTTTTATTAATACTTTTTCATTTAAATGTATTTGTTAGGTTTGTGATGATCAACTGAGGATTACATACATCGATAGCAGCCATCCAGGATCATCCATGACTCATTTTATTTTTAACTCGAGCAACCTGGATACACAACTAAAAATCAATCACGAAAATGGTGAAACTAATACTTGGTTATTTATTAGGTTCGTTCGTTTTAAATAAAAAAAAAAACATTTAATTTTGATTTCTTAATTTTTTATTTAAGTTGATTCCAGTTACGCTCTGAAGCCATACATTATTACACCATTTAGGTCCGCAGAAGAAGAATCGAGAGAAAGGCATTTCAATACGAAACATAGCAAAGCGAGAAATATCGTTGAAAGGACGATTGTAGACCTAAAAAATCGATTCCATTGCGTGCTAGGACAACTTCATTATTCACCGGAGAAATTGTCAACAATTACATATAAACGTGTGTTGTGCACTTTACAACTTGTGCGTTTCCTATAATATAGAGATGGAGAATATAGAACAGGCGATCACAAACATGGAGGTTAACAATGCGGAACTCCTGGGGTCGGTAAATGATGGACAAAATACAGAAATAGGACAAAGAGTGCGAACTCAACTAATGAACACTATTTGTTAAATAAAGTTTTATTTCTAATAAATTCACTTTTTATTTAACTTAAAAACAAAAATAATTCCAACATTTTCGTCGCAATTTATTTGATATTTGATCACATATTTTAAATTATTATTGGTTATCAATTAATTAGACCGATTTGCCTTTAAAGCTAATTTTCTTTCCTTATATTCGATCGTTCTTATTTTATACTCCATATTTTGTTGACGGCATCGTTTTTTAGCCAGTTGAATTTCTTTCCACATTTTAAATTTTTAATTTTTCATAAATTTTTCGTAAGTACCGGGCACAATCTCTTGTATATTTTTTCAGTCTCTGTTTTCATTCCTCTTGAAAATTATTTCTCAAGCTTCTTCGAGTATTTCTTGATATTGGGCCAATATTTGAGCTTCCTCGTTTATCTCAATTTGCGGTTCTTCTAACGTAATATCTTCCTCCACTGCTAGGTTTAATTCTAAATCAGCCGCTATATTTTCTTCTGTGGATTGCTCACCAAAAACGTCCGATAAAAGGTTTGATTCAGGATGAGTCTCCGATGGAGTTTTCCGAATTAATCCATAGCTCCTGTTTGCAGTGCTAGTAATCCTTTCGTAACTCAAAAGGCTAATTACACTTTCTTCTAGGGGTGAAAATACATATAATTTATTACTCCTACCTCAAGTGCCTGAAACTTCTTTCTTGTTGTGAGCCAATTTTTTCTAATTTTATTTTTTAGATCATTCCAGACCTGAAATAACAATTTTAATATTGAACTATATATGTACGTACAACTTTATATTTCTTTCATATGATCTTACTTTTTGCCATCCTACTCCTTCTCGAATTGGAGGACCTAAGATGTTCAGCTTGGCACTAAAACTGTTCCACTTTCTATTAAATTCTGTTTTGGAACTGCTAAATGAAAAAAATCATTGAACAAATTGCTTGCAATTTGTTATTTTAACACTAAAACACAAAACAAATTTAAATATTGTAATATGAAAATTATTATTTTTTAATGAAAATGCGTCATTTAAAACGCGTCATGCGTTAAAAATATGAAACTTACATTTTGCTCGTTTCCATTTTGATCTATCACTTCAAAATTCGAGATGACATAAACGTCATTTCAAGTGAAGAAAACTTTTCAAATGACTAAGAGAATACGACGCAAAACGATGTTTGTCACTTCAAACAACGATTGTCGCTTCAATCGGCTAAGAGAATACCAAAATTACAAGTGACAAGTGACACGACTAAGATAATAGGGGTATTAATCGAAGTTATTCGAGTTACAATATTGTGAACCAATTCCTAGCACCCTTAGGAAACAAAATAAAAATAAAATAAAAACAAAAAACAAAAACAAGCAATATGAATCAATATGCGGTACCACTCTGTTCAAATATTGATATGTAGTATTTTTTGCATATTAAAATCGCAGTCATTAAGTTTTAATAAATGTAAATTAATTAAATAAATACCAAGGTTTATTTTTCACATATTGCAAAATTTTTCTTTTTGCAGTAGGGGACATTTTTGAGTTTCTTCCTCGTGCTTCTGATTTACCAATCCAAATTGTTCCATTTTCTACCATTGTTTTAGAGCATCCAATATCTTCAGCAATTTTTCGTTCTGCTGCCAAGATATCGGCCCGTTTTCAAGTACTAAATATAATTAAAGGAAATCAGTTTATTTCTTGGCAAACATAAAATACCAATATTACCTTATTATTTAAGAAGATCAAGAATAAAATTATAAACTCTCAACTAATATTCAAAATTTCAAAACTATGCTTATTATTTATCATTTACAGCGACATCCAGAAGCTCATGGTAAACTGACAAAATTGTCCAAGAACACACTGATTAAAAACAAATGTATAACGGTATCTTATTTTGTGTTGTACTACCTTTTAGATTCCGTTAACTTATTTTTGTTTTTATATTGTAAACATTAGTTAAATTCATTTGCAATATTTATTAAATTATTTTTCACATCACTGAATGTATTAGAACCAGCAACTATCATTTTGTGGCTCTAAACAAAATATGCCAATAAAATGGTTTTTGTTTGCTATAAAAGCTTTTTAAAAAAACTGATTTATTTCGCGGTTCCCCATATTTCCTCTTTTACTATTAACTGAATCATAAATAATTAATTCATTGAAATTCAATTACATGGTTTAACCACATCCAAATTTATATATACCACCGCCAACATTTATAATTACTGCGGGTTTGTAAAAACATTAAACACAATACAATTAGTTCAAGTACTATTAGTACTTATGGTATTTTATTGAAATTCAAAACAAAAGAGGGATTATCGATTGGTACCTACTCGTACCATCCATTTTTGTATATTTAAACTAAAAATAAATTTGTATTTTCAATATATAAGATTTTTCCTAAAACATAAAAATCCGGATAAATATTGACATACAACATTATTATTATTTTTTTGTTGCCTTCCATTTTCAATTTCAATCAATGAGAAAAATATAATCTTACCTGTGTGCTTTACTCTACTAACGAAAAACAGAAGAAATTTAAAAACGCAAAAGGGAAATTGTGAAATTTTATACATAAATTTATAAAAAAAGGTGGCTTCAAACTTATTACATTCTAATCATACCATTTCATGTATCTTTCCGTCTAAATCTATCTGTTTTCATGTTTTCCGTAGCAATCCTATACGTAAATGGTTGAATATTTCCGTAAATATTAAAATATTTCGCTTGTATTGTTTGCTTTGCGTTACTAAGATTTTCGTTTTTATTGCGCCAGGAGATGGAAAAGCAGAAAGATTTTCGTTTCTTGTCGACCTTTTTTGTATACGAGCAAAATAATATATAAACGGACGACGAGGAAAACAAGCAGTAATATACTATTAGATGTTTTATTTAACATTTAAAATTGCGTTGGCTATGAAAACCAAATTACAATTAAAAGTTATTATCATCATGTGTAACGAAAGCGATGTACACTTTTCTACTAATATTGTTGTTATGTTTATGTGAATCTTTCAAAGAATTTTTGTTTAGCAGATTGGATAATTTATGTTAGCTTAAAATATGTAATTGTGTTGTTATTATTACGGTCTTGTTGGTTTTAGACAAAAATACAATCAAACTAAATTGTTGATCAGATTAATATTTAATTTGAGCAGATATTTTTGCTTGTACCTGTCTCCTCTTTGCTAAGTTATATTTAAAGAGCTTATAAAGTCGTTGACGTTTTGCTGGAAATAAAATAGGAGTACCACTTTATTTTTAAATTGAACTCTTAATGTAATTGTTATATGTTATTTTGTTTTGTAACGTTTTATTTTGTTATTTAAGTGAATTATTAAATTTTATTTTTATTATAAAGGGTGTACAAATTTAAACATATAAATTGCGATAAAAATAGGGGAATTTACTTGGCATAACTTCCACAGTAAAAAACTTATCCGAAAATCAAAAACAATTGTTTCACTCAATCAGGCTGGTCCTCGTCTAGAGAATTTATTTAAAAAAAAAATTGGACCTAATTGGTCACTTATTCTGTGTGCCTCATGTTATTTTTTTCGACTACAGGTGCCTTCCACTACATACTGACTATTCTAAGTTAAATTGGTTTTTGCTATTCAATACCAGTCAAAAAACGAGGAACTACCTGATGATATGACTAAAATATTGATTGAAGTGATAGTAAAATGTAACCTTATGGACAAATATAAAGAACTAGCGGCCTGTGGCCTCTACGGGGCCGAATCTACGGCAAGTTTTGTATATGTGTTGTTCGTTACTATTATGCAATTAAATAATTCATTTATTTTAGTTTAATATTTTTGTGTTATAAAAGTATAACTAAAACGAATACTTCTAGCAAAACTTTAACTATCGGTCCAAGGCCTTAGTTGTATAATTGTGTAATTTTATACTCCTATGTACATATTATTTTATAAAAGTATTTCTTTATAAATAATATTTTTCTTATAAACGCCGTCTTCATCCTCTCCTTGCTCACTCGTTTTATTTATGATTTACTACCTCGATATCAGTGGGATCCCTATAATATAGCTTTTCGGATTTCGTAAATATTTCTTAACCAAAATATCCTCAACGAACAGAGAGAAATCCGTTTCTCACCAATTACCGACCCCGCACTGTTTTATTCCAATACTCATCCCATCCCATAAAATGACTAATACGTCGGGTTATAATAAAATAAATAAAAAAATAAAAAAACATAAAAAACAACAACAACATCTGGAATTTTGTTATTCGGCCGTTGACTAATCAATAATCAATAATCATACCTGTGTTTAACTCACCCTCTTTTAATTTTTAATGTTTATTGCTCTCACCATTTTTATTGTTTACCACTCCCACATTTTTTATTTGTATATTTTTGTTTCATGTTTTGCTTTTTCCAACTATGTATAAATAACTACATTTTTATTTTTAAGGTTTAGTAGATACTCCTGATAATGGCCTAACAAGCTGAAATCGATCGAGTGATTTTTCTTCCCTGAAATCAAAGGATTTAATTATATCCAAATATTGCGCAAGTTGCTCTCCGTATGCCTATTTTCTTCTGCATTTAATTTTTTAACGTTTGCAGCTTTAATAAATTGTTTCATTTGTTCATTGGTTGAATTTTAGAAATCTATTTCAAGAATTTATTCACAATAAGACAATTGATTCAATTACGAAATTTTATTATCTAATTGGTGCTGTTCGAGATGGGAAAGCTTACCGTATCATCGAGTCAATCCCTGTCAACTCAAAAAATTATAATGGTGCATGGGAATCGCTTTGTGATCATTATAACAATAACATCGAAATACAAAAGATTCATATGAAGTTGTTATACAATATAGCAAGTCCTATTCCAAATGATGCTGAATCGTTACAAAATTTTATAGATGAATTGGTTAAACAGCGGACCTCATTACATTTGCTGAAAATTGCGGTAGAAAGTTGGGATTTGTTTTTTTATTACCATATTTGTGAAAGATTGGATAAAGATTCAAAAATATATGTTTTTCAAAATACGTCATCAAAAAACATTCCAGAGTTTTCTGATTTAATCGATTTAATCAGGAGTCGAGTCCGTATATTACAGTCCATAAACAAAGCGAAAAGTTCATCATCGAAAAATGAAAAAACCAATAAGTTTAATTCTTCGCTATCATCACGATTTTACAGATCTGCTATCGTCGGCCAAGTACATAATAATAAATTGATTGAGTGTTATTATTGTAAACAAAATCATTTGCTTCACAATTGTCCTAAATTTTCTAATGCCAGCTTTACGCCTTCGGACAGAATCGAATTCGCGAAAAACAATCGTCTATGTACAAATTGTTTATCAGCGAGACACCGAGTATTTGAATGCAAATTTAAGCCATGTTCATTGTGCTCATTAAAGCATCACATTCTGTTGCATTTGAACCAAAATCCGAATAATGCATCGAATGGAGAATCGTCGGGAAAAAGTTTGGTTGAAGATAAAATAAAAAATATAGTTGAAGTGTCGTCTTGTGCTGAACCTTCAAAATAATGAATTAACGTCAAAATCTTCGTCAATGCTTAGCAAGGTGACCTTAAAGGAAGAATGCTCAGGTGTTGTACATAGTGCATCATGTTCGTTAAAGCAAAAGTCAACTTGTAAGCAAGTTCTACTTGCAACCGCGGTAATAACAGTTAATTCTTCGGATGGTACATCAGTGCCTTGTCGAGTTCTATTAGACAGTGGCTCTGACACAAATTTCATCACAAAAAATCTTTATAATTTATTACGAATTAAACCCAGAGCATTAATGTTAATTAATGGCATTGGTGGAAAATCTCAAGAAGCTAAATTTCAAGTCAATGTAAAAATTAATTCAAGATGTTCAAATTATAATAATATAATTTCATGTTTCGTTATCCCGAAAATCACCGGAAATTTGCCATCTACACGTGTGAACATTCCGAATTTGGAAGAATTTACTAAATATAATTTGGCTGATCCGTCATTCAATTTGCCAAATAAAATTGACATGCTAATGCGAGCAGCATTATTTTTTGAAATTTTAATGAATAAGAAAATAGTTGTAAAAAAAGAGCTGCCTTCGGGCAAATTAGATAAAAGTTTTGATAATCGGAATACCAATTCGTATGCAGTTGTAAGATCTACAGATGAAGAAATCTCAAAACAATTACAAAAGTTTTGGGATTTGGAAGAAGTCAACGTAAATCATCATAATTATTCAAGGCAAGAAATGGCAGTAGAAGAATATTATGCTAAATCTATATCTCGTGATAATACGTGTCGTTATTCAGTAAAAATGCCATTAAATGATAAAATCTTCGAATTAGGCGATTCTTATAAGTCAACATTAAGAAGGTTTTTGTGGTTTAAGGAAAAACTTGAAAAGAATCCTGAAGTTAAGCAGCAGTATATAGAGTTTATAAAGGAGTATAAACAATTAGGACATATGGAAATTGTTCCAGACCCAACGTTAAATGAATCTTCGGTTGGAAAAGTTTATTATTTGCCACAACAATATGTAATCCGTGAAAATTCCTCAACAACTAAACTACGAGTTGTATTTAATGCGTCATCAAAAACTGATAGTGGTAAATTGTTAAATGAAACAATGTATGCGGGTCCCACGGTACAACAGGAGTTAATTGAGATACTACTTCGTTTTCGGAAGCATCCCGTTGCTTTAACAGCAGATATTACTAAGATGTACCGTCAAATAGAAATTGACAAAGATCAACGTGATTTGCTTCGAATTCTTTGGCGTGATTCTAAAGAAAAGGAAATTGACTGCTACTGATTAAAAACAGTCACATATGGTACGACAAGTGCACCATATTTAGCCACACGCACTTTATTACAATTAGCTTGTGATGAAGAATCTCAGTTCCCGGTTGAATCACTCATTTTGAAGTGTGATTTTTATGTGGATGATTTGCTCACTGGGTGTTCCAACATAGAGGAAGCAAATAAAATCAAAATTTGGCTTACAAATTTGTTAGAGAAAGGCGGTTTTGAATTGAGAAAATGGGCGTCGAATAGAGGAGAAGTAGTTAACAAAATTAATGATCAGGATCAGACGGAAGCAATTACGATTTTGGGAATCAGGTGGCATACAATTTCTGACACGTTTAATTTTGACTTTGATTATATGAAGATTCAAGAAAAACTAACAAAAGGTCTGTTTTATCGGAAATAGCTCAGGTATATGATCCAATTGGAATCTGCGCTCCAGTCGTGTTTTTGGCCAAGCTATTCATGCAAAACTTGTGGACACATAAACAATTATCTTGGGATGATGAATTGCCCATTTATCTGGTAAATAAGTGGAAACAGTACAGAGAACAAATAAAGAAATTAAAAATTTCAATTCCGCGATGCGTGTTGCAACCTGAGGTGGTTTTCATCGAGATTCATGGATTCGGTGATGCATCCGATCTTGGCTACGGGGCTGTGATTTATATTAAGTCAATAGATAGAAGCAATAACGTATCAATAACACTGCTATGTGCAAAACCCAAAATAGCTCCTTTGAAAAAGCTGACAACTCCTCGGCTTGAATTATGTGAAGCATTGTTGCTGTCTACATTGGTTAACAAAGTATCAAAAGCATTGGATTTTTGTGTTAATAAAATCATTTTGTGGTCTGATTCACAAATTAACTTATATAGAATCAATTCAGATCCATCAAAATTCAAACCATTCGTGTCAAATCGTATCAACCAAATTTTGGAGCTGACTAGCCCTGATCAATGGTGGTTCGTTCCAACAACAGAAAACCCTGCTGATTTAATATCAAGAGGAGTTATGCAAGACGACTCGTTTCATCATCTTTGTGGTGGCATGGTCCAGATTATTTGATGAAGGATGTTTCTAATTGGCCACTACAAAATTGGAAAAAACTTAACATGGAAGATGTAGAACGAAAAAAAATATCAATAAATGTTCTTGTGGTAAAAGAACAGGAAGGTTGGGAAGTATTTACAAGGTTTTCGGAATATAATAGATTAATTGCCGGCATTGCAATATGTTTGAGATTACTTATGGTTGGTTAAAAACAAAATCCAAGGATCGAGTTTACGGTCGAGCAACACCAGATGAGAGAGAGGAAAGTGAGATACGAATTATTCGAAACTGTCAATCACATAGTTTTCAAGATGAAATAAGGTGTTTAAAAAATAAAAAACCGATATCTTCACAGAGTAAATTAAAATCATTAAATATATTTTTGGACAAAAATAAATTACTTTGGCTAAGTGGACGACTGAAAAATGCAAATTTTTCGTTTGATGTTCAACATCCAATTGTGCTCGAAAAATCGCATGAACTATCAAAATTTTAGATCTGAACATATTAGATTGTTTCATGCAGGAGTGCAGACATTGCTATTCAACATAAGGCAGAAGTTTTGGATCGTCGGCTGTCGAAATCTTTGTAAGCAAATCGTGAAACAGTGTATAATATGCATGAAAGCAAAACCAGAATTGACAAATCAGTTGATGGGCGATTTACCGTCTTATAGAGTGAACCAGCCTTCAAAACTATTCTACGCGACAGGAGTAGATTTTGCAGGCCCATTTCTGGTGAGAAGCAAATTACGGAAGCAAACACCAACCAAATTTTATATAGCAATTTTTGTATGTTTTAGTTCAAAAGCAGTACATATAGAAATTGTCGAGGATTTAACAACGCAATATTTTATTGCTGCCCTAATACGATTTGTGTCTCGCAGAGGGTTTTGTTCTCACATATACTCAGACAATGCAACAAATTTTGTGGATGCGAAATCTGAATTAAAAGAACTGGAGCAAATTTTTTTTAGTGATCCCTCCAAAAATAAAATTATAGATTATTGTTCCAACCATAAAATTCAGTGGCACACTATTCCACCGCAATCACTTCATTTTGGAGGTTTGTGGGAGGCATCAGTTAAAAGTGCTAAACATCATATGAGGAGAGTTGTTGGGAAATCCATTTTATCACACGATGAGTATCAAACGCTCTTTTGTCAAATAGAAGTGATACTGAATTCCAGGCCACTAGTACTTTTATCGGATGATCCAAATGATCTAAACTATTTAAGTCCAGGACATTTCATAATTGGAGATGTTTTGTCAGCTTTACCAAATCCATCATTACAACATTTAAAAGTCTGACTGTGTCAAAATAGGACAACTTGTATTGTTACGGGAAGAAAATGTTCCTCCGCAGATGTGGAATCTTGGACGAATTACACAAGTGTTTCATGGAACCGATGGATTGGTTCGAGTGGTTAGAGTTAAAACCAAAAATTCTGAATTCACGCGTGCGATACAAAAAATCTCAGTTTTGCCACAAGACGATGAAAACTCATAAAGTTGACGAATAGGAAAAACATTATTTTGTATAATTTTAGTAATGAAATGATACTGTTTCTATATTATTATGTCAATATATATTTGAATTTTTTATTTTTTATTTTGCACTGTTGAATAAGCGAAATTAAAATTAAATATTAATTAAATTAAGTTTGTAATAAATAAAAAAACGAAAAATAAAAAAGAATTTCATGACGTCACGAACACGTGTTTTGAAAAATCGAGCTAACCTGGGATTTATAGAATCATGATGCATGATTCTCCTTTGGAGAGTTAATTATATTTTATCTTCGTAGCAGTTTGCCCACATTCTGTTAAGTAAATAAAGTACATAGGATTATAGCCAGATATTTTATGTTTTTTATTTGAAGTTGAATTGGCGATAGTGAAAATTAACTTTTTAATTTCCTGTTTTAACACAACTTCTCCTGATGCGCAACACATTTCAGGTGTTTCATTTTTAAATCTAAATGCATGGCAATATTCACATTCTTTATCCATTTTTTTAAATGCAAGACGATTGAACGATGATTCTTGTAGCCATATTGATCGCATTAAAGCACGTTGTTTTTCATGAGCTGTCGATTTAGTTGGTCTGAAAATGATACGTTTTTGAAATGCTGGCATATATTGACCGATTGAATGCATTGTAATACAAACTTGCTTTTCTAAATAATAAATATTGAAAATGTTGAGTTGATGAACGCAACAACACAGACAAATGATGCTTTTATCTCAAAATTAAATTATACAAAAAAATAACGCCATCTATCGGACGGCAGCATATCCCAATTCATATGTGGTTCTGTATTAAATTATTATTTACGGAATATTGTTGGTGCAGAGATATACATTAGAGAGTGATTTGTGGCAGCCGGGTGCAGTTCGCGTTAAAGTTTATTCATAACTACACTGTGGTGCAGAACTATAGACTCTATATCCTAGGAAAGGTAAAAAATATAATGCATGAAATCTAAAAGAGCATAGAAAACACAACTAATACATGTTATAACGAAATTTTATTGTTTTAGATACCATTATAAGGCATTTTTGTTTTGTTTGCTGGTGCATAACAATAAACGGACTATTCAGTATATTCAAATTATTTGAAAGTTAAGTTTTGCGGATTTTACAATGCCCATGGATTATATTTAACCGATGTAGAAAAAGGCAAAATTTCTGCTTTGTTTGAAGAAGATATCAGTATTCGGAAAATTTCTCGAAGATTGAAGCGGTCTGACAAAGTTGTATATTTTTAAAAGATCCGGCTAATTACGGCAATATAAGAAAAGAGGACTAAAACAAACGCTTTCGGAACTTGCCAGTAATTCGTTGAAAAGTGGAGCCCAAACAGCATGAGAATTCCACTTAAATGTATTTCGTTGGACCGTGAATTGGGTTTTAAAACAATCTCCATACTTTGTTCGACAAGATCTTAAGTCTGTGTCGAGATTAGAAGCCTCGTTATACAGAAGCCCGCCTCAAATTTGGACGAAGAAATATGAGCACGGAGTGGGAAAAGGTTAACCATTTTTCGCAATCTGAAAATTATATTGCTTTAAGTAATTTAAATTAAAAAATGTTTAGATAATTTTTTCAGATAAGAGAAAGTTTAATTTAGCCGGTTTTAATTCTTACTGGAGGGACTTGTGCAAAGAACCTCGCTATTTTTATAAGAGAAATTTCGATGGCGGTTCCTTAATAGTTTGGGGAGCTATTTGTATCGATGGAATGCTAGAGTTAGCTTTTTCATCAATCCGCATGAACTCCGGAGAATACACAACATTATTGAGAACCAATCTCCTTCCACATTTAGAGACGCACAGGGTAGAAAATATAATTTTTCAGCAAGATAACGCTTCCATGTACAACAGCAATATATAAGACTCGCTCTTGGCTAGAAACGCATAATGTTGAGATATTGCAATGGCCAGCCTGATCACCAGACCAAAACCCAATCGAACACATCTGGCGAATCGTAGTTCGAAAAATATTTGCTGAATATGAAAACATTTCGGATTTGAAAATGGCAGTGATGGAAACTTGGGATTCAATCAGTGAAGATGTTCGAGTAAGCTTTGTTGAGAGTATGCCAAACAGGATATTTGACCTTATTCAGACCAAAGGAGGCCCTACTCATTACTAATTTTATTTTATTTTTAACTAAAGTGAAATAGTTTTTTTTATTTCTTGTTACCTATTAAAGTGCGTCTATAGTTGTGCACCGCTAGAAAACTAAATATTTTTTCTATTTATTTCTAATTCAATCTCCGGTCAAGCTTTGGATAATATCCCCACCCCAATATTTCGGCTTTGTGCATGGTTACTGAGTTATTAAAATGTTTTTTCGCTGATTCCAAAAATTGAATAATTTTCCTTCTTTGAAAAATGCAAACATCTGCCAAAGAAGAAACAAATTATTACATGTTTTAAATCAGCGAAAAAAATATTTTAATAATTCAACAACCTTCCTTGTATGGACAAAACCGAAATATTGAAATATTTGAATAATAAATTATGCTTAAACATTTTTTACCTTGGTTCTTAATTTGAAGAAATGTAGAATCATTTATGAAAATATTCTAAATAAACATTTTAAATATTCGGATTTATGTAGGTGTTATCTCTGGATCAAAGAAACTTTTAAATTTCGCAACTTGCATTGTTAGATTGAAATCATCGGTAAAAGCAATAAACGTTAACTTAAATATAAACAGTCTATAGACGAAGCAGGTTTTTTAAAATGAATTTTGAGTATTTGATAATGCAAAAAACCGTGTCACAGATGACTCTGTAATAACCACAGGAAATAATAGTTGCATGAAATAATCATACAAGCTGACTTTACAACAGTCAACTATCACTGCTGCACAGCCCAGAAACGCTACATAACATTCTGATATAAAGAGTCTTGTTTAACGAAGCAAAACGTGATAAATAGAGCTATCGAAATAGCAAGACTGCCTGGCTAATAGCAGATACATGCCAAATTTTATCGTGCAGCAAACGTAATGGAGATTTTAGATACGAGTAAGTCCCGAACGAAGATTACGCTAATTTCAATCCTACAAATAAAGAAGCGGCTCAATATTTATTATTTTGCATGTACCTTGATACACCTTGTACCTTGAACTAACTGTCCTGGGTTACAAATGGCTGGATAAGTAGTCCAAAAATTGTTCCACATCCATACACTTAAATATTTTGACTGGTAAGCGATACTTACTGCAAAAGAACACCGTGATGATTGAGACTAAAAGATTGAAGCAATTAAAGCAAGTTTTAAACTAAGAAAAGTTAAATTACGCTCGTATTTTTGCTCAATCAAATTGTAATTCAAACTTAATTTTTAATTTAAGCTGCCATCAAGATTATATTCAATTACAGTTTAGAATTCATATTCATTTATATATCGTGCTGATACTAAATAATTTTGTTGTTGCATTGAAATCATGTGTATTCGTGTATTGCAATTTTTACTAATTGCAATTAAAATTTAGTTTGGAATATCAAACTTATACTTCTTGAATCATTTTAAAATGAAAGCTGAAATTGAATGTAAATTTTGTATTTTAAATTTTACTCAAAATTATAACTCAATTCCTCCTTCAATTTTGTCAAATCGAGTTTGGAACTTAGCATATTTGTATTTAAAATAACACAAAATTTCTATCTAAATGCAACCAAAATTTGCGAATTCAAACTCAACTTTTTCTCAAAATTTTGCCCTCATTAAACATAAAATTTAACTTAATCTTTAGTTTTTCTCTTGTCAGTTCAATTCGAAATAGAAACTCCACTTTTAATTTAAAAGCTAAATTACAGTTATGTTTTTGCTCAAGTACTCACTATTCCAATTTAAATTCTATTTAACATTTTATTCAATTACTGCTTAAAATTCATATACTTCGATACTTACTCAGATTTCTGTTCAAAATTCTGACACAAATTTAACAAACCTTTTGATCCATACCTACTAGAGTTTTAAATTCTACTATAACTCAGTATTTCTAATAACAATCTAATTTTTCTTAAATGCACTTCCAACTAAAGCTTAAGTTGTACTCCAAATTACTAATCAAGCAAATTTAGATATTACAAAATTTCTAGCTTAATAGCTAACCATAATTTTGTGTTAACTTTGGACTAGTAATTAACTGTTTAGAATTTAATCTCAGTCACATAAAGTGCATTAAATATTTTGCTAAAATTGTTTACAAAATGTGTTTCCCAAATACAATTTATACTTAAAATTTCACTCAAATTCATTATATCTAATTTATAATTCAAGATAATCATCTCTCTTAAAAATTTCGTTGTCTTAATCAATTTCCTGTCTACCGAATGCAGTTGACCAATGCTCCGATTTTGATGATTGATACCTCGATCAATTGGTGATGAAAACTGTAATTGTGATGCCAACGGGTATTCAGATTGCTCGAAGATTTCTAGACATTTTGTGGAAAATTTAATTTTATTAAAAATCAACTGAACTATAGCCCACAAATTCAGAGCTTTAAAAATCGAAAATCTGCAATTATGCTCCGATTTTGATGATTGATACCTCTATCAATAGGTGTTGAAACCTGTAATTGTGATGCTAACGGGTATTTAGATTGCTCGAATATTTCTAGACATTTTGTGGAAAATTTAATTTTATTAAAAATCAACTGAACGATAGCCCACAAATTCAGAGCTTTAAAAATCGAAAATCTGCAATTATGCTCCGATTTTGATGATTGATACCTTTATCAATAGATGTTGAAACCTGTAATTGTGATGCCAATGGGTATTTAGATTGCTCGAATATTTCTAGATATTTTGTGGAAAATTTAATTTGATTAAAATTCACTGAACTATAGCCCACAAATTCAGAGCTTTAAAAATCGAAAATCTGCAATTATGCTCCGATTTTGATGATTGATACCTCTATCAATAGGTGTTGAAACCTGTAATTGTGATGCTAACGGGTATTTAGATTGCTCGAACATTTCTAGACATTTTGTGGAAAATTTAATTTTATTAAAAATCAACTGAACGATAGCCCACAAATTCAGAGCTTTAAAAATCGAAAATCTGCAATTATGCTCCGATTTTGATGATTGATACCTCTATCAATAGGTGTTGAACCTGTAATTGTGATGCCAACGGGTATTTAGATTGCTCGAATATTTCTAGATATTTTGTGGAAAATTTAATTTTATTAAAAATCAACTGAACGATTGCGCACAAATTCAGAGCTTTAAAAATCGAAAATCTGCAATTATGCTCCGATTTTGATGATTGATACCTCTATCAATAGGTGTTGAACCTGTAATTGTGATGCCAACGGGTATTCAGATTGCTCGAATATTTCTAGACATTTTGTGGAAAATTTAATTTTATTAATAGCCCACAAATTCAGAGCTTTAAAAATCGAAAATCTGCAATTATGCTCCGATTTCGATGGTTGATACCTCGATCAATAGGTTTTGAGACCTGTAATTGTGATGCCAACGGGTATTTAGATTGCTCGAATATTTCTAGATATTTTGTGGAAAATTTAATTTTATTAAAAATCAACTGAACGATAGCCCACAAATTCAGAGCTTTAAAAATCGAAAATCTGCAATTATGCTCCGATTTTGATGATTGATACCTTTATCAATAGATGTTGAAACCTGTAATTGTGATGCCAATGGGTATTTAGATTGCTCGAATATTTCTAGACATTTTGTGGAAAATTTAATTTGATTAAAATTCACTGAACTATAGCCCACAAATTCAGAGCTTTAAAAATCGAAAATCTGCAATTATGCTCCGATTTTGATGATTGATACCTCTATCAATAGGTGTTGAGACCTCTAATTGTGATGCCAACGGGTATTTAGATTGCTCGAATATTTCTAGATATTTTGTGGAAAATTTAATTTTATTAAAAATCAACTGAACGATAGCCCACAAATTCAGAGCTTTAAAAATCGAAAATCTGCAATTATGCTCCGATTTTGATGATTGATACCTTTATCAATAGATGTTGAAACCTGTAATTGTGATGCCAATGGGTATTTAGATTGCTCGAATATTTCTAGACATTTTGTGGAAAATTTAATTTGATTAAAATTCACTGAACTATAGCCCACAAATTCAGAGCTTTAAAAATCGAAAATCTGCAATTATGCTCCGATTTTGATGATTGATACCTCTATCAATAGGTGTTGAGACCTCTAATTGTGATGCCAACGGGTATTTAGATTGCTCGAATATTTCTAGATATTTTGTGGAAAATTTAATTTTATTAAAAATCAACTGAACTATAGCCCACAAATTCAGAGCTTTAAAAATCGAAAATCTGCAATTATGCTCCGATTTTGATGATTGATACCTCTATCAATAGGTGTTGAGACCTCTAATTGTGATGCCAATGGGTATTTAGATTGCTCGAATATTTCTAGACATTTTGTGGAAAATTTAATTTTATTAAAAATCAACTGACCGATAGCCCACAAATTCAGAGCTTTAAAAATCGAAAATCTGCAATTATGCTCCGATTTTGATGGTTGATACCTCTACCAATAGGTGTTGAACCTGTAATTGTGATGCCAACGGGTATTTAGATTGCTCGAATATTTCTAGATATTTTGTGGAAAATTTAATTTTATTAAAAATCAACTGAACGATTGCCCACAAATTCAGAGCTTTAAAAATCGAAAATCTGCAATTATGCTCCGATTTTGATGATTGATACCTCTATCAATAGGTGTTGAAACCTGTAATTGTGATGCCAACGAGTATTTAGATTGCTCGAATATTTCTAGATATTTTGTGGAAAATTTAATTTTATTAAAAATCAACTGAACGATAGCCCACAAATTCAGAGCTTTAAAAATCGAAAATCTGCAATTATGCTCCGATTTTGATGATTGATACCTCTATCAATAGGTGTTGAGACCTCTAATTGTGATGCCAACGGGTATTTAGATTGCTCGAATATTTCTAGATATTTTGTGGAAAATTTAATTTTATTAAAAATCAACTGAACGATAGCCCACAAATTCAGAGCTTTAAAAATCGAAAATCTGCAATTATGCTCCGATTTTGATGATTGATACCTTTATCAATAGATGTTGAAACCTGTAATTGTGATGCCAATGGGTATTTAGATCGCTCGAATATTTCTAGACATTTTGTGGAAAATTTAATTTGATTAAAATTCACTGAACTATAGCCCACAAATTCAGAGCTTTAAAAATCGAAAATCTGCAATTATGCTCCGATTTTGATGATTGATACCTCTATCAATAGGTGTTGAGACCAGTAATTGTGATGCCAACGGGTATTTAGATTGCTCGAATATTTCTAGACATTTTGTGGAAAATTTAATTTGATTAAAAATCACTGAACTATAACCCACAAATTCAGAGCTTTAAATATCGAAAATCTGCTATTATGCTTCGATTTTAATGATTGATACCTCTATCAATATTCAATAGGTGTTGAAACCTGTAGTTGTGATGCCAACGGGTATTTAGATTGCTCAAATATTTCTAGACGTTTTGTGGAAAATTTAATTTTATTAAAAATCAACTGAACTATAGCCCACAAATTCAGAGCTTTAAAAATCGAAAATCTGCAATTATGCCCTGATTTTGATGATTGATACCTCTATCATTAGGTTTTGAGACCTGTAATTGTGATGCCAACGGGTATTTAGATTGCTCGAATATTTCTAGACATTTTGTGGAAAATTCAATTTTATTAAAAATCACTGAACTATAACCCACAAATTCAGAGCTTTAAAAATCGAAAAACAGCAATTATCCTCCGATTTTGATGATTGATACCTCTATCAATAGGTGTTGAAACCTGTAATTGTGATGCACACGGGTGTTTAGATTGCTCGAATATTTCTAGACATTTTGTGGAAAATTTAATTTTATTAAAAATCAGCTGAACTATAGCCCACAAATTCAGAGCTTTAAAAATCGAAAATCTGCAATTATGCTCCGATTTTGATGATTGATACCTGTATCAACAGGTGTTGAAACCTGTAATTGTGATGCCAACGGGTATCTAGATTACTCGAATATTTCTAGACATTTTGTGGAAAATTTAATTTTATTAAAAATCAACTGAACTATAGCCTACAAATTCAGAGCTTTAAAAATCGAAAATCTGCAATTATGCTCTGATTTTGATGATTGATACCTCGATCAATAGGTTTTGAGACCTGTAATTGTGATGCCAACGGGTATTTAGATTGCTCGAATATTTCTAGACATTTTGTGGAAAATTTAATTTTATTAAAAATCTCTGAACTATAACCCACAAATTCAGAGCTTTAAAAATCGAAAATCTGCAATTATGCTCCGATTTTGATGATTGATACCTCTATCAATAGGTGTTGAGACCTGTAAATGTGATGCCAATGGGTATTTAGATTGCTCGAATATTTCTAGATATTTTGTGGAAATTTTAATTTTATTAAAAATCAACTGAACTATAACCCACAAATTTAGAGCTTTATGCTTCGATTTCGATGGTTGATACCTTTATCAATAGGTGTTAAAACCTGTAGTTGTGATGCCAACGGGTATTTAGATTGCTCGAATATTTCTAGACATTTCGTGGAAAATTGAATTTTATTAAAAATCAACTGAACTATAGCCCACAAATTCAGAGCTTTAAAAATCGAAAATCTGCAATTATGCTCCGATTTTGATGATTGATACCTCTATCAATAGGTGTTGAAACCTGTAATTGTGATGCCAACGGGTATTTAGATTGCTCGAATATTTCTAAACTTGATTTATAAAACAGCTTGGAGCTAAATTTCTGATTAAAAATTTTTATTTTTCCGAATCAATTTTGATTTTAAACTACATTACTAGTCTGAATACTCCATACTACTCACGTATTACAAGGAACAGTACAATAATCAATTAGTAGATTTCCTAATTATTTGTTAAAAGTTTATATTTCACTGAAGTTTTTATTTCAATTTAATTTAATGAGTGTGATCAAAATTACAATCAAGATTCAAGTACAGTTTGAAAATTTAACTCAATTTCGGTTTAAAATGTCACTCAAAGTTTATTCAAATCCAGATGGAATTTCACATTTATTTTACTCTGGATACTCAATCAGTTATTCGAATCCATTAAAACTATTTTCGTTTCCATTGACATATCTATTCTTTGCTCCACCTAATTTGCTCTCATTTTTTTTTTGTTTTTTAATTGAAAATCCACTCAGTATATTGTGCAATGTAAAGTTATATTTCTCTCAAAAATTTTTTGAAATCAAAATTCGAGTTGTAAATCAATTCCTACATAATATAATTTCTTAACATTTTATTTGGATTGGAATGCCAAACCATTTTTTTAATTTAAATTCCTAATTCAAATTTCACTTCAAATTTCCGTTACAAAATTTCCGAAATTTTGTTGATTGTTTGAGATTAAATCTCATATTGAAACCTAATTGCAATTAAAATAATGTTTAAGTCTAGTTTTAAACACCAAATTTACACTCAACATTTTCAAAACTAATTAGAATGTCCTAATCAAGTTCTAATCTAAATTTCCAAATCAATTTTTAACCCCCAAGTAACACTGTACAATAATTTGTACTATTTGAATTCCATGCCAAATGTAGTTTAATTCAGAAAATTTTCTTAATTTCTATTTGAAATTTCACTAAAAATTGTGGTTCGAATTGTAACTCAAACCTGTTTAATTTCAAACTGAAAATTTCTAGAATTAACACCGGAGGTTTCTTTTTTAAATCCACTCCATATTTAGTCAAGACCTGGTTGAAATTTTTATTCAAAGACTGGAATTCAAACTCTATTTATAACTGAATTTCTGCTGCGAAAACTACGATTAGCTTTTGATTCACATTAAACACAATATGTTCAAATCTAGTTTGATTCTAATTCAATTTTTAAATCTAATTTAAGTACCTACTCAAGAAATGATTCAATTACATTTGGTAATTCAAATTCTCATTCAGATTTTTGCTCGAAATTCTGATTTTATATTCGATATGTTGAAATTCACAAACTTCTGTTAACAAACAATATGTTGACTTTTCTCACGTAAATGGCACTCAACATTTTACTAAAAATCATGTTAAGTTAACTTCATTTAAAATTTTACCTAATTATTCTACTTAAAATTTCGTTTACAATTATTACGTCCAATTCAGAATTGAAGCTAATTTTGTTACCTTTAGATTTCCCTCTAATTTTGGTCAAACCCATCATGTTTTAATTGTAATTCGAAATCTATTTGATCTAGTTCAAGGAATTTTAATACATTGTTTGATTCATTTAAATTCTGACGAACTATTTTACATCAAATTCCATATTTTGCCCTAATCAGATAAATGTTACAACCTGGATTATTTCGATTTTTATAAAGGCCCATACACTTGCCCTTACATTAACGAAGAGGCTAAACGTCGAAATTATTGAGTAGGTCGAATGGGATTCCTTCCCAATTTTAAAGGAAACAAACGTAAGTGAACTCTTCGGAGAGTAACAGCTTACAATTGATTTCCTCCGGTGAGCAATTTTGCAGCTTTTCACAGAGATATTTAACAATCAGATCCGGTGAGATGGTTTTTTTGTATTTGCTCTGGACGCATGCGAGAGTTAAAGTAAAGGGCACCAAGACCCGTTCCTATCCCGGCCGACGATAAATTAAAATTTTAAGAAGAACCTTTCAGCTACTCTAAAGAAAAATATATACAAAATTGATCTATAGCGGACCCAACTCAAGGAGACGTTTATATAGTCAAATTTGGAACAAACGAGGTAAACAAAAATGTCATCATACTCCTTCGTCTCACCTGATTAGACAATTTATTGATAACGACAAGGCATGAAAAGTGGAAAGTACCACAAAAATTCACAAATTATCATGAATAAAGAGATTGCCCAACTACGTACAAAACTACAATCGAAGTGGGAATCGAAAATCGCTCGTTTATTAAACATCAAATAATTAAGCGAAATAGAACAAATGGAAGAGACCTTGTTGAAACATTTCTTGTAACATCACGGAGATACAATCCGTGGCATCGGATATCGGAGTTTTGAAAACCAAATTTGAGCGATATCCTGGAAGTCCTGCTAATATAAAGTCCCGCTAAACCAAAAGAGTTCAGTTTGCTTCAGATAACTTTTTTTACGGTTCTTCTATCGTACTGGATTTAAGTCAATTTTGGGCATTGAAAACGATTTAGCTTTCTATAGACTCGATTCTTTATTATACAAAATACTAATGTGCGGTTATCTTACTTATCTTATGATACTTCTGCATATCTTATGAACGGGGTAATTTATCCGTCGGCGTCTTCCGTTGTGTCATCATTAATCGACGTCGCCGAATATTTCGCTTCTTTCGTTTTTTGTGGTTCACGAATATATTCTGGTTGGCTTAAGCCTTTTACACAGCTCTCATTTATGTGAATGCGTTTTACATCGGAACCGGGAACCTCAAACATTGGCTCTAGGACCAAATTTTCAATAATACCGCGTAATCCGCGTGCACCAATTTGCCTCTCTTTAGCCAATGTTGCGATAGCTTCAAGCGCTTCTCTTGAAAACGACAATTCCACTTTGTCCATACCAAGTAAATGACGATATTGTGCCACAAGAGCGTTTTTAGGTTCGGTCAAAATCCGAACGAGCATATTTATGTCTAAACTGTGAAAAGGTACAAGTATTGGAAACCGCCCAACAAATTCCGGAATCATACCAAATTCAACCAAATCTCTAGCCTGAACTTTCCGTAAGCAGGCATCACGTTCAGCTTGATCACTATCCATGGATGCTCGACTTTCGGCAGCCCGACGTCCATCTGACTTAGTTGCTGGTATACCAAAACCTAAATATTTTTCATTAGTCCGTCGTGCTATCAAACGATCTAATCCTGTATAAGCACCGGATGCCACAAACAATATATTTGTCGTATCAACGGGTATCGTTTCGCCACGCATTTTTCGCGGTGAATTTCTCTCGGGTACGTTCACGATAGTTCCTTCTAACATTTTTAGCATAGCTTGCTGTACGCCCTCACCACCAACATCTCGCAATTGATGAATCCCCGGCACAGAACCAATTTTGTCAACTTCATCCAAGAAAACAATTCCAGTTTGTGCCCGTTCAACACGGTAATGTGCATCTTGCAGTAATTTTACAATTACCGATTCAACATCTTCACCTACATAACCAGCTTGGGTTAATGTTGTACAATCACAAATAGCAAACGGTACATCTAGACATTTGGCTATGGTTTGGGCTAGTAAAGTTTTGCCGCAACCAGTTGGGCCTAACATTAAAATGTTACTTTTTTCTAATTTCAATTCCTCCGAATTATTATTCTCGAGCATATGAGATCCCATTGATCTACGTATCGGTGGAGGCGGTGGAATCGATTGACGTGGCAACTCTGTTGGTAAATAGCCAATTCCCGTAAAATTTTGAAGCTCATGACGAACTATTTGCTCATTGAATTGTTGCTGTTGTGGTATATTTGTGGCCAAATTATGAAAAATCTTTTTGTAATGGTTGTAAACGGCAACGGATAAAACTTTTTTAGCATATTCCTGACCAACAACATGCTGATCTAAATATTCCATAATTTTTTTAGGTGATGGTGGTGGTTTACTAATTTTTCTTTCGGGCACAATTCTATTCTTATCATCATCACTCAAAACTACAAAAAAATGTTCGCATTTTAGACATTTTACAAATCGGGTGGACGAAACAAACGATTCGACTTGAGTATCCTGATCACCGCATCTTGGGCACAAGGGCTTTACATCTCGAATTGAAAATAATTTTTTCGACGACTTATCGTCTGTACCTTTACTAGCGCCGCTAGAGCCACCGGTTGGTGGATTATCTTTCATTTTATCCCAGATTGGAGGTAAATGAAATGGTCGCAATGAGTGCAACGAACTGCGTGTTTCTCTTGCTATACTATAAAATCGGCTTATTATTGGTTTGCGATATTTAAAATTAAGCGCTAATCGGCATATAGTCAAAGTCCTTCGCAAATTTTGCATTACTCTTTGTTATTTTTCGGGGAACAGAGATTTTAGAATTTAATTTAATTGAACCAAAAATTAAATACAAAATGTACTAGATTTTTTTAATATTTTCCGGATTTTCAAATTTAATTATTCCATTATAAATTATACAATTATGCGATTTTATTTACCATCCAAATAAAGGAAACAAAAATAATTTTATTTTTGAAATTTTAATTCCGAAAAAAACAAGGATTGTAGAAAACTGTCAAAAAACAGAAACTTCTACGATCATGTTTTTTTTTTAATTGACTGCAAAAGTTGAAGTACTTTGTCTACTTTATGTACCAGATTTTCTTGTGCATTTATAGGGTCCTTTCAAGAATGTTTAGGAGATATTGCAGTTGAAAAAACGGCGACAGAGCCAAACTGCTTTAGCCGCAAGCTACAACCGGAAGCGTTGCGCAATTTATCACTCACTTGGCTTGGTTTAAAAAAAAAATAGCTTGTAAAGTGACGTATATTTAAGGAGTAAAGGTTTTGAAAATATTGGAAAAGGAGAAAATATTCCGGAAAAGAGAGCAAATTCTTTAATACATACTCCGATAAACACAAGAACAGGCCATACAGTCGAGTGAGTGACAAATTGTGCATCGTAGCCTTTATTTGCCTACGCCTGAGTAAATTCACCCTCAGAATCTGTTACTCTTTCCCAGAATATATCCCCTTTTTCCTGAATATTTTTGAAGATATATTACATAATATTCATTTTAAAAGCTATTTTAGCATATAATTCAAACCAGTCGCGATTTTAAGATCAAAATATAAAGGGCTGAAACCTCACGAGGTGATCAAAACTTAGGTCTTTGGTATCTTCAATGGAGATAGCATTCACCTGTGCCCTAAAGTTGGTGTGACAATTTTGACAGAATTGATTTCTATTTTAACCAACATAATTTGCTTATACAACAACAACCAAACAGATTACAAGCTTCAGTAACTGGCCATATTCCAGAACTTTATCCAAAAATCCTTTTAGAATCCCATTTCCGACACACATGTCAAACTACATAATAATCGGGTGACAAATAGGCAAGTTCCATCATATAAAAAATTTGTTAACTACTCACTACATCCTAATCCAACCCCAACTTAACTCCAACTCAACTTCAACTCAACCAGCAAATTAACCTTCAAATCAATACCCAATTCAATGCCCAATTCAATAATCAAATCAGCATATATAAAAAAATCGTAAATATTTATAAAGCCAGGTATTTTGGGTCAATTCGTATGGCAGGTACACCACCCTCTTGACGTACAGTCTCCAAAAGCTTTTCAAATCTCCGCCTTGACCATTGAAACAGATTGTCGAAAAAAATTCCAAATCGGACAAGCCATTTTCGAGATACCACTGGTATACAACAGATATCCAGACATCCAGACAGACGGACGGACATTTTTTTGTTGTTGCTTTTCAAAACGTCGAGAAAAGTGGTTTTTGACCAACCAAATTTTTCGTCATTTTGACAGGATTTCAATACTTTGGTCTTTTTAGACCGAAGCAATTTTGGAATACGGCCAAACATGATAGAACTCGACATGTACGATAGAAATGGACTAAAGGTCAATTAAAATGGAATTTGGATATCACTACTGCTTATGCATCACTTCCTTCTATTCGTACGATGGAAGTGGGATTCTAAAATGATGTGTAGATGAAATTCGGGAAGATGGCCAAAAAAACAGAAATTGGATTCTAAAATGAATTTTAGATCAAGTTTTGGAATATGACCGAACAGGGTAGAATTTGGCTTGTAAAATGGCACGAAATGATGAAATTTGATTTAGATAAAAAAAAAATTCGGGGTAGGCTGTGTCTTCTACACGGCCGTAGGTGTTTTCCGTGATAACGTTTAGAAGGGGTGCGAGAAATGCCACGATGTATGGGTTTGTTAAAATAAATTTCTTTATTATTAGCATCATGAAATGAGAGTACAGTGATTGTTTGCAAACGATTAAGTACTGGGCGATGGTGAAGTACGATATGAAGCGCAGGGTCTCAGGGGAGATGTGCCTGATGAATGTGAGTTCTGCAGACTAGTGCCTCCCAAAGTCGCCAGTCTAGGTCAAATATATTTTATATCAGAGTTCACCCTGACATTTGACCTATCAGATCAGGCATTCCCCCTTTATAGTGCGCTCTAGCATTGTAAATCACCAATTTGTAAATCTAAATCTTAATTAAAATTTATGTGAAAATTAATTATTTTAATTTACAATAAATTATCTGCCACAGTTTCTTTACGCACAAATTGACACCAGAATTACTCCGGTCAGACAAGTGATTTTCTAATTAAAATTAATGTGGAGATTAATTATTTTAATTTAAAATAAATTATCTGCCACAGTATTATTAAGCACAAATTAATAACCGAATTGCTCCGATCTGATGAGGCATTCTCTTGCTATAGTACCCTCAATCTCTATAAATCCCTATTTTGTAGTTTGAATTTTTAATTAAAATTTATGTGGAGATTAATTAATTTAATTTAAAATTAATTAGCTAACACTGGTTTTTTACGCAAAAATTGACACCATAGGATCTCCGATCTGATGAGCCGTTCTCTCGCTACACTGGTTGAAGCATTTAAATCGGCCGAAATCAGAGGTTTGCGGCGCGGGTTCCTGTGCCGCCCGATGACGTCATTGCGATAATGGTATGAGTGACACATAAAGCCGAAGGACCAATCTAAGCAACCATATCTTTAAATTAAAGGTAATGCTTATATTTGATGAGTAATTGCCCCCGACCAAGGGCTAAATTTCGGGTTAGTTTTCTGAACATGCGGTGTAAAACGTTATCACATTCAAAAAAAAATCTGGAACAGAATGAATTTATGATTTCTTCCGATTTACATCGGAAATTGGATTTTAAAATGATTTTTAGAAGAAGTTATAAATTCATCCTGTTCCATAATTTTTTTGTTATCATATTTTCAGTTAAAATTAAATTCCTGTTTTTTCATTTAATTTTAAAATTAAATCCAAAGACAAAGTTAAAATACTGTTTCTGGCTTTCCAGAAGATTATTCTTTAATTTATTTTCCAAAGTCGACTTAAGATGTGGTTAACTGCAGCAGAGAAACTTTCGAATTTAAACTTGAAATTTCTCATACCGTTAGACCCGAATTTGTGCTAATTAGTGCTCATTGGAAAAAATTAGTGCTAATCCAGGAGCCGAGAAAATGGAAAAATAATTTTCATATTCCGACCGAAAGACGGTAAAAAATTACAAAAACAAAACCTGATTTTCAGCGGAAACCAGAACAGATTAACCAATTAACTTAATATGTTTAGTTGGTAAATACATTAAAGAAATTTGTGCTTATCACAAAAATATAAATTTTGACAATTTTCATTCATTAAATTGTTGAAAATGAAAATCAATTCATACCCAACGATACTATTCGGAATATCCAAGACACATTTTGTGTTCAATAATTTCCAAATTGAACAACAAAAATAATTGATTTAAAGTATTTTCGATATAAAATGTTTTACAAAGCAATACAAATGTTATTTATTAATTTTAATTCGTTTTATGTTTATTAACGATCTAGCACATAGGCTTTTTTAACGTTTTAAAAACAGTTAAAAAAAAGCTAATTAGTAATTACACGTTCCGTTGCGATACTGTAAAAAAAATGCAAGAGAGAAATCTGATTTTTAGCAGAAACCGGGAAAATTTAATAAATAAACTTTATATTTTTCATTAGGAATGCATTAAAGAAATTTGTGCTTATCACAAAAATATAAATTTCGAATATTTTCATTATTAAACCAAGGAAATATAAAAACTGATCACCACATTTTCAATTATCCAAGATTGCGTGTTCAATAAACTTCCGAATTTAAGCTTGAAACTTCTCATACCGTTAGAACCGAATTTGAGCTAATTAATCCACATACGCAATACATAGTACGGGTTGAATAAACATTTTTGTTGGATTTTGGTACTCTGTTAATGAGGGGTAAAAAATCAAATGAATTTAACATTAATTTCCGTATTATATTGTATTTTAATTACATTTTTTTTTACATAAATCAGCAACGCTGGGTTGACTTTAATGTTTTCCGCCTTTGTAGCCAATAGGTCATCATAAAATTCAAACTGCCCTTTAAGACGTTTGATTACTTCTATATATTGCCCAACTAAATTAACTAATGATTTCGAGCGTGGATGGTTTAAATCCATAGAACCATGATTTAAAATAGTTAAGTGTTTCGTTTGATCGGCATTGTATGAGTCTAAGCAGTGTTTAAATTCATTTTTTCGTTCCTTTCTTTTATCTTTTTTTTCTCTCTTTGTGAAAAAAAAACAAAAAATTTTGTTTGTTTCTTTCTCCGGGAACGAAATCGAAAAAACTAAAATATCTCTCCTCATATAAAACACAAAAGACAGGAGAGGAGAGATATTTTATTTTGTTGGATTTCGTTCCGGAGGAAAGAAACAAAACAAAATATTTTTTCTCTTCTTTCGCAAAAAGAAAATAAATAACCCAAGTATAACAAGACGAAACTAAAAATTGAGCTACCGTATTTTTCTTCGACTTTTGAGAAAATAATCGAAAGATAACTTCATTGTACTTATGATTAGTATTGGTGTGTATAATATACTATCGTGAATTTGGTTTGACATAGAATATGTTAGTAAAGTGTTTTCATCTGTGTTGTAATGTAGTTAAAAGATTTACGTTTGTAATTCACGTTTTCTTATAAATTCTAATTTTTTGTGTTAAAAAAAATAATGAACCCCCGATGTTGATGCCATTAAATTAATGATTGTGTTTGATTTTAAATAAAAAACAATAAAGTTATATTGATTCAATTTACTTTGGACTTTATGTTTTCTGTGCATCTTCAAAGGAGGACATCTACGTCATTTTCTTTGTCTATATTTAGGCAAATTCCAGCTTCAATTTATTTTAACTTATTTAATGTTTTTTGGCTTTCTTAAATAAATAAATTTTTTTAGATTTATTTACGAATATATGTAGCCTATGTACATAAAATAACAATATTTTAATAAAATTAATTTCAAATTGGAATTTGTCGTTTGTTTCATTATAAAAAAAAATACAGCCGTATTTCTAATTTGGCATTTACACATACACATGCTCAAAATTAGCCCCGCCTATTTTTATTCTTTATTTACAAATACATGCATACAATTTTTTAGAATGAGTTTCGCCCAGTTTCGACTTATCGCGACCAGACTCATACGCTTTCTTAGCTTACGTCGCAACTTAAACTTAGTAAAAGTCGAAAGTAAAAATACTTGGTAAAGGAACGAAATTTGAATTTAAACACTGATTCTAAGTGAAAACACTAAAATTATGTTTTTTAAGATAGGTGCTCCCCCTAGCAGTAACTTCTTGAACTGTAATAATAATTATTTAAAAATTGAAATTGTCAATTCCTTCAGATACCTTCGTATCCAGCTGGATATTTGCCTTAGTTGGAAGTGACATATTCAAAATCTAAAAAGCAAATTGATTATTTTTTTGTGTGTAATTTATATACTGTACTCTTATCTTATTGCCCTTGTTCTATTACTTCGGTCTAAAAAGACCAAAGTATTGAAATCCTGTCAAAAATGACGAAAAATTTGGTTGGTCTACAACCACTTTTCTCGACGTTTTGAAAGTCTCTGAGTCTGAAAATGCAAAAAAAAAAAAAAAATGTCCGTCCGTCTGTCTGGACGTCTGGATGTCTGGATGCCTGGATGTCTGGATGTCTGGATGACTGGACCCATGGTATCTCGAGAACGGCTTGTCCGATTTGAATTTTTTTTTCGCCAATCTGTTTCTATGGTCAAGGCGGAGATTTGAAAAGCTTTTGAAGACTGTACGTCAAGGGGGTGGGTACCTGCCATACGAATTGACCCAAAATACCTGCTTTTACAAATATTTACGATTTTTTATATGTATATGCTTATTTGATTGTTGGATTGGGCATTGAATTGGAATTTGATTTGAAGGTTAAATTAGGGTCAAATGGCGCGTTGAGTTGAAGTTGAGTTGGAGTTGAATTGGGGTTGGATTTGGATGTAGTGAATAGTTAACACATTTTTTATATGATGGAACTTCCCTATTTATCAACCGATTATTATGAAATTTGACATGTGTGTTGGAAATGGGATTCTAAAACGAGTCTTGGATGAAGTTCTAGAATATGGCCAAGAATGATGGAACTTGACTATTTCTCATCACATGTGCGTTGAAAATGGGATTCTGAAACTGTTTTGGATGAAGTTCTGCAATATGGCCAAGTATGATGGAACTTGTCTATTTCTCAACCGATTATTATGAAATTTAGTATGTGTGTTAGAAATGGGATTCTAAAATGAGTTTTGGACGAAGTTCTGGAATATGGCCAAGTAGGATGGAACTTGCCCATTTCTCCACCGATTACGTTGAAATTCGACATTTGTATTGGAAATGGGATTCTATGTTTTTTGGATAAAGTTTTGGGATTTTAAAACGATTTCTGGATGAAGTTCTGGAATATGGCCAAGTATGATGGAACTTGTCTATTTCTCAACCGATTGTTATGAAATTTAGTTTGTGTTTTAGAAATGGGATTCTAATGGATTCTAAAATGTTTTTTGGATGAAGTTCTGGGATTTTAAAACGATTTCTGGTTGAAGTTCTGAAATATGGCCAAGTATGATGGAACTTATCTATTTCTCAACCGATTATTATGAAATTTGATTTGTGTGTTAGAAATGGGATTCTAAAATGAGTTTTGGATGAAGTTCTGGAATATGGCCAAGTATGATGGAACTCGCCTATTTCTCAAAGGGTTATTATGAAATTTGACATGCGTGCTAGAAGTGACGATTCTAAAATGAATTTTGGATGAAGTTCTGGTATATGGCCAAGTTTGATGGAACTTGCCTATTTCTCAACCGATTACGTTGAAATTCGACAAGACTGTTGGAAATGGGATTCTAACATGTTTTTTTGGATGAAGTTCTGGAATATATAGCCAAGTATGATGGAACTTGACTATTTCTCAACCGATTATGTTGAAATTCGACATGTGTAATGGAAATGGGATTCTAAAATGAGTTTTGTATCAGGTTCTAGAATATGGCCAAGTATGATGGAACTTGCTCATTTTCAACCGATTATAATGAAATTCGACATGTGTTGGAAATGAGGTTCTAAAATGATTTTTGGACGAAGTTCAGAAATATGGCCAATTATGATGGAACTTGGCTATTTCTTAACCGATTATAATGAAATTTGATATGTGTATGGAAATGGGAATATTTGATATGTGTGGAATATTGCCAAGTAGGATGGAACTTGGCTATGGCTTAACCGCGGGTATCATTAAATTAGCCATGTGTGTTGGGAATGGAATTCTATAATAATGTTTGGATAAAGCTCTGGAATATGGCCAAGTAGAATGGAACTTGGCTATTTCTTAACCGATTATGATGAAATTTGATATGTGTGTTGGAAATGGGATTCTAAAATGAGTTTTTGGATAAATTTCTGGAATATGGTCAGTTAAACGGTTAGAAGTATCAGTATAATTTGTTATGCTACTTTCGGTATAAAGTTCTAGAATACGATTTTTCGTTTTAAATTGGATGGCTGTACTCATGTTACTGAAGCTTTTGACCTGTTTGGCTGTTGTTGTATAAGTAAATATATGTTGGTTAAAATAGAAATCAATAATGTCAAAACTGTCACACCAACTTTATGATATTATTGAAGATACCAAAGACCGATGTTCTGATCCCCTCGTGAGGTTTCAGCCCTTTATATTTTTATTAAGTTTTTATCAAGCTTATGTTAGTTCTCGTTTGAGTTATGGAATCCCTTGCTGGGGTGGGGACCTTTATTGTATGTTAAGGCATTTAATCACGTTACAAAACCATATGGCTTAATATACAATTTATATTATTCGTATTTTTTGCTTATAAAATATTTCTTCTCAAACACTTATATGTTTTTAGAGTTCTTCGTTTATGTATATCGAAGTGGTCAGAGGGTAGGTAGGTAGGTTGATTTCGCAATAATACCAAAATGATTTTTAAAATACCACTTTTTAATGGGTGCCCCACTTTATCCATCATTTCATAATCCACTGTTGTTAAAATCCATCTTTTTAAAAGAAAACCGCTTTTGAGCAAATCCATCATTGTCAAAATCCATATTTCCTAAAATCCGTACCCAATTTTGGCAAAATCCACTATTGACAAAATCAATTACACTACCCTGCAAAATTTTGAAAATTTGGTGCCCCGGGACAATGCATAGTTATTTCCGAAGTAATTTTTCACGCTGAATCCGAATATGGACTCAGAATTGGTCTATCACATCAGGTTTATGAGATATTATAACCTAAAAGTGCAAAAAACACTGTTTTATGACATATTTAAAGCTATCTAGCACCGCGATTTTTTTTTCTTCAAAAATCCATATATGGGATCTTATAATACAAGACTTCTTCTTTCAAATGCCGTTGAGTTTGTTTAAATATCTTTTTTTTTTCGCCGAGATATCGCATTTTCGAATTTGCATGTTCATGGATTTCTTGGTATACGGTATAATAACACTACCTTTTATATCTACGGTATAAAATTTTCGTATACCGAAAAATTCATGAACATGCAAGTTCGAAAATGCGATATCTCGGCGAAAAAAAAAATATTTACTTCGGAAACAACTATTCATTGTCCAGGGGCAAAATTTTGCAGGGTAGTGTTATTTATGAAATTCATCAATAAAAATTTCTTAACATTCCTGTGATACATAAGATTCGTTTAAATTCATAGCATTCAAAAATTTTTAAAATTCAAAATATTCTTGAGATTCCAAAGATTAATAAGATTTATTTGAAATACAAGCTTTACAGGATTCGTAAGATCGATAAGACTCAGTTCACGATTCACGAGATTCTTAAGATTCGTAAGACACACAAGATTCAGAAGATTCAAAAGATTAGCGAGATCCATAAGATATTTTTGAGATTTATAAAATTAATAAAATTAGTAAGTTCACTAGAATTAAACGACTCTTAGAATTCATAAGGTTCATAAGATTCATAAAATTAATAAGATTAATAAAAGTTTTATAAGATTCATAAGGTTTGTACGATTGATAAGATTGGAAAGATTCATAAAATTCACAAAATTCCTACTATGTTTCATAAGATTCGTTTAAGTTCATAGAATTCAAAAATTCATAACAATGAAAATATTTTTGAGATTCCAAAGATTCATAAGATTTAGTTGATCCACAAGGTTCTTAGGATTCGTAAGATTAATGTAGTGCATGACATTCATAAGTTTCTTAAGATTCGTAGGATGCACAAGATTCATAATATTCAAGAGATTCATAGGATTCATAAGATTTATACGACTCAAAAGATTCATAGGGTTTGTAAGATTGATAAGATTGGCAAGATTCATAAGCTTAATCAGATTCATAAGATTTTTAAGATACATAGGACTTATAAGATTTGTTGGACTTACAAGATTCATAAGATTTGAAGATAAATAGGGTTCATAAGATTCGTAACTCACAATATTCATAAGATTTATAAAATTCGTTTAAATTCATGGAATTCAAAAAATCATAAGAGATTCATAAGACTCATAAAGTTCATGAGATTCAAAAGCTTCATAAATAAAATCAACAAGATACATTACATTCACAACTGAATCGACAGTGATGGGTAATTTGGAAAATTTAGAATAATTTTCTGAGAAATTCGTTTTAAATTCAGAAAGTTTTGTAAACCGATTCAGTATGTAACTCTAATGCCAATTTCTGTAAAAATTAGATAAAACACTGGATTATACGACGTTCTGGAATATGGCCAATTATTATTTACTTGGTTATTTCTTCACCGATTTTTCGATTTGCCTCACAGTAGATAAACCTCAACAGCTACCTGGTTTACAGAAACTTCAACAGACTATAGTTTTTATGATATTCCCTGTTGAAATTTTGTGAATCTGGCACCAGTTAAAGTTTCTAATAAAGATTTTGAGTGAAACTTCTAATGGTATATGTTAGGTTCCACGATTAAAAAAATCATTTTAAAATCACATTTCCATAGTGCATGTCGAGTCGAGTTTCATCATAATCAGTTAAATAATAGCCTAGTGTTCTATCCTAAGTTCACTCCTAATGGTATTCCGCAAAGATGCATGTCAAATTGCATGTCCGTTTTTTCGGAAACCGGTTAATCTCCATGCCCTACTGCACATGTCCTCTAATTGAGGCATTTCGTTTTCTTTGGCATAATTGTTAAGTCCTCTCAGCGAGGCCTTTCGTTAGTTAAGGGTTAATGATGCCAATCCATTTAGTCGCTCCTCGCCGATTATGTTTTGTAGGTAATTCTTAAGGTGCCTGGGCGCCTTGGAACTCTTCAATTGGAGGGATTATCCGGGTTAAGAATCCTTCTAAGGGTCTGACAAATATTTTGTACTAATTTTGTTATTATAGGTTAAACGTTCAAAACCTACCTGACCGTCTTTTTAAACAGTTTAATTAACTTCGCTTAGGTAAACTAATTTCGACTTAACGTGGGTAAAAGAATTATACAGGGGGTGACATGTTGTAACATCACTTTCGAATCGAATAGAGTTTATGTCTCTTGTTTCGCGAATAAAATTGTATATATTCTATTTCGCTTTTTGATTACGCTTGTTTCTTTCACATCGATAAAGTATCACAAACAAAAATTTGAGCGATAAAGAATCATGAATAGCTAAGTATGTATGAATAAAGCTGAGATAGCAGAAACAAAAGCATAATTGAAAACCGAGATAGAGTACAATTTTATTCTTGAAACAAGAGATACAACTCTATCGAAATCGAATTAAAAGTGATGTTACAACATCCCACCCCAGATCTACAAAGCACATGGCTAGTATGGTTTTTCTTTTAAGTGAAGAATCAAATATAGGTTACATGTACAAAGTGCGTTTTATGTTTCAAGTCGATGTTTTATTTAAATAACTTTTAAATAAAATACAAATTTATAATTTATATTTTATTGATTCAATATAATATGGTCTTTAACATTATATATGGAATATAATGTCGGTCAAGTGGCCGTCTCTGGTCTGGCATAAAGACGAGCTTTTTTAAGCACATTTTTCATAACATTTTCGCAGACATCTTATATTATTTGAGCAATTTCATTTCGAATGTTGTCCTTAAGCATCGAGGTTGTGTGGTTGGTTTATTGGTATACACCTTTTCTCTCAAGTATCCCAAAGGATGAAATCGGGAGGGGTTAAATCTGGGGATTATGGGGCCAGTCGATATCACAACTTTTTGAGTAGAACGGGCTGTTTGTGATGTGGCACCGTCTTGTTGGAACCACATGCTCTGTAGGGCGAAATGATCTAATTCGGACACAAGAAAGTTTTCCCAACACGTCCCCATAGCGTTACCAGTAACTGTTTCAGCATTGCCTCTAGCATATTGTGGCGTTAGATGCTCCATAATAAATTGTTATCGACCACTCTTTTCGACTGTCAAATGCGAACTGATTAATGTCATCCAAACCAAAATTACGGCAATCTATTACCGATTTAAGTCCATGTATGTATCGATCAATTTTATTTGCTTCGAATTCATTCTTAATTAGTTCTCGAAATCTATAAAAAATCCAATGAATCCATAGTTTTTATTACTTTTGCAAGCCCGGCTTGCAAACTACTTTGAAACAATGGTTTTGCCTAGAAAGGATTTTGACATAAATGGATTTTGTGAATAATAGATTTTATTATAATGGATACGGAAAAAGGTGAATTTTGTCAAAAGTGATTATTGACCAAAGTGGATTTTGTCAGGTGGATTTTAGAGAAATGGATTATGATGTAATGGATTTCGTGGGCAACCCCTTTTTAATACTGAAACTTTTGGGCGTTATTTCTCAGTCATAGGTCCGTATTTTGATAATTGCTTACCATTTCATATCCGATTACTGATCATCATCATAGTAAAAGGTTGGTTATTTGAAAGAAAGGATATTAAGTTTCTGTTTGAGGTGATCTTATAAATTAATTATTATTTTTTTTTTGGTTTTAAGTTAATTATTTATATTATTTTATAAGCCTATATAGTTTCTACATTGCGCGTCTTACTACTTCATGCCAATAGTTCGTGCTCCAAACCCCAAATTAAAATAATTTATTGACTTGTGAAATAAAAATTTAACTTAATTTAGATACTAAGCGAACAATATCGATCATTCTAAGCTGAGCGAGTTGAGCGTAAATTCGTTTTTGTTGTTTTTTATTTTCGATGTACGCCCTTTGCCTCGAAAATACTCTTTTACAATTTTCAAAACGACACAACCTATATGAATTATTTCGAAGCAAAATACTATTTTTTTGTTCCAATCCACATTCAGAGGGTTTAAGCTTCAATGCAAGTCATCATGTACACATTTGAATGGAACGGTATCACGAAGTATGTTAAACGAATGGTGCAATGGCGAATACATGGTCCGGTATACTGGAAAAAAGGAGTGTTTGGAAACTATTTGTGGCTAAATATCGAATGTTTGGGATGAACACAAATAATTTATAATAAATTATTCTTATTGGATACAATTAATTATTGTTAGTAACAATCATTTAATAATTAACGTAAACAATTTATTTCAAATAGTAGTGGTGTCAAATAATTCAAAGTGTCTTGCAAACTGTTTGAGTGTTTCCAAACACACTTTAATAAAAAAATTAAATATGGTAGCCATAAACAGTCAAAACGTTGTACTCAAACACTTAAAATGTTTGTGATAAACACATTATCAATGTATTGTTTGGTGCAACTGCTTCTTATTTCCTATTTCATGTTTGGGTGAAACAGAAAGAACCGTTTTATAAAAAATTTAACAAGTTAAAACATATTTTTGCAGAGTTCGTGGTATATGGATGTGTGTGATAAAAGAAATTATCTAAAATATAATTTAATTATAAAAATTTAAAGTGTGTGTAGTGAAAAGTATATAATTATATTATTTACGTGAGTTTAGTGCGGGTATACATAACATTGTATAAGAAAATTAGTACGTGAATTTGTATTCACAGTTCTCATTCGAGAAACGAAACGTGTTTTATTGGAAGTTGGAAGTGAAAAATTAGCCAAATAAAATAAGATATAATGAGTATTTTACTGCACATATTAGGTTATTACCTCGAAAATTATATTTCAAAGGTATGTTAGTTAATTTTTTTTTATATATTTATGGTGCCAAATGTTAATTCTCGGGATCAGTAAAATTATATGATAATTATAGTAAAATATATAAGTGTTTCATAAAATGGAGTATTTCGAGGCGATACAGGTCTTACACAACCAAAAACTAGAAATAATACCGGTTTCCGGAGAAGGTACGTTTACTTATGAAATATTTTATAATGCGGGTATTTTAAATAACTTAAATTTTTTGGAATGGTTTCTAAACTAAATAAACAAATTATTTTCTCTAGTTCGGTCTCACTTTAATATCACAAATGAATTTAAATTTACACTTGAAAGTGGTGCTGAAATAAAACCTGTATTTTTCGTTCCGTATGTACAGAGGTACCAACAGAATATAATATTTCCTTTCCAAGTCAGCACCAGAAGTTATTGCAAAATATATCAAAAACTCAGCTTTTTTGGATAATAGTGACAGACTCAAGGTCTCCAAAATCATCAAACACAATATTTTGGATAATAACCCTCAAACTGTGTAAGTGTATAGAAATTATACAATAACTTATAGATCTAGTATTATTATTTTTTGTTAATTATTGAACTATACGTTTAAGGTTGAGTAGAGCTGATTTCAACAACTTAACTGATAACTTGTTGGATATTTTCAATAAATGCACTGAATGCAAAAGTGTGTACTACACCCCAGCTGAAAAGGGACGACCGGCAAGAGGAAAGTTATTCGACGCATATAACGACGCAAGAAAAATTTATTATCTCGAGCTGGTGTAATAACTTGGAGGAAGTTATCTTTCAAAAATAAAGCTGAATTACCACAAGAATCTGAAAGTGAGCAAACCGAAGACGAAAGCAACAGTACTGAATTTTTAGAAAATAATGTCAGTCCGTGGAATGAAGTGGTACAACATTCGACAAATACACACAAAACCCGAATTTTAATACTAAACTCAAAAATTAGCACAGTGGAATATTTAAATAAATTTTTATGTTTGCTTGAACCTAAAGGATTGGAATTGGTATAGGTACTTAAGTATAACAAACTAACAATAAATATTTATGCAATTTTTTTTTTTTTTTGCTTTAAATTCAATGATAGTTTGAGATTGATACGAAGCTAAGATATCCCGAAATAAAGTTCAACGCAGATGAGTTTGGGGAAATAGCGGACAAAATTATAACAAAGGCTAAAGGTTTCAAAAGTCCAACTGTTAAAAAATATCTGGACATATTGATAAAAAGTATGTAACACATTTTACTAAGTTTTTAAGTTATTTCGAGTTTAAATCAACAATTTTTTTTTTTATTTTTTATTTGCTGAATAGATTTACAAGCAAAAAGAGCAATTTCTTTATTACTGTTACCACACGTTACTCCAACTTATTTTATTGCCGGAAAGAAAAAACCCAAGAAATTAGAGGCGCAAGAGAGTTTTGTTCAACATTTTCAGGTGCAATTACAAATCCATGAAATTTATCATTTATTATTTTAAACAAATTTTCTTATTACAGTCTGAAGCCGAAGCAGGGAAAATTCAAGCAACCAAGGATTTTATTATTGGGTGATCTTATCAATACCACGGCAGCAATCTCACTTGCTGGTAAAATGATTTACACAGAGGGTACGTTAGCCGCATTTAAGACATGTTTTAATATTTTTTGTCGTTTAAACATTTCTTACCCCGAAGAATCACAAATTCACAACATATTTGGATACTTGTTGAACAACTCTTTTTTAATTTTAATATTTCCAAAACAGTTTTTCCTAATATCGATTTACTAATCAAATCTTTAAAAGGCGTCTAAAACACCCTAATTTACAATGATCACTTGTAATATTTGCAAGGTAGCATTTCCAACAGTTAATTTTTATATAAATAATTTGAACAATCCCAAGTTAGGGGAACTTAAATATCCATTTAGTTAATGTGCCAGAAAATACTCATATACATTTTCTTTAAAATCTCATTTAAATAGATATTATTTAAGAAAACCAGATCCAAAAAATAAAAATGAATTACATGGAACTGATATAACTGAATTTGTTTATGTTAAAACGGGCGATCAAAAAAATGTTACATATGTTAAAACAAAACTTTAGTATTTTCCAACACTACATAAATATTGTTATAACTAAATTAAATTATAATTCAATTGAAGTAATCGAATATTTACAAAGCCTATCCAAATAATAGTTACACGATTGGGTCGGAATACAAATTATTTAAAGAACTACAAAAACCAAATTATTTAAATTTTCCAGAAACTCACGTAATAAGAACAAAAGTTCATTAAAAAAATTCAAATAATGGGTGCATAATTATAAGAAAAAAAGTAACAATTCAATTAATTAATTTAATCGATTTATTTTCTAAACTTTTTAATATGACCAATTTGTTAGGTGATATTATAAATTATATTGATGAATTAAACAATAGTAACAACACATATGTGTCAAGTTTAAGCTGGCATAGCAAAGTAAAAAATTCAATGAATCAAATAACGTTCTCTTATTACCTCTTTTTATTTATTTTGATGATATCGAACCAAACAATCCGCTAGGTTCTGGTAGCAATAAACAAAAAATTGGTGCAGTTTACATAATGATTCGTTGCATGCTACTTTATATGCAATCAAAACTATCTCAGACCGGCAGACCGTAAGGAATTCCAGTTAAATGGTAATAAACGTATTTTTGCGTCTCTCATTAAGCAATTAAATCACTTACAAAATATTGGCATAAGCATTAACCATCCAAAATACATCAAAGTTAAATTAATTGCTTCCTTAATTCTTGGTGACAATTTGGGGTTAAATCAGATTTTAGGGTTTTCTGAAAGTTTCAATTCTAGAGTTTTTTGTAGGATTTGTAAATGCAGTAAAATACTCACCATCAAATTATGTTCAGAAAATTCAGATTTTTTTTAAAAATAAGATAAACTACCAACAAGATGTTGAGCAATGTGATGTTGGAGTTACCGGCGTTAAAGAAAACTGCGTTTTTAATGACATGTTAAATTTTCATGTGGTAGAAAATCTAAGTGCTGATATAATGCACGATATTATAGAAGGGGTTGCTCATTATGATTTAATTGGAATTTTGAAACGCTTTATTTTCGAGGACGGATTCTTTACTCTTGATATTTTTAACCAACGACTCAATTCTTTCGATTATGTAAAACAGTTAAATAAACCACCACAAATTAAGGAATCTACACTATTACATGGAAATAAATTAAAATATTCAGCGGCGGAGATGACTAATTTAATAATTCACCTTAATTGCATAATTGGAGATTTGGTACCACACAAAATAAATTTTGGAGGCTGCATTTAACTTTACGGGAAATTTTTACGGTTCTCACAATCAAAAAAGTTGACGTAAATTCTATTGGATTATTAAAAAATTTAATTTCTGATCATCACGAGCAGTATTTATCGTGATTCGGAAAGCATTTAACGCCGAAATTCCATTTTTTTAACTCACTATTCCCATATTATGAGCAGAATTGGACCAATCCAAAACATAAGCTCGATGCGGTTTGAAGCTAAGTATCAGGAATTGAAAGAAATTGGCAGAGTAAGCAAATGCCGAAAAAATTTGCTGTACACTTTAGCTTTGAGGAATCAATTAAAAATTTGTTATATATTATTTAATTATAATGAAATTAGTATTAAATGTCAGACGCCTAACGTTCAAAATAAAGGGATTCTAAGAGATGGAAAGTTGTTAGAAAAATATAAATTATTGTCTAATTCATTCACAATGATTGATTGGATTGAGATGACCAATGTAAAATATAAACCTGGTGCATTAATATCAATTGGATATTACGAAGATGAAATTCCATGTTTTCAAATAATACGACAAATAGTCGAAACAAAAAATGACATATTTTTATGTTGTCAAGCACTAGAAACCGTAACATTTGATCCCCACTTACAACTTTTCTTCGTAAAAATAATTAATGAATTTAATTCCATTTTATTTGAAAAATTAGAAAATAGAAACATATATAATCTGCTAAATTTTAAAGGTGAATTAGTTGTGAATAGCTTCTAGAAGCTTTTAGTTTTCTTTACCTTGGAAATATTTTATGTATTAGATAATTTTAATCTATATTAATAAAATAAAATATCTTAAAATCAAAACTTAGTTTAATTCATTCATTGCCAGCTTTTTATTGTTCTTCCTGCAATTCTTGTTCTTCCTGAAATAGTTGGCCATGAATGTTCGATTTAACTTATAATATTTACTGATGATTATTAATGTATCTGCTTTGTATGTTATATTATATGCTTAATTGTTAACAGACTTAAATTTTTTTTATTTAAATTTATATTAAAAATTAAACATATTTTTGATGTATTTGTTTTGAAAATATAGTATAGAATATTTTTAAAATAATTAAATAATATCATAAATTATTATTCGTTAAATTTTTATTTTACTTCAATTTGAATGCGAGTGAATTTTTTCCTAACTTTTCCTAAAAAATTACAACAACAATGTTATGCATTAGTAGTGGTGATAAAAGAGTTCATTTAGGCAAAACTCGATTTAAAATATTTAAAAAAAAACAAAAGCGATAACTAAACATTTTATTAAGAACTTGATTCCTCATAAAACATAAAAATTGCGCAGTAATTAAAATTATATAAAATTAGAAAATATTGGCTAACATAAATAAAATAATATAAACATCTTGCAGAGCAGCGTCCCAAATTAATACTAACTACTTTCTAAGCGTTTAGCATCAACTTCACTGGTATGGCTCGAATTCTAAGATCAATAGGAACATTTGTGCAAGATTTCAGAAATATCTAATGGGTCTCACAGGGTGTCCATGGCGATTGAAAATTATAAAAAATTTAATTTGGCCATAGAAGCATTCCTAAGCAATACTAACTACTTTCTAAGCGTTTAGCATCAACTTCACTGGTATGGCTCGAATTCTAAGATCAATAGGAACATTTGTGCAAGATTTCAAAAATATCTAATGGGTCTCACAGGGTGTCCATGGCGATTGAAAATTATAAAAAATTTAATTGGACCATAGAAGCATTCCTAAGCAATACTAACTACTTTCTAAGCGTTTAGCATCAACTTCACTGGTATGGCTCGAATTCTAAGATCAATAGGAACATTTGTGCAAGATTTCAGAAATATCTAATGGGTCTCACAGGGTGTCCATGGCGATTGAAAATTATAAAAAATTTAATTTGGCCATAGAAGCATTCCTAAGCAATACTAACTACTTTCTAAGCGTTTAGCATCAACTTCACTGGTATGGCTCGAATTCTAAGATCAATAGGAACATTTGTGCAAGATTTCAGAAATATCTAATGGGTCTCACAGGGTGTCCATGGCGATTGAAAATTATAAAAAATTTAATTGGGCCATAGAAGCATTCCTAAGCAATACTAACTACTTTCTAAGCGTTTAGCATCAACTTCACTAGTATGGCTCGAATTCTAAGATCAATAGGAACATTTGTGCAAGATTTCAGAAATATCTAATGGGTCTCACAGGGTGTCCATGGCGATTGAAAATTATAAAAAATTTAATTGGGCCATAGAAGCATTCCTAAGCAATACTAACTACTTTCTAAGCGTTTAGCATCAACTTCACTGGTATGGCTCGAATTCTAAGATCAATAGGAACATTTGTACAAGATTTCATAAATATCTAATGGGTCTCACAGGGTGTCCATGGCGATTGAAAATTATAAAAAATTTAATTGGGCCATAGAAGCATTCCTAAGCAATACTAACTACTTTCTAAGCGTTTAGCATCAACTTCACTGGTATGGCTCGAATTCTAAGATCAATAGGAACATTTGTGCAAGATTTCAGAAATATCTAATGGGTCTCACAGGGTGTCCATGGCGATTGAAAATTATAAAAAATTTAATTTGGCCATAGAAGCATTCCTAAGCAATACTAACTACTTTCTAAACGTTTAGCATCAACTTCACTGGTATGGCTCGAATTCTAAGATCAATAGGAACATTTGTGCAAGATTTCAGAAATATCTAATGGGTCTCACAGGGTGTCCATGATTGAAAATTATAAAAAAATTTAATTGGGCCATAGAAGCATTCCTAAGCAATACTAACTACTTTCTAACCGTTTATTGAACAACTACTTCCTAACAGGCTATTGAAAAATATTTCATTCAATGTTTCTACTACCGGGACATTGCGTTTGCTTGATCTCGACGGCTGATAGGCACATGCTTACTCCCTACACCCGCCGGCACAGGGTGGTCCGAGCCCCTGCACTGTACACCGCTCTTCAATCTTTGAGAACTTGGTTGGTTTCTTATACAAGGTTCCATCTTTACTACCAAGTATATATAGCAACAGTGGCCACTCCTTTAGTACAACTGCTGTTAATCGAGCCGTTCAATATAAAACAGATGCTGCTGTGTTCGAAAAGAGTCGCATCTTCTAGAGAACAGATGCAGCAGTGTGCTAGTTTTGGTCCGCGGATGGTATTTTACTTTCCACCTACCCGCCGGTGAACCGGTTAGGGCAATCCCCTATCCGCCACCCGGGGACGCGCTCTATGGAAGATCTAGAAACTTCACAAGGGTATGTGTTTGTGTGTGTGTGTGTGTGTGTGTGTGTGTGTGTGTGTGTGTGTGTGTGTGTGTGTGTGTGTGTGTGTGTGTGTGTGTGTGTGTGTGTGTGTGTGTGTGTGTGTGTGTGTGTGTGTGTGTGTGTGTGTGTGTGTGTGTGTGTGTGTGTGTGTGTGTGTGTGTGTGTGTGTGTGTGCGTGTGTGTGTGTGTGTGTGTGTGTTTGTGTGGAGTGTATTGAAATAGTAATAATATGAGCTTACTTACAGAATATACAAATATTAGGTTCTATCATAATTCTATTTAAATTGCAGTTCTCATGCATCTTTCTTTTACACATATTGCAGTGCAATAAATTAACAAACGGGGTTCTTATATTATCAAAGCAAATCAAACATCTATCCGCAACATCTTCTGAACCAACCGAAATAATCTTTTTTAGCTCATCTCTATACTTGGATAAAGCTGATAAATATGGCTTCTTGTCCGATGAATGAATCTCCGGGATGTGTTTATTATTGGTATATTTATCCACAGCATAAATGATCAAAGGGCCACAGTTGTACCCATCCTGCTGTAGAGGGAACATATATGTGGGCTCAAAGTTGAACGGTTTTTCTAGAATTGCTTGGAACTTTTGAAGTTCTTTCACAAATACTGCGGCTTTTTTTGCAACATCAAGTAATAATTTTTCTGGATTCATAGGATCATATGTCGTAATAATACCCTTAACCACATTAATTATAATCAAGACCCAATGATTATTATTTTGGCAATAAGGGATATATATTACATCCTTCCCACGGCATAAAACTATTTCGGGCTGTGATTTAATCGATTTCGCACAATATGGTATTTTAGAATTAAACACTTTTAATGATATAAATATATCCAAAAAAATATGGTTGGATTCTTGAATTAAAATGGTAGCAGCAGCATGTATAATGTCATCAGTAACGTACTGCTTATCATTTAGTGAACAAAAACCAGTGAAGTTGATGCTAAACGCTTAGAAAGTAGTTAGTATTGCTTAGGAATGCTTCTATGGCCAAATTAAATGTTTTATAATTTTCAATCGCCATGGACACCCTGTGAGACCCATTAGATATTTCTGAAATCTTGCACAAATGTTCCTATTGATCTTAGAATTCGAGCCATACCAGTGAAGTTGATGCTAAACGCTTAGAAAGTAGTTAGTATTGCTTAGGAATGCTTCTATGGCCCAATTAAATTTTTTATAATTTTCAATCGCCATGGACACCCTGTGAGACCCATTACATATTTCTGAAATCTTGCACAAATGTTCCTATTGATCTTAGAATTCGAGCCATACTAGTGAAGTTGATGCTAAACGCTTAGAAAGTAGTTAGTATTGCTTAGGAATGCTTCTATGGCCAAATTAAATTTTTTATAATTTTCAATCGCCATGGACACCCTGTGAGACCCATTAGATATTTCTGAAATCTTGCACAAATGTTCCTATTGATCTTAGAATTCGAGCCATACCAGTGAAGTTGATGCTAAACGCTTAGAAAGTAGTTAGTATTGCTTAGGAATGCTTCTATGGCCCAATTAAATTTTTTATAATTTTCAATCGCCATGGACACCCTGTGAGACCCATTAGATATTTATGAAATCTTGTACAAATGTTCCTATTGATCTTAGAATTCGAGCCATACCAGTGAAGTTGATGCTAAACGCTTAGAAAGTAGTTAGTATTAATTTGGGACGCTGCTCTGCAAGATGTTTATATTATTTTATTTATGTTAGCCAATATTTTCTAATTTTATATAATTTTAATTACTGCGCAATTTTTATGTTTTATGAGGAATCAAGTTCTTAATAAAATGTTTAGTCATCGCTTTTGTTTTTTTTAAATATTTTAAATCGAGTTTCGCCTAAATGAGTTCTTTTTTCACCACTACTAATGCATAACATTGTTGTTGTAATTTTTTAGGAAAAGTTAGGAAAAAATTCACTCGCATCAATTTGAATCCATTTAATTACATAATTATCTAGCAGTATACTACAGCACTAAAATTAAGATTACTGGTGATAAATAATTCTTGTTAGCTACAAACTATTTTTACTGTTTATTATAAGCAATAAAGTATTAGCCACAAAAATTATATGTGTTTATAGGGAAAAAGAGTTGTATTTGACAAACACTAAGTATGTCACACAAATATTAAAACAAACATTTTGGGTTTTGTTACAAACGTTCAAATGTTAGTAAGTAAAATATTTTCAGTTTGCCTCAAAATTACCACAAACACTTTATCCCAAACACTTAGTTGTTTGCTGCTTAAAGTGTTTGTCACAAATGAATTTATTTTTTGAGTTTTGATTCTCAAAAATTGGTATTTGCTGTTCCGAGAGACATTTCCGAGGTTCACGAATTTGCAGGACGTGTGAATTACCAAAGATGTTATCAAAATTACATACCTCAGCAGCATTGGATTTTGACGAAACCTTTAGAAAAAATAATTGAACTACCGTTGAAATAATTCTAAGGTCTTAAAATTTAATAAACTAAATTTTTTTCTGATTATTCTGGGGAAATTTTCTAGTATTTTGAAATTAGGTCGATACGCTGCTTGATTTTAATAGATTTTTAACGCAGTCTAAACAACTCTCCATGTAATCACAGGTATTTTTATTATTTTGGAATTTTAAATTATTTTGCATTGAGCTGCGTTAATTAAACCAGTGAAATCGCTGGCGAAATTCTTAATTTTTTTATTGTATTGCAAAAGTACAGTATATGGAATATTTATGCTGGCTCGAGAAACATACCCAGCTTTAAGTAGTAAAGTTTTACTTCAATCAATATTTTACATATAATATTTTACTGTAAACTGTACTGTGCCTGTTAAAAATGCTACTTTATAACTTCTTTTTACTAAACAATTTACAGATCCCATTATATTTGGCGCAATTTATTTAAACATTCAAAATGATTTGAAGATATATTTTTGAAGTTCAATTTCAGCAGCAGGGAATATAACACCCACAGTTTTCATTTCCAAATTCTTCGGTTTTTTTTTTTTACAAAACAAAACTTTGTCATAGCACTTGTCTTGTTACACTGGAATCCTATTTTCGCATTAAATTATTCATATAAGTAAGGTTTCGAATATGAGTTGAGTGCCTATTCACATTACAAGGAAAACAATTTGCTTTAATCGAATACGATTTTTTTTAGTTTACAGTGAAATAAAGTACACCTATTTCTGTTAGGCACTTTAGGTAGACATAAAGATCAGAACACAATTGGAAGTAAAAAAATTATCAAAATTTACTTACATATCGATTTATTCCGTTTTTATTTTAAGTATTTTATATACCACAAATACGTTGTAAAAAAAAAATTTCCCTCCAAATTTCACTGAAGGGTCACGAACAAAATAAAAAATAAATTTATTTTCTTTTAGCTGTACGCCTTTTGAACTTTATAATAAGAATCGAATTTGATCTATAACTTTTCACTTGTTAAAAACCATTTATTTCACTTTATATCTCAAACACACACAATATTTATTCACTAAAGTAAATACGCTTAGACACTGAAATGATTGCGCACAGTAATAATTTTTTACGTTACAATATGTATAACTCTCAAAAAAAAATTTATATTTTATTAATTTGCTATAATTAATATAAAAATTTATTTAATAGAAAATATCGGCACCACGTAAAAATATTTTGCATTCGTACAACTCAATTGTTGTTTATAAACTGAAAATATATTTTCACCAGATTTTTCTTTATCAGAATATTTGTCGATTGTAGACTATAAACAAAAAAAAAAATATTTTGCTTCTTTTAATTCTTGAAGAGAAAAATCACAAATCTGAGTGAGGCAGAAAAATGTGAGAAAAAAAGGAAAAATGTGTGTACCATTCAATTTTTCCTGTAATAAAAATAGTAATAACAATAATAATAATGATTGTAATAATAATAGTAATCATGATAACGAAAATATGTGCGTTAAATGGGAACGAACAACATAATAGACGAGTAGATTGTTTCTGATAAACTCAACTAATAGTCGTAATATTTACACTCTTATACGAATTTGGAAAATCTGTAATGATTGTTATATTTAAAGATAAGATAATTGAAATGCCATGTGATAATAATTTGAAATTAAGGTGTCTAAATGCACTAATAAAAACGTTTTTATATACATGTACACGATAAAAGGAGATTACAGAATGTTGAGAGTATTCAAAGAGATAAAGAGAGAGAGAGGCTTTTCATCTCATCAATATTTCTCACGTTTTCAGCACATATAGTATGTACCATATATTCAGCTACATAAAACCAGTAACAACAAGATTGGTTGAATGAAAAAAAGTGGAAAGCATGAAAATGCTTTTATGCTCTCGTACAACTTTGTAACATTTTTTGTTGTTGCACTTTTCCTTCTACAAGAGTAAGGACTAACATAAAATATAGTAACAGAATAACAAGATATAAGTAACTTTATATTTTTGATTCGTATACAGTTGAATCTTGATAAATATTATACAACCCAAAATCTAATTTTGGTTTTCCAAATTATTTTTAGAGTAACTTGGGAGCAGTTATTTTGATATACGGAAAGTAGAAATTAGAGTTGAACGAAACTTACTTGTGAATGACGGTAAAAAATTAATTATCTTTAAAAGCACATTTTGTGATAACCATTCATAAAATAAATTTTTTCCGTAGTTCATATACGATATTGGGGCCGATTCAATGCAAATCTTCTATTTTTCTTTTCTTCTATTCTTCTACTATTTCAAGGAAAACTCGATATAATTTTCAAAAAACTCCACAAAAATTTTTAGATTGTTTGAAAGTCGAATCTAGTTCTCGTAGAAATAATAGCTGAATAGAAGAAAAGACAAATAGAAGATTTGCATTGAATCGGGCCCATTGTATGTAACCCGTTAACAGCAGCCGTTAACATTTCTGTTGTTTACTCGATATTAGTAACATCACTACAAAGAGTTTATAATAAACAACAATTATTTTGGTTTTGTTATTTCCTTAAAATTAAAATTACAATCGTGTTGAAGTTACGCCTTTGTTAAATTATAAGAATTATCGGAATATCGCTTGTGGTTCAGAATGTGAAAGCATCATTAATACTATAAGTTCAAACGCGAGATCTCACACTCAAAAAAATAAAGTGCTAATTTGACAAAAATTACATCTAAATTGAAGGAAAAACCTTTAAATTAGCGCCAACGAAGGTAATTCTTCAGTATGATTAAGCTTTCTTCAAATGAACAATTTATTTTTCAATTATTTAATTAAATTTGAAAAATTTTAATTTGTATTTGAAAGAAAAATTGCTAGATGAGCGCAGTCTCAGTCGTAATAAAATAAAATGAAAAAAAAAAAAAAAAATTATTTAATTGTAAGGACTATCTTCGATTTGATTGAAATAGCCAAATAAATATTGTTGCCGAATTTGACAATAATTCGCTAATTAAACAACATCTTTATCGAAATGATTAAATCTACGTTTAATCAGAGAATTATTGTAATATTTTTTGTTAATATCGTTGCATTCAAACTTTGTTGAATTAGATAATAAAAAAATGTAATAGATTTTGTGAAATAAAAACGACGAGCTTGTATCCGAAACCCGACTTATTAAAGAAGGACTACGTACAATTGTGAACACTTTATTTGTACAGCTTAAGCAAGACATTCATATAAGATTTCTCATTTCATTGGTATAGGCAATACACGGATAACACAGGAAAAATTTTTATAATTTTTTTTTTGTTTTTAGTAAAATGAGAAATCTATTATGACTTTCTATGGTTTAAGTGAAACCAAAATTTAGAAATTACAAATTTAAAAAAACCGTTAATTGTCTAATGCTTCCATAGGTTGTATCAGCCTTGTATCGTTGATTATCCGTTGTACATAATTTTTATAATTTTATATAATTATTGTTTATACAATACTAAAAAATTGCGTCTATCCGGCTCCCCGGACAATACTTTGCCCACAAAGCGTCCGTTAAAGATCACCAAACCAACCATTTATATTTTACAAACATTTTCTGTTATTTTGGGCAGGGATTTTGTTAAATTTGGAGATCTATTCCCCAATATCACAAATGGTCACGACAATATAAATCTTCTAGTCTCATGCCGCCAAATCATAAATAATCTTACAAGGGTACCTTTTGTACTGTCGAATTCAAAAAATTATAAAAACTATTCTAAGTTGTAGCGCTCTGTGAGACAATAGGTAGAGGTTAGGTATAGGTGGCAGTCCATTAGGACCAGACATAGACATAAAATGGTTCATAGCCATAACTGTGAGACAATAACGAAACCATGTTTTTTATCGACAACCAAGCCCTTTTTAGGCGTTAAACCACCCCTTAATTTGTGAAAAATGGTAATTTGATCCCCTAAAAAATATAGAGATGCAACTAGGGCATCCAATTTTTGGCCAAAAAGTAATTCCGGAATTTTCGAATTCAAATGTTCTCGATTCCGGAATTGCGGGCATTTTTTTTAATCAATAATACAAATTCTTTAAATTTTGTAGATTCTTTGTGTTCTATTAATTGTTTCAAGTGTGTTTTTTATAAATTATACAAACTCAAATTTATTTGTTTTATAAATAAAAACATTTCGAAAAATTCTATAAACTGTGCCGACTCAAAATATAATTAGTTTGAGTTCACACAAAAATTATATGTTCTTTGCAGAACGGTTTTCCACTATTTGCCCAACAGCACCCTATTATACATCAAATTGTAATTAATTAACAAAATACAAGCTATGATGTACTAAAAGAATAAAATGCAATGCAATTGCTTTCCAATCGACCAATCGCAAGCACCCGCTAGCAAACCGCTAGTAGAATGGTTTTTGTCCTTGCTATGGTCGATTGGAACGCTTAAAATGGATGATGTGAGTAAAACTTAACCTGTAAAGCGTATATGGTATATGTGTTGTAATCTGTAAAAACTTAGGTGTGGTGAACAATTAAAAATAAAAATATATTAAATCTTTCTTTATTTATTTTTGTTTCTTTATTTGTTAATGTACAACAACTTGGCGTAAGAAACCATCCTCTTATTTACCCACCCTAAATTGAGCACAAGCTCATTCCTTATAGAATGGGTAGGGAAAGATGGATTCCTTAATTTAAAAAAATAATAATCATAACGTTTTAGCCATAGGATCACAGTACGTTATTCAATGATGAATACGTCTTCCTTAAAGATACATATCTAATGGTTCCTTCCAAATAGGTCGCAACTGAAACTCAAATTTTTTGAATAATCCCATTCATTTTTTACGGAACAAAGAAAATTTAAACGTTTCACTAACTTTAAAATCAAGTCCGGCCTTGAATGGCAAAGAAGACTCAATAGTTTTATTTATCAAATATTCAGTAATATTATTATATTTACTTACGATTAATTTTTTTTTAACAACTTAACCAACATATTGACAAATGCGATAGAAACATTTTTATTTTTGACACAACAAAAAATTGTTTTTGACATAAAAAAGCGGTTCAACGTTCAACCGCCTAGCGGCAAAATTATGCGTAACTGCTCCTTACTGCTCGTGAAAAATAACAAGAGCAATTGGCGATTTTCATCAAATGTAGTTAGCGTTGGTTTCTATGTAAGTAAAGGGGACGAGTATTGTCAAATTCAACTGTTTGACAGTTCTGATCACCCTTGTTCTATGGTTAAATTTTTTTCATATTGTTTTCACCAGATGTCAGCTACTTTGTTGGAAATCGCGAATACGAGTAGTTCATTAAGCAAAGACAAAAACCTTTCTACTAGCGGTTTGCTAGCGGGTGCTTGCCGTTCGTCAATTGGAAAGCAACTATTATGTACATGATCGAAATGTTAGAACAGGCATAGAGTAATTTAATTACCATCATGTCTCACGTACACCACCAACTAGCTGCACGATATATTTATTTTGTATTTCAGTATTATAGAGCTATAACTTTAATGAATGAATTATTTCTAGAAATTTGCCTTGTTAATTAGTATGTGTTTGTATCAAATAAATAATTGAAACCACGTTCTTACAATTTTCTAATTTTTCAATTTATATTTATTTTTATTTAATGTGATGATGCACCTTGTATTTTGTGGATGATGTGTTGTTGACCAAAGCCGGAACAAGAAGAAAGTTTTTTCAATTTTTAATTGTTACCAAAATGAGATGAACAATACATTGATACAAAAAATAATTGGTCTGTGAGTTTGAGAGAATATAAGCAAAATTGGTAAGTAATTAGATGTACAATACATGCAAGTAAGTCAAGATATACAGAAAATAAGGTATAATATTGTGCATGCTGTTGCTATCCTTTTTTCACAATTTGACGTCACGTGAAGACAAAAATGCTGATATTTATATGGAGTTTCGTGATATTTTTATTAATTTTTTAAATAAATGGAAAATAAATGATTTTTTTTTATTTTTGCCATTAATTATTTTTCGACTTTATGTTAAATTTAAACATTTCAATTTTGATTTTAGTTATATACTGCAATACTTTCGGAATTAAATCGCGAAAAGAGGCATGTTTTAATATTCGTGTCTAGAGCAGACTGTTTGAGCACATTGCATAACAAGCTTTGGGCCTATCCACACGAATATTTTTAACAACACCGTAACAACAGCATTCTGTATTCACACTGTTGTTATTCTTCTTTATGTATGGGTGAATTTACTTCATTTTCGGATTGCTTTGTTCGAGGTACGAATTACAAGGAGAAAAACAATTATTTCATTTTGTGCGGTAAACAATTGAAAAACACGTGCCAATGCACATTCAATTATTTTATTTATTTAATTTTATATTTGTATTAGTGTGTAACAACAAGAGAATACCAGAAATTTCAGAATGCAAAAGTGCATTACAAATCCCCACCACAAATTTAGGTTTGTAGGCAGAGAGGTAAAGAAACGAGGGTGAATACGGTTGTTAAAAATACTGGTGTGGATAGGCCCTTTGGAATTTATGAGTATAATTTTTTTGTTAAATGCAGAGAACGATTTGATTTTAATTATTTAATTCAAAAATTTGGGAGTGTTCGATTTTAAATATACTAAATTTGAATAATTCCTATTGCAACAAAACTATCAATTGTACATACTTCTGATAAGAACACATATATGTAGAACACTAAACAGTGAATGGGTGTTTTGATTTAGTTGTAGCGAAAACCATAAGACAATAAATGAAATAAGCCAGAGATTTAATTTTAATTTATAGTTTTATTTAATTTCCTTTTTTTCAAATTTATATTTTCTATTAACTGGGCGATTAATAATTTGTGAACTGAATTTTTATTTAAAATATTTTGCCATTTATATTTAACGTTGAATATGGACATAATATTTGACTATGTACGTGGATACCAATAATTTGAAGCCAAACGAAAATAGATGGCAAAAATTTGAGTACACAACGTAAAAAACTAAAACTTTTAATAATTGGTACGTAAATGACCAAAAACATTTAATAATTTAATTGTTTTATGTTATGTATTCATAATTTTGTTTACCTTTTTCTCCATTTATCTTAGACATTATACACCCGAAAGAATTATTTCTCAAATATTTGGACCATAAAAAAAATATAAAACATAAAAACTGTCTCGGTAAACTATCATTATCAATTGTAAATACGGTTTGTTAAAAAAAATTCCATTATTCTTGATTTATTTAAAAAATTAATCAAAAAACCGCCAAATTTCATATAAATGTCTGCTTTTTTGTCTTCAAGTGACGTAATGCGCAAAGAAAGACGAAAATGAGACACGGGAATATACTACCTCTTTTTTCTGTGTTGCAAGTAAGTACATACAAATTATCGTTACATAAATTTAAAAGAGAATTTAAATATTTATTTTTAATAGGGGAACTTATTTGACTATTATAACTAATACATTTAATAATATTGATTTAAATTGTCAGTTCTATAAATTCTACAAACTCAAATTTGATTTATTTACATTCTACATGTTTCTAAAAAAAAAAAAATTTAATTTTTATAAATTTTATAAATTCAATAAATTCTTTGCATTCAGTAAATTTTCTTTGCAGTAAATTCTGTAAATCTTATAAATTCTATTAAAGTCTAAAAATCAAATAAGTTTTTTAAATTCTATAAATCCTATAAATTCTGTAAATTTGATAAATCCAATAAATACTATAAATTTTATGTTTTAATATGTCTATATACTCTATAAATTTGTAAATTTGATGAATGTTATAAAATCTAAAATTCCAAAAAATTTATAAATTCTATAAATTTTATCAACAATATAAATTTTTTAAATTTTGTAGATTCTTTGTGTTTTATTAATTGTTTCAAGTGTGTCTGTTTTATAAATTCTACAAACTCGAATTTTGCTTGTTTTATAAATACAAAAATTTTGAAAAATCCTATAAATTTTAACAATTCTGTAAATTCAATAATTTCGTTAAAAATGTATAAGTTCTATAAATTCTATGAATAAAGTTTCAAATTCAGTAAGTGCTTTAAATTCTACAAATCTTTTTCTTTCTTATAAATTCTGTAAATTCGATAAATTATATACATTTTTCAAATTCTCTATAAATTCTACAAAGTCTATAAATGTTATAAATTCTAATATATTTATAAACTCTATAAATTTTATGAATTTGATAAATAAATTCAAAGAATGCTATAAATTACATAAACTTCACAAATATTACAAATTTTTTAAATTTTATATATTCAATGGGTTCTAGGAATTGTTTCAAGTTTGTCAGTTCTAAAAATACTACAAAACCAAATTTAACATATTCTAAAAATTCCATAATATAAATAAATACTATAAATTTTATAAATTCAAAATTTTCGATAAATCTTTAAAACTTTAATAATTCTATAAATTCAATAATTTCTATAAATTTTATAAATTTAATAAATTCTATGAATACATAATTCGATAAATCCTATGCATAATGCTTTAAAATTCAGTAAGTATTTTACATTCTACAAATCTCATAAATTCTTAAACTCTTATAAATTCTGTAAATTCGACAAATTATAGAAATGTTAAACGTCCAATAAATTTTATAAATATTAAGTCAGCAATATTTACATTATAAATTCTAATATGTTTTTAAAACCTGTAAATTCTATACATTTTATAAATCCTTTAAATGTTATAGATTCTATGGATTTTATAAATTATTCAAGTCTGTCAGTTCTATAAATTCAAAAAATTTACATCAGTTATATATTATACACTCCCGAGCAACTGAATCGACTAGACCATCAAAACGCATATTTTTTTAAAATGGCTGGATCGATTTTCGAAAAACAACCTTCTTTTGACAGCCTAGTATTTTATCTTTTCAAGGATACCTTTATCATTAAAATCCATACAGTACTTTTCAAATTAAAGCAGTCATAGCAAAATGCGATGTTTCGGTGAAAACAATTGGCGTGATGCAATCTCCTGTATAATGCCACGTTGACCGATATTCGTCGTCACTTATGAGTCAGACGTTGACCTGAACAAATCTCTACCAGTTTAATTCATTTTTTCCTTAAAATCATGGATACCACTCCAGAAAAATCCGCACAAGTTGTTGCTTTATTGCAAGTAGGACGCAATCAACAAGAAGTCGCTCGTCAGCTTAACATGAGCCAATCTGCTGTCTCAAGAGTATTCAGAAGGTTTCAGGAAACTGGTACCTTCAATCGAAGACCACAATCCAGCCGGTTTCGGTGTACATCAGAGAGGGACGATCGATTTATCGTCCTAACTTCACTGCGAAATCGCCATCTCACGGGCGTCGATGTGCAGCAGGAGCTAAGACAAGTTCGAGATGTAGTTCTTAGTCAATGGACAGTAAGAAGACGCTTAAAGGAAGCCAATCTCACTCCAAGACGACCCGCTAGAGGCCCAAAATTGACAATACGCTGATTGACACACATCAATTGGAACATCGAGCAATGGACGTCCGTTCTATTTACTGACGAGTGCAGAATATGTCTCCATGGTAGGGATATGCGAGACCGGGTCTACCGGCGTCCAGGAGAGCGATTTTCGCAGTGTTGTTTTGCTGAAACAGTCACGGCGGCGGTTCGGGTATGGTGTGGGCTGGCATATCGTTTGAGGGAAAAACAGATCTTGTTTTCGTACCTGGTGGAGGCCGTGAAGGAGGTCTGACCGCTGAACGATATATCGAGGGCATTCTCTTGGATCATGTAGTGCCCTATGCAGGATATATAGGGGAAGATTTCATATTGATGCATGACAATGTCCGGTGTGACACAGCTCGAACCACTCGACAGTTCTTGGATGAGGTCGGACTCGAGACGATGAGGTGGCCAGCACTCAGTCCAGACATGAATCCAATTGAGCATTTATGTGACGAACTAAAACGGAGGGTCCGAGCTAGAAATCCGGTACCATCTAACATCAGTGACCTGAAGATTGCGTTAGAGGAGGAGTGGGGTGCGATCCTCCAAGTATTTGTCGAAACCTTAATAAGGTCAATGGGGAACCGCATGCGAACCGTTGTAGAAGCAAGGGGGGCCATACTTATTATTAACCAATAAAATTATTTTTGTTTTGCTTGAGTTTTTTGTTGTAATTTAATTTTAAACACCCTCAATATTTTTTGCTTAATCATCGATTTTGGTTGCGTTACGGTTTGACCGTTCTAACAAAAATCGCCCTTATGTGAGCGCTTAAGGTTTTAGTCATCAATCAATCAACAATTTTGGTTGCGTTTTTATTCAAAATTCATTACAAAAAAATGTACTAAACCAATTTTCATAAAAATAGTGTCATTTTAAAGCAGAAATATCAGGCTTTCAAAAAACTAATGTCTTATAAAAATCGGTTTTACCGTTCTAATAAAAATCGCCCTTATGTGAGCGCTTAAGGTTTTAGTCGATTCAGTTGCTCGGGAGTGTAGTATCATTGATTAAGTTTCCTATTTATTTGTTCAATAATATGGTTTAAATAATAAAATAAAATCCTTAATTTGTATACGGTAGCATCCGGTTAATTGGGGCATCGGTTAAACGGGACAGTCATTTATGTGGTCCATCTATTGCAAAACGGAATCCAATTGAGAATACAAACCAAACTTTCCAACATTTTAAATTAAGGAACAAATGCATTTGTATATGATAAACATGGAAAGTAAAAAAATAAAATATTTTTTTTATATAAAGCTTCTCTTATTTCGATGTGTCCCAATTAACCGGAATCTATATACATTTGTTTAAAAATCAAAATTATATTTAATTTTCTTATTTACAATGTAAGTGTTTAAACTTACCAAAAATCAAATATTATTCCACTAATACCCATATCGGCATAAGATATATCAAGTTAAGTGTGTTGGATGTAAGCAAAATACTCATTTAACGCTACATTTAGTGATAAATACATAGTTGAATATTTAGCTACTCGTTTTAACACAGCTATAATGGGAATAATTTTTGTACGAATACTTTGCATATACATATGTGCGGATCAATCCAAAATTGATGACATGTTAAACCTAAATATTTTATTATATCTACTAACGATTAATTTTGAAACCACCATAAATTAAAATAATACGCAAATGTATGAATATATGAAGACAAAACATCGAATTTAATCTTAATGTAAAATGTAAGTTATTGAAATCGGAACTCATCAAACTATATACAAAAAAACTTAACAAATAAAGTACATCATCTATACTTAATTGCAACATTATCAAGGTCGCTATAATAATTTATTTTAACCAACTCAATACCATCTGATTTCCTCAAAAATAGCTGGCCTTAAGTTGATTTCTTTAATGTCTGACATCAAACAACATTTTTTTTAGCCAGTCTCAAGCTTTCTTTGAAAAATATTTTATGATTAGCGGGCCGGCATGCCCAACTTATAATCACCAAAATTCTGTTTTGCTTGCAATTAACCGTTTTCCTCCAAAGATGTTGACAGTAAATTCATCGAAGCCGTAGGGCAATAAACTAAGAATTATCGCTGTAGATCAAATAAATAAAAATTATCGTTTATGGAAACAACCTCAAATCAATACAAAAACGTTTCTAAAGTTAAATCTACCATAAAAATTTAATTTTTTGCCCTAAAACAAAAAAAAACAAGAAATCAAGATGAGCTTTTCCTACGCATTCAGCAATAAATTAAATCATTTGACGTTTGAGGAAAAAGGTCAATTATTTATTATTATTTCCTTAGTTTGCCTTCTGACAAATTTAACATAAATGGGAGGATTTAGAAGCCACTGCATGCAAAATTATGTAGAAGCTAAAAAGGAGCCATTTAATATGCAGTGGCTCGAAGATGTGCCTGAATATTCGAAATTATTTCCTCAACCGAAACATGCCGAGAAAGCAAGATATCTTAGGCGCGGAGATTCGAACTTATTTATCAACATATTTGGGCAAACACTTTCCACTAAGAACTAGAATTCCGCAATAGACATTTTGGCAAAATATTTTTTTCTTCATACATAATTCGTTTTTCATAATAAATCATTTAATTTTTTATTTTAAATAAAATCTAAATAATTTAACACTAAACATATTTACGTGTACATGGCATATAATTTTTTATTAATTATTTCAATAAATTTTTGTTGAATTCATTAAGTTTTTTTAAATTAATTAATTAATTATTTGACGATACTATTTAAATTAATAAACTATGTGGGACATACAGATAGCATTCAAATTTGTATTACAAATTTGGGGTTTCTTTAAAGTTTAGGTATGGTGATTATTTTGGGGATCGAAACTTTTTCGGGAATTGCAGATTTATTTATAAAGCTTAAATTATTTTAAGCATAAGGCATAGATGATTGCATCTTTAATGGTTTCTGTGAAATTAACGTTTTGGATCGTTTTGTTAGATGAAAGTTGATGTAAATCGTTGTGTATGTGGGTGAATTTTGGATTGATTTTTAGAATAAAATTGGTTAAGGGTTGAATTTAGCGGTAAATAAGATTTAACTTTCTCCATGGCTTCAGCTGTTTTAAAAATACACCCATCATTATTTTATCATTTTTTGCTCCCACTTTTGCATTGATTTTTCTCATTTTATCTGCTCCTCCATTTTTTTTTCATTGGTACGAGTATATTACGATTTAGGTCTATGGCTTAATAATTATTTCATCTCGTCGTAATAATGAAACGTCATTAAGATCTTGCAACTTGTCCCAATATCCCACGATAATGCTCTTTCAAGTACTTCATTTTTGCTCGCATTTGAGTTGCATACTTCAAAACATATATTTTATGTAAGTCGAGCTCCATTGATCTTTAATCAAATAACTAAAGAATAAGCATTAAATAAAATATACATCAATTAAATAAATTACTTACTTGTATAAGGCTATTTTTGTGCTTCCTACCATCCATTTAGCTCCTTTTAGAAATATTTTCGTCTCTGCATCCGTCCAATACGTACCTTTCGTCTTCGGAATTTTTTCCGATCCCTCAATGGGAACGTAAATTATGTTCTCATCGAACTCTACATCACTTTCCGTTTCAATGCCACAGTTCCACTATCCAATTTAATAAGCACAAAATTTAATTTAATATTATATATAATTATATACAAGAAATATTCACTATTTATTGTTTATTTTTTTTATAATATATATTTATAAATATTTAATATTTTTGAATAGATGTTGTTGAAGAATTGCAAAATGAGAAACGAATTACAAAATATTTTAAAGACAAAATATTCCTGCCTGCAAAAACTACATCTATTGAAAAATACGATAAGCTTTTAGGTCAAAGCGTTTACATCATGTTTTTAGTCTACCTATTTTAGGTCGTGCCAGGTATATTGAAAAAAAAAAAAAAAAATAATAATAATAATAAAAGAACGTTAATTTTGGGACGATGGTAGTGCCCTACGAGGGTAAAAGTGTGTAGTTAGTAGCGGGAAATATCGCCATCAAAATTCTAGCCTAAATGACACAAGCCTCAATCAACGTTCCCTTTAATTTTTAAAATTGGTGTGCGGTGTTAACTACAATGTGGGCAAGTCTATTAAATTAAAAAAAAGCGGGCAAAATTTAAAAAAAAAAAATTTTTATTTTTATTTTTAAGTATATAAATAATAAAAAAAAATTACACCTTGCATTATATTATATTCAAGCAAGTATTACTAATTTAATGAAAAGTTATAAATAGAAAACAAAAACAATATACCTATATTAAATTCAAAAGGTAAAATATATAACTATTAAAAATAAAAAAATAAAAAATCATAATTTAATATTTTTCACGTCTGTCCTTATTAAAAACCCAATGTTCATAAATACTGTCTAAATTAATATTGCCTCCTGTAGGTAGATTCCGGTTGTGTGGAATTATTTTGTGGAACGGGATTTTGTTCTAAACGAGAATTTCGCATTCCGGTTCACTGGAATGGGAAAATAAATCCCACTTTTGTGGAATGAAACGTCAAAATTTCTCGTCGTGGAATTTGGCGGTGAAATACAATTAATAGTGCCGCGTAATCCAAAAAATTCTTAATTATAAAATAAATTGACCGTAAATCTATTGAATTATTATTTTTTTAATAAAATGGAAGCTAGTGTGATACATTTTTGTAACTCTGAAAGACTCCCTTCAAGATATTAAGAGCGAAATACGGGTCGGCGAATGTAAATAATGATTTTTTAATTTTTTATTCATTATTTGTATATTTAGTAGATTTCAAAACACAGGCGGGCGCTTTCATTAGACTTAGATAGAAAAAGGAGCAGCAATATTACACTAATAATAACAATCGATGTAAAAATAATACTATGTAAAATAAATTTTTTATTTTCAATTAACATTAATTATGTACAATAATGTTTTATTTAACACTACAAATATTCCATCTTTCGCGCACCATTCACATTCTCCGACTTTATTAAATTTAAATTTGATATAAGATTGTTATTGGCTAGGTATATTATGCTGCTTATGTTCGAGTAATAGCTATTACCTTACGTTGACCATATTATGTATCTATTTGATTTATAAATGCGTGCATTTTAACAAATCCCGAAAAAAATATAAACAAAATGAAAGAAAAATATTCCACTTTTGACATATTTCCCCGTATTAGACCTAGTACTAAACACTATATTTCGCAAGGAGAACTAGAATACAAATTTGTGGAACGGAATTTTTCAGCGAGAAAACGAAATGTGGGAAAAATAAAAATTCCGTTCCAATCCAATTCATTTCACAAAACCGGAATCTACATACTGATGTGATAAACGTTTTTATTCGCATCTAAGTTATCTCAATTATTAGCCTTTAATCTGTTTCGTGATTTTGATTTAATAGCTTTCATCAAGCTAAAACCACGTTCACAATCTGCACTGGATGCCTGAAATGTAGCACATATATCTAGAAGCACTGACAATTCCTTAAATTGTGTATCTGCATTAGCCAACTTAACTAAATCAAAAAAATTAGCTACGGAATTACTTTTCATCTTTTCAATTATTAAAAACTTAAAATCGTTATATTGTTTTGAAATTGCTGTTCCAATTTGTTCGTCATATCCGGGAATTATATTTTTATATTTTTTAACCAGCTTTACCATATAATCTTGACCAAAGTTAAAATCTTTTGAATTTATTATAGCATTATGATCAAATGCATGCCAATCCATTACGTCTTCTTCTGGAAACCTATTCTTTAAATGTATACATAACAATTCGATAAATCGTAAAATTGCTGAAGTGTCGATACCAGGATTTTTACCAATTAGATCTTTTGTATCATTATTCCAATGAACTATTTCGCCTAAATATTGGTTTTCGATTTTGTTGATCCTTACTTTTGCGAATTGCATTGCATCCATTATTGTCAGCAAACTCCTCAGAAATATTTTACAAAGCGATGACATCTCTTCAAGAACGTCATTTAAAACCATTAATGAAAGGCGATATTTTAGATCCTTAAGAAGTTTTAGGCAATATTTACATATTGGATCATTACATTTCTCTACTTCCTCAGTGCAGTATTATATCAACAGATCGTAATTACGAATAAATGCTCTTAAGTTAAGTTGTCATCTTGCTTATGTACAAATCTCGTGAACCGAGCCTGAACATTGACATTTAATTTCAATGTTGCCAATTGAGACATACTAAACCAAATAACCCAGCAAACAAATAAGCCAGATTTTAGTGTGGAAATCTATACGAATTTTTAAACTGGGTGCGTTTACGCAATTAAAATAGTGACAAATAAAAAAAATTATTGTTTGCATTATTTCTGGTGGGCGGATAGAAAAGTTAAGTGGGCAAATGACAATTTTTAGCTGGGCGGCCGCCCGCTTGCCCAGCTTAGAGGGAACGTTGGCCTCAATGCGTCAAGTTTAATGAGAAAAAACAGAAAAACAAGAAATACTTGATTTAAATCATTGCCAAGCAGTGAGTAGGAAAATAAATGTTTAAACAAGCATGTAATTGTAACTGCGATTTAGTATCGTTAGTTAGTCTGGGGAGTCCTATCGCAACGCTTAAACTGCTAGATAAATGGTTCCAGTAAGGGTGAAGGGAATAAATGCTGTGTCACTCCAAATAATCTAACTCACTGAATTTTTACGCTTTATCGAATTCATAGAATTTATAAGATTTACAGAATTTATAAAATTTATAAAAATTAAAAAATGTTTGGGAACATTAGAATTTTTTGAATTTATAGAACTGACAGACTTGAATAATTTATAGAACTCATAGAATCTATAACATTTAGACTAGAGGATTTATAAAATGTATAGGTTTTAAAATCATATTAGAATTTATAATATTTATGTACAGACTTAAAATTTATAAAATTTATTGGACTTTTAAAATTTATCGAATTTATCGAATTTACAGAATTTATAAGAATTTACGGGATTTGTAGAATGTAAAGAGCTTACTAAATTATAAAACTTTATTAATAGGATTTATAGAATTATTCATAGAATTTATTAAATTTATAAAATTTATAGAAATTATTGAATTTATAGAATTATTAAAGTTTGAAAGATTTATCGAAATTTTTGAATTTATAAAATTTAGAATAATTAAATTTTTTTATTTTTAGAAAAAGTAAAAGTTGGTTGTATAGAATTTTTAGAACTGACAAACTTGAAACAATTCCTAGAACCCATTGAATCTATAAAATTTAATAAATTTATAATATTTGTGGAGTTTATGTAATTTATAAAATTCTTTGAATTTATTTATCAAACTCATATAATTTATAGAATTTATAAATATATTAGAATTTATAAAATTTATAGACTTTATTTTAAAAGTTGTCTAGTTTATACGCTTTCCAACAGTATGCTACATATTGGAGGAATCATATATAATGTGGTCAAAATAAGAGATGCAAGTTGTCAGGTTCAAGAAAATTATTTTTATGTTTATTATGTTTTTATTAAACATGAGTTATAATATTTTTCAAACTGTTCTCCTCTACTCCGTATGCATGCGCGACACCTTTCCCTTATCTTAACTGTTGTTGTCCGAAGTCGCATTTCTGTTATCATTGTTTCAAATGCAGCTGTAATTCGTTCCATTAAAATTTCTCGTGTAGACACCTTTGCCGCATAAACTAATTCCTTTGCACGTGCCTAGACGTAGAAATCGAGAGGGTCAGGTCTACGGACCGTGCGGGCCAAGAAATTTCTGTTGGCAAAATTTTTTTTGCCCCTTGCTTTATCAGTATTTAGGTTTTTTTTTTTAAAAATGATTAAGTATATAATGCAGTTTTAGGCACTACAAAGATTTTACTGGCCGTGTGAATATTCTACCCATACTTCACAGCGCCTAGAGCATTGTTCAACTTTAGAATACTCTTTAGGTGCATAAGATCTTCATTAAGTACAAAAAAGATTCCTATAGGAGTATACCTAATTCGGATCGCGTGGTCCGCATTTGAGACATGAATGCAATTTTCAAATCATGCAATTCTTCATTTAATTTAGTTAATAAAAATTATTTACAAATTAATTCTAATTAAAAATACCCACAGAAATAAGTAGTTGCCCTAAATTTGATCTACACTTTTTCAAAAAACAGAAAAATTATTTAAAAAGACCTAGATCCGAATTAGCTCATCTTAAAATAACGTATGTCGTTTTTAATTTGGTCCTTTTAATGAAATAAATAATATAATTAATATGAATTTTAAAATTTGACTTTGTGAACATAAAATGGATCGCACGATCCGCAATTGGACAAGTTTGAAAATATATTGTACATAATGTGGATCTTTTTAAATAATGATAAACTGTCATTTTTTGTTAAAAATTATAGTTTTTTTGTTAATTAAGATGTAATCCTTATCATTGAACATTAAATAATCCCTGGGAAATAAATTGTAATAGTTTAAAACCTTATTTTAGTAGTACACTTCCCTTAAGAATATTTTAACGAAAAGTCAGTTACGCACTTGATATTCTAATACTGTGATGCAGTGAACAACTAAACGATACAATTAGTATCTGCACTTCAATTATTCCGCTAAAAAACTAATACAAGCAACATAACGTATGGTTTTAAATTTCTATTAGGTTGTTCAGAAATTAATGCAGGTTTTATGATTTTATTTGTTTCAACAATTTTTTAACAATAAAGAATTACGCAAAGGGTTTAACATTATACGTCATTTTAAAGTTTATTTTATGCTCTTTCTTACCACATAAACCATTTTTAATCTAAATTGAAGTTTTGTCTATTTTTAGACCTTTGAAGGTAAGATGTTAAAACAAGAATTTCGCCACATTTACTTGTATTAATTTAAACTCGGCCGCAGTGCAGCACAAACGGCTCGAAATATCAATGAAGTTTGGGGCCAAGGAAGTGTTAACGAATGCACAAAGCAACGTTGGTTTCAAAAATTTCGTTATGGTGAATTCAATCTTGAAGATAAGAAAGGTCGCGGACATCCCTCTGCCATTGACGATGATGAATTGAAGGCTTTGGAGGAAGCAAATCCACGCACGACTAATCGAGAGCTTGCAGGGGACCTAGGCGTAGGTATTGGATTAATTTCGGAATATTTGAGCCGAATTGGAAAGTCGAAAAAGCTTGACAAATGTGTGCAAAACGAATTGAATGAAAACTGGAAATCGGCGTTATGAAGTTGCTCTTCACTTCTTCTGCGCAAAAAAAACGAACCATCTCTCGATCGCTTTGTGACGTGCGATGAAAAGTGGATTCTATACGATAACCGATGACATTCAGCGCAGTGGTTGGACCTAGGCAACGCACCTAAACACTTCTCCAAACCTGAGCTGCACCAAAAAAAGACTACGATAACTGTTTGGTGGTCATCAGCCGGAATTATCCACTACAGCTTCTTGAATCCTGGCGAAACTATCACAGCAGAAAAATATTGTCAACAAATTGACAGAATACATAAATAACTGAAACGTCTGCGTCCAGCATTAGTCAATAGAAAGTGCTCAATTCTTCTGTATGATAATGCTCAACCACATGTTGCACAGCCGTCGCTGCAGAAGTTGAACTAACTTGGCTACGAAGCTCTGCCTCATCCACCATATTCACCAGACCTCTCGCCAACCGACTACCACTTTTTCAAGCATCTCAGCTACTTCTTGCAAGGAAAAGTCTTCAACGACCAAACAGCCGCAAAAAATGCCTTCGAAAAATTCGTCGCTTCCAGAACTTCAGAATTATATGCTACTGGAATTAATCAACTTGCATCTCGTTGGCAGCAATGTGTAGATTCTAATGGTTCTTATATCGATTAATAAAATTTATTCTAAACTGAGATATGTCGTTTTAAATAAAATGGTTGAAAACCTGCATTAATTTCTGAACAACCTAATAGATACTCAATACATTTATAAATTAAATATTTTTCTTATTTCAACCAACATTTAGTTAGACGATCCACAATAGGTACAACGATCCATATTAGTGTCGTTAGATGTGGTCTCGTTGTTTACAAACGTTGACTCATCTTTGGTAATATTTTTGGTTAAAAAATGGTGGAATAGCATAAAAGCATGTAGTAACACAAATTTGGATTCGAAACATTTGTAGAAGGGTTGAAATTTGTGTTAGATCATACTGAATTTAGTTTCGGGGGAAGATGTTTTAGGCAAGTGTTTGGTTCACCGATGGGTTCTCCAGTTAGTCCAACAGTGGCTAACCTAGTAATGGAACACGTTGAAACCGAGGTGTTATAAACATCTTCCGTCAAACCTATCTTCTTTTACCGGTACGTGGATGATATTATTGCGGCTATTCCAAGTTCGGAAATTGATAATTTTTTGAATTCATTTAATAGTTTTACCCCGCAAATTAAATTTACATGTCAAATTGAAAATCAAGGTCGTTTAGCCTTTCTGGATACTATGGTAATACGTAATGAGGATGGAAGTTTAACTACAGATTTATATCATAAAAAAACTTGGTCTGGTCGGTATCTAAGTTATAACTCGTGGCTTCCATCATCTTACAAAAATAATACAGTGTTTCTGTTGGCTGAAAAAATTTTGAGATTATCGGATGAGGGTTTTCATGCCGAAAATTTCAAAATTTTAAGTAATGTTCTAACCCAAAATGGCTATCCGAAAGGTGTAGTTACTAGAGGAATTAGAAAGGCTATCGACAAACATAGTAATTCGGGAAATATTTTGGAAAATACGGGCGTAAATCCAAATTTAATCGTTGAAAATAATCGCAAACTTTACATTTCGATCCCATATGTTAAAATTCTTTTCGAAAAAATAAAATTTCTTTTACAAAATTATGATATACAAATTGTTGGTAGAGCATTTCACAGTTTGGACATGGCTTTATTCACTAAATTAAAAGACAAAATTCTCATAGAGTTACAATCAAATCGAATATATAAATTAAAATGTTCGTGTGGAAAGGAGTATATCGGTCAAACCAAACAAAATTTTAAAAAACGAATTCGTCAACATATTTATGATTCTACGTATGAGTTTAAACCGTCACACAGTGCGTTATCGAATCACCTACGTGGAAGTAACCACTCGCTATCTATAGATGACGCTAAGATACTTGATAAGCAGCAGAATCTCAATAAAAGGTTAATTTTGGAAAGCATTTACATCAAAAAAGAACAAAATTTATCTCAAAATTTATTAAATATCCAGGAAGTTTCAAAATATTTGTTAAATTATTACGACAAAATTTTGTAGATTATCTTAAAAATATTTTTGGTCACTCAAATTGTATAACTTTAAATCGAAACGATCCGAAACGTCGGGTTTTTATTAAATAATTAATAAAAAAATAAAAAATTAAGTTAAAAACCAACGAAAATTATTTTATTATAACAAAAAAAGCTTAAAAAAGTAAATTAAATAAAATTTATCTTAAGACAAAAATTTTATTTTTCTCTAAAGTGCATCATCTGTATCTGCTGAAAAATTTGAACTGGAAATAATTATTTATGTTTTGAGTAGGTAGTAGTTAGAACCAACTCTGATAAATACCCCAGTACCAGCCGTATGGTTCTTTTTTCACAATCGTTCAACATCCATTTTGCTCCATATACAATTATCATTTTTTATAACATTTTCTTGGTTATCGCCTAAGAACTTTAATAATTCTTTATGTTTTGAGTAGGCAGTATTAAGGAGCATCTCTGATAAATACCTCTTTACTAAATAAAGTAATCAATGTTAGTTAACAATTCAGTCGCTATAGTCTGATGAGATTGACTGGAAAATAATTAAATTTTTCGTGTTTCTCATTCAGATCGAAACTGAAATTGTAATTCTTAATAATTTCGCTTTTGGTTAAAAATTATCTGGTTATTTACCAGAAGAACTTTAAATTTAAAACTTTTTTGAGCTCTGAATTGTCTATCTCGTGAGAATATCTTATGCTAGTTTTTTATGTTTTAATAAAATAAAGTAACTCTGCTTACAATTACAATTACAATTCCTGTTGAGCCCGGTTCTAAAATAATGACAAAACATTTGTATTTAATTTTTCGTTGAATTTTTGGATAACGGGACTCAATTTAATTTTCCGTTGATTTTTTGAGGGCCCTTATTTGATTTTAGTTGTGGTAATAACGCCTGCCACAAAACTGAAATCAATTAACGGGGCTCAAGAAACCAACGGAAAATTAAAAAAATAATTCATAGACATGTTTATAAATGAATAAATATTTCGTAAATTAGTACTTTAAGGGAATTAATATTATCAATCTATTTAGACATACGAAAGAGTAATAGAATATTCTTATAAACCTAATTTTTTCGTAACGTTTTTATAAAACTGTTGAAAGTTATTTTAATACACAATTTTGTAAATTGTTACAACAATTCTATAGTGTCATTTACGAACATATGTACATATTTAGTAATTTGTTGAAAATAATAAATTGTATTAAATTTATAATATATAAAGTGTTAATCTTGAGACAGAGTATAGTACAGTGATTTAATTAATAAAACATTTAAAACATTTTAAAGTGAACCGGGTGTGGCTTTAAAGATTGTTTGTTTTTAACAGATGTTAAAGTAAAAGTTAAAAATGCCTTTCAAACGGTTTGTCCTGGACAAATCACAAATTGATAAAATCCAACATATTGTGATTAAAAATATTAGTGATTTGAACAATACAGATTTGAACAATTTGTTCAATCTACAATTGTTTTACATTTTAAGTAAAAATATTGAAAGTTTAAAAAATAAAGACCAATGTCGACGGAAACTCCAAAAACTTTTTAAATCGAAGCATTTCATTGAAAGTCTAAAAGGGAAAATTGCTAAAATTGGTTCTACAACTAATAAAGCAACTTTTAACGAATTTTCGGATGATTTATTCAATGAGCAATTTAATGAAAATGTTACAGCTCAATCTAATCAAAATTCCTCCGTAATATCAGCAGTTATGACTGACGATGATGTTTTTGAAACTATCCGACCTAAAAATGTTCAAGTAAAAATGCGGCGGTCAGTAACAGCAAAGTCTTTAAATATTTCTTTGATTGCCTCAACTCGAAAACAAAATATCATATGAAAAAAATCCATTTAGAAGTGCCTTTATTATGAATAAATAATCAAGTTGATACATTTCTGGAATTCATGGTAAATTATATAGTTTTAGGTTTTATTCTTATATTCGAATTAAGAATGTATACCTTTAGTTATTATATATGCAATTTGTTACCTTGTGGTTTGGGATTTTTGCTTCTCAGTTTATTTTAGTAAAACGCGTTAACTTTAATTTTGACACTATATTTCACACGTCTGATTAATTTAAGTTACAATTTCAATCTAATTAATTAATATTAAAACATAAGGTAAAATGGCATAATTGTAATACAATATGCATGAGAAAAAATTTGCTTACTAGAGAATTTTAACATGGTTGCATCAATGTAATTTTGCAACCATGAAATTTATTAATTTATTATTTTAAAACGTTATACAAAAAAAAATATATTTGCTATCGCGGTTGGTTCATGTTTCAGCGTGGCTAAGTATTTCTTGAAGCTGTTGTGCTGATTGCGTTGAACATCCTGCACGTGGTGCTGCCCGTGGTGTCGTTGTATGCGTTGGATATGACTCCTCCGTTCCAAGATTGTTAACATCCTTGTTGACATTTATTCTGACTTGCTTGATGAGGACCTTGTGGAAATTGAATTTTCTAAAAATATAAACAGAAATTGCTACGATTGCGATAATCGTAATTAGTGAGAACGCCGACGCCGCATAATGCGTTTGATTTAAAGATTGCTGTATGCCATTTATTGCTTCGATGTTTGTGAAGTTAAATTGCTCGAGTTTCCGGAATGTGAGAGTTTCTTCTAAACTGGTAGTTAAATTGATTCCGTCAAATGGTTGAACAACAGTGATATGATGACTCTTCCGCATTGATTTGCTAGTATATTGGTTATTTTTTATAAAGATTGTGCAATCTATGAATTTTAACAGCTTTTTCCCGTAGATAGCTCCGTTTTTGTTGCATGTTGATGTAAAGTTTATTCCCATTCTGGATGAAATATACAGATGTTCAGGCTGCAGGTGACTGATTTCGTTTTCTTGCTGAATTTCCGTTGTTTTACATTGTGCATTTTTGTTTAATAATAGGTTAGGTATACAACTGTTACTAGTGCTGTATAGCTGATTAATGTTGCAATAATATGTACTCTCTACTAAATTGCATGGGTTATTTATTTCCATATATAATTTTTCCGAAAGGACTAGATGATTGGAATTTATAAGGATTTTTTGGTTATTTAGGATAGGGATAGTTTTAATAAAGTAGAAGGAAAATATTTCCTGATGGAATTGTGGTATTTCAATAACAAGTACAATATTGGTATTGTTATAAAACGCTTTTAAATTTAATAATGCGTATAATTGCTCGTCCGACTTAATTTCAATTGTTTGGTTATTTAAGATATTTCTAACATACTCCAGTTCGCTACCATCCAGTATGTATCTCGATATTATATTTATCTTCGCGAACGTTATCACTTCATGAATCTCCTCTATTTGATCTTTTAGAATTTCTATATTGTAGTCTAGTATATAGTGGTACTTTTGTTGTAGTCTATTTTCCCAACTAGTATATGAGTAATTGACTTGATTTTTTAGCATTTCCTCTAAAAGGTTAGACATTTGGTTTACGTATTTAGTAACATTTTCGAATCTATCTATCATTTGGTGATTTAGTTCCACCTGTTTATTAAATTTTTCTACTACTGCGTAATTTCCGTCTTGTAAAATTTTTATTGACTGTTGTATTTCGACGTAATCGTTATTATCTAAATTTCCCGATATTGCTTTAATTAGTGTGCCCAGGGGATCAAATACTCCTCTTTTATATCTTCTGTTATTACTTACGGGTAAAATGTTATTTAACTGAGTTTGAAGATTTTGAATTTTACTCTTTGCTATTACTACTAAGTAAGTGGGAAGCTTATGTTTATTTGCTATGTTTTCTAGCTCCTCATAGTTACTCTGAATGTTCTCTAGACTCGTTTTTAAATTATCTAATTCTATTACATGAACTAATTTTGTATAAGTTGTAATTACTCTTGCTTTTGCCAAATTTAACCCAATAACTCCTTTGTTGTTATTTAAATCGAATATTTCTAACGATTGAGATTCGGTAAAGGTGATATGTATTAAGATATACCTGAAATAAAAATGTATTTTCATTTTTTAATTTTATTCTTATGCACACTACGTTTGTTTGTTGTGACGGTAACATCATTGTCTTCAATGATTTTATGTTTTATATATTTTGGTGCGAGCTTATCTCTAGTTGGGTTCCTTTCAAAAACAATTTGGTTTTTCTCGAATGTTTTTGGCTCATCCCTTACTAGATTCAATTTTTCAATAGTTCTTTTCTTGTTTTTATGCGTTTCTTCAGCTATTACCTTATTTAAAGCTTCGAAGTTCTTCCGCATTTCCGCCAGATATTTATTTGGTTCGACAGGATTTAATTTAGGTATGTTATTTACCTCAATATTACCCCTATGCAATTCAAACGGTGTCAATCCTGTCGTTGAATGCACTGAATTATTATAGGCTAATATTGCATCTGTTAATAGTTCGTGTATCTCAAGGCTTTTGTTTTGTTGGAAAATTATTCTAGAAATTTCCGTGAGAGTGTTATGCAGTCTTTCTACGGGACTATTTCCTGTAGAAGATTTCGCGGTGGTTATATGAATTTTTATGTTGTAAAACTTTAGAAAATTCTCCATCAATTCTGATGTAAATTCCGCAGCATTGTCAAATATAATTTCTTTCGGAATTCCTTCTCTAGAAAATATACTTTTCAACACTTTTATTACGGTGGTCGTCCTTCTGTCCGGCAGAAATTCTACCATTCCGTATTTTGAGAACTTATCAATCAGTGTTAGAAATGTTTTCCCTCTTAAGCAGAATGTATCCGCATGAAATATTTCTAACGGTTTTTGAGGAGTTGGAGAAATTTTGAATTTGATATTCGTTGGATTTCTCTCATACTTATTTGCTTTACAAATTTCACAATTATTTACGTAGTTTGCTATTAACTCGCGCATTTGCGGGAAATAGTACTTACGTTTTAATTTTGCATAATTCTCATTAATGCCTCTGTGAGCTTTGTTATGCTCATTAATAATAATTTCGGCTTGTTTCAAAGAATCGCCTATGTCGATTTTTTGGACTCTTGTTCGAACTATTTTTAGATTTGATTCGGAAAAGTTGTTAATATATACATTATTGATTTGATCAAATATATCATCGTTACAAAATAACGCTGTAATTTGCTTTTTACGAAGATATTTATTTAGAATGTATATTATGTCTTCCGAATTGTACTCTGCTTTTTTAATTATAAAACGCTGAAATGTTTCGTGTTTTATAAAGAATGTTTCTTTGATGTTTTCGAGGTTTTGATCAATTATGACTTCCAATTGATTCCTGAATTCATTCAAAGAAGTTTTCGTTTCCTTTATTCCGAAATCTTTGCTGTTGGATTCGCCAGCATTGATTTCTATTTCTTCAAGATTTTGCATTACGTACTGAGTAGCTAGGTCAGATACGTTTGTAACCATACTATCCTGGTTCTGGGATAATACCGAGTTATTCCGGAGATTCTCAGTACCTGTGATTGTGTCCATGCAATCACTATGAACTGTTGTGTTCATATTAATTAGTGACATGTCTTTATTTTTGATTTTTCCTTTCGAGCGACTTATGATAGAATCTATCGTCTCTGGTACCTTTAAAGATTTTGACTCTAACATTTCGTTCAGTTTAATGCGAGACAATGCATCCGCATTAGTGTTAGTAGTTCCTTTTTTGTAGTGAATGGTAAAATCAAATTCCTCTAGTTGGAGTCTCCATCTAATCATTTTAGATGTAGGATCCTTTATATTAAAGAGGTGCACTAACGGTTTATGGTCAGTTACAACAACAAATTTTCTCCCATACAAGTATGGTCGAAAATACTTGCAGGCCCAAATTATTCCTAGACATTCTTTGTCTATCGTGGAATAGTTTATTTCTGCCGAACCTAATGTTCGCGATGCGTATGCAATTGGTTTGTCCGATCCAACTGGCCCTTGGCTGAGAATCGCTCCCAATGCATAGTTTGATGCATCTGTAGTTACCACGAACGGCTGAGTGAAATCAGGAAACTGTAATAATGGGTTATTCGATAAAATATGTTTGAATCTTTTAACGCATTCTATGAACTCAGATGTATGTTCGATTTTCGACCCTTTCTTGAGGCAAGATGTTAAAGGTTTCGCGATCTTTGCATAGTCCTTTATGAACTTCCTATAGTAACCTGTGATTCCAAGAAAACTTTGAATCTCCTTTACAGATTTAGGTATAGGGTATTGTCTTATAGCTTCTACTTTGGATGGATTTGGTCTTACACCATCTTTCGAGACTATATGTCCAAGAAAACCTACTTCCTTTTGTAACAAGAATGTTTTTTCCACTTGTACCTTCAAGTTTGCTTGACGAAGTTTAACAAATACTTGTTTAAGGTGGTACATATGTTCCTGCAAATTTGGACTAAAAACTACGATATCGTCCATATAACATAACACTTGCTTACCTTGCAAGTCTCCTAATACATTATCCATTATTCTCTGGAATGTACTGGGTGCATTTTTTAATCCGAAGGGCATTCGAACAAATTCGTAATGCCCGGATTCTACTGAAAACCCTGTTTTCGGTATATCCTTTGCACAGATTTCAATTTGATGAAATCCACTTGCCAGATCAATAGTTGAGAAGTATGTTGCCTTTCCCAAACTATCTAAAATGTTTGTTATATTTGGTAGCGGGTATTTATCGTCGATTGTTTGATTATTTAACTTCCTAAAATCAATAACCAATCGCCATTTCTTACTACCGTCAGGACCTTCTTTCCTTGGTACCATCCATATGGGACTTGACCATGGGGAAAAAGATGGCCTGATAATACCATTGTCTAATAATTTTTCGATTTGTTTTCTGATTTCCTCTCTTAGACTTTGCGGCTGTCTATACTGTTTGACATATACCGGTTTTGGGTCTGAGAGTTTTATTTCGTGTTTGATGTTATTACTGAATGTTTGTTTTTCTTTTTCACTATAAAATATTTCTTTAAATTTTTGGCACAAACTAATTACTTTTCTTTTTTCCTCATCATTTAGATGCTCTATATTTATTGGAATTTGTAGTTTTTCCATTTCTTGGTCTGACACTATAAGATTTATCTCTTCATATTTCGAGTTAAAGTTTGTTACTTTTAATGGTCGTAACAAATAGAATTCTAGTGGATTGCCCGAAAAATTGACGACCTCCATCAGAGCTATTTTTGGTTTAATTATTTTATAAATTCCCGGATAAATGAACAAATCATTTTGAATTTTAATTTGGTCTGTATAGAATTCCCCTGCCATTTGACTGACTGGTACTTCTACAATTTGCTTTGTTTTTGGTTCTACCATTATTGGTGGAACGCACGACCATAATTTATAATGAATTTCTTCATTAAAGAATTTGTTAAATAGACGACTCTGAGTTAGTGAGATGTCCGCATTTAACTCGTTTAATGTCTCTATACCCAATAGGCCGTCGTATACTCCATTGAAGTTGAATATATAAAGTTCTATTGGTTTATTTAGCTCGTTAAATTTTTTAATGATTTTTTGTTTAATATGAGTAACGTCGTCTTTATAATTGGCTATAGTTAAATCTGCGGGTATCGTTTCCTTGGCAAAATCAGAATGTATATATGATTTATTTGACCCGGAATCAATTAAAAATTTGAAATGTTGTGTATCGCAGGTTAAAACTATAAAGCCCAATCCACTAGTTCTAATTAAATTTATTTCAACTGTGAAATTTCTGAGGCTTCTCCCTGAAAATTTTCATTCTCAATGGAGGTCTCAATGTTATAGGTTTTCCCTCGCTCAACTTTAACTTGTGCGTAAGGTTTTTCATATGTGTTTTGATTTTGTTTCACATACTTATTTTGGGAATTTACGTTTGGAAATAATTTGTTATAAAATTGTCTATGTGTACCAAAAGACGTCCCCGGTTCATTTTTAAATTGTTGGTCATTAGGCCTGTTTGGAGTTTGAACATTTGGATTTCGAGTAAAGTTTGGAGTTTGGACATTTGGACTTCGCGTAAAGTTTTTATATGGTTTTTTATACTGCTCAGGCGTCGAACCTTTCAAAGACTTAATATTAGTTTCTTTTACCACATATTCATATGCGTCTTCTAGATTTTTAGGATCTCTTGCCCGAAGCTAAGTTCCTAGTGGTTCTTTTAAACCTGCCATGAATTTAATTAAGCTCGTGCTTCTATATTGCTTTAATTGGTACTCAACTATCTCTTCTTTTAAGTCTTTTATTTTTAATTGGTTTGACAATAAGCTATTTATGGAAGAAATCCTATCGTATAATACCTTTGGTTCTAAATTTTGCTTTACCAGCCCATATAACTCGAATAACAAATTAGATTCATCGCGCTTATCCGAGAATTGTTCAATTAAATGCCTTTTGATCCGTTCCCAATCATTTGGGATGTTATGATTTGTGAGGGAATGATTTGCCCTACCGGTTATTTTTTGCCGAATATTTCTTTGGATTACTTTGAAACAATCCAATTCTTTAATTTCCTGACATAAAGCAAGAATTTCATCGACCGAATTTATGAAGTTAAATATTTGCGATTTGTCCCCGTCAAATGGACTTATATTTTTTGTAATATTATTCACTTTAAACAATTCAATTACTTTCTCCATTTTTCTCTTATCTTTATATCTTTTATATAACTTTCCTAACGCTACCCTTTGGATTGGAGAACTAGCTTTAATAAAAACTTGTGGGTCTTCTACGAAACCCTGCACTTCGTCTGTGTTAGCTTGTTCTTCTACAAAACTTTTAAAACTAGGTAATTCCCTAATAAAAACCTTTTCTTCACTTTCGCTATCTACAAATTCACTAGTATCATCTGATTCTTCTCGATCAGACATAGAGTAAAGAAAATTAAGTTAGAAATTCGCTCTATATTAATCGCAATACTTTTTTTTTTTATTTATTTTAATTTTGGACAATATTTAGTTAGTCATGATCAAATGTAAATTCATGAACTAATAATTCATTAATTTTCCCATGCAACGTGAAGTTCGGTACTTTCGTTGCAGGAATGCACGACTTTCAAATATAATTTCGAAATATCATTCGTTGGGTGGTGGCTAGTGATAACGTATAACAGCTTATTCTAGCACCGTATGTTAAAAATTAAATTTTTTTTTTTTTCTTTTACAAGCACCAATTTTGTACTTGGAGAATTGAAATAAAAATAACTTGACGAATGGAAATATAGTTGAAAGGAAAATATATATAATGGAATATATGAAAATTGCTTACCATGCTAGTAGTAACATTAATCTGTACATCACACTTATTTTTGGCGTGCACTCCGTAAATTTGTGATATGTCAAAAATGTCTCTTCACAAGTATTTCTGCAATCTTTTCACTTTATTTGTTCACAATAAATTATTATAAATTGTTTCCAATTTTATTTTTCCACAATAAGTTATTATAAACTGTGTCCACTTTTATTTTATTTTCACAATAAATTATTATAAATATACCGCTTGCCACTGGTGGGGGCTATGACGTATATTTTTCCAAATTTAGTTAACACTTTTTATTATTTTAAACTTGGTTTACCAACTGCGCCAGTTTTAGGTTTTATTCTTATATTCGAATTAAGAATGTATACCTTTAGTTATTATATATGCAATTTGTTACCTTGTGGTTTGGGATTTTTGCTTCTCAGTTAATTTTAGTAAAACGCGTTAACTTTAATTTTGACACTATATTTCACACGTCTGATTAATTTAAGTTACAATTTCAATCTAATTAATTAATATTAAAACATAAGGTAAAATGGCATAATTGTAATACAATATGCATGAGAAAAAATTTGCTTACTAGAGAATTTTAACATGGTTGCATCAATGTAATTTTGCAACCATGAAATTTATTAATTTATTATTTTAAAACGTTATACAAAAAAAAATATATTTGCTATCGCGGTTGGTTCATGTTTCAGCGTGGCTAAGTATTTCTTGAAGCTGTTGTGCTGATTGCGTTGAACATCCTGCACGTGGTGCTGCCCGTGGTGTCGTTGTATGCGTTGGATATGACTATATTTCAAATACCGCGTTAGTAAATAAACAAATTGTTTTAAGGGTTTAATTCAGAGCATACGAGTCATTGAAACAATTTCTAAAAATATATTATCGGAAAATATTGGAGCTGACTACATTTTAACGTCAAGATATAATTAAGATCTAGTCGAGAATTTATTTGCCCAAATCAGAGCCGATAAAGGAAATAATCGCAACCCGTCCATACATGAATTTAATTATAATATTTCAAAAATTACAACGGTTAAAATTTTGTCACCATTTTCAAATATATAAAATTGGGAGAATGACACAGACGAACTGTTTGAAACGATGGAAGAAGACAATATAAATTCCATTGAAATTGACCATGTTGACATATCAGATATATCCGGAAAATTTTTAATCTGAATGTAGCTTCAACGCGCGGTATTTTGTGGGCTACGTAGCATGCAAAATTTAAAATTTTATCAAAACTGATGAAATTTTTGAGGCTCCATCGGAATATTTGATCAGTAACAAAAATTATGGTTGTGCAAATAACTTCTGCAAACTTAAGGCACCGACTGATTATTATTTCAAAATTTCCAAAGAACAAATTTATTTATTTTCCAGAATGTTTTCAGAGCGCGCAAAAATGAAAGATTTGAAGAAGAATATTGTCCAACTTTGTATTTTTAATACCAGCGTTATCTGTAAAGATATGTATGTCGAACAAAATCCATGTCGTGAGCATAATAAGGCAGCTTTAAATTTCATTATTTTAGAATTAATCAGGAAACATTGTACATGGTTAGCTGAAAAACACATACAAAAAAATTATAAAAACGTGCGAAATCCGAATTGGCGAATACTATTGCAAGGCAAATTATAAACGTGTAATAAAATTATTTCTCGAACTTCAGTTTCTTGGAATATACCGTATTGTAGAATGGATTAAATTAAAACACGAATAATATTTTTTAATTTTTAATGAATAATTTTATTCCACTAGGTATAACAATGTTTCAAATGAATAAAGACGACTAATGTTCTTCTCTCTTAAAATTATGTTCTTATATACCTAAACTAAACCATTAAATTAAAATCTATAAAGCAATAAAACTAATTCAAATGTAACCAAGGTCTTAAGACCATAAACGACCATATCCTAATTTGTGTCCCTTTTTTTTTGTTTTATAGGTGTTACCTTTTATTTTTAGTTGTTTTGTTTTATCTTAAATGCACATCTGCTCAACACATTTTTTTTACGACAGTATGTTAAGTTTTTAAAATTTGTTTGAATTTGAATTTTATCTTTTATAAATTAATATGTTTTGTACAAAAGTTAATTGTACAAAACATCAAAATTAGACGACTATATAAATATAAAGTAAATACACATCCCCAACGGTATTTTGAATTTGATTTCAAAACGAACTTCATCCAATAAATAACATAATCCTATTATTAGTACAACTATGTTTGTATTTGTGTCGATATTTTTTTATTTTCCAAGTATTTGATGCGTTTTACTTTTTTGTATACATCCGTATATATGTTATACAGTACACACAGCACACTTTGATAAAGAAATTTCATGTTTTCGACGATATTGATGATAATGCCATCTACTAGTAAGTAGAAGTGAAATATATCGAAATAGCTAATTGGGTTCCTCGATTGAAGTATACATTTTCCTCACTACAATTGGCGCAATTATCAGTCAATTTGATGAAAACCACGGCTTCCTTCGTCAATAATTCGTCTGGATATATTAGTTTGTGCCTAAATAATATATATGTACAGTAGGACCCATAGAATCTATAACATTTAAAGAATTTATAGGTTTTAAAAACATTATATTTTAATTTTATTATTTATAAAACAAGTAAATAAAAGTTTGTAGAATTTATATGTTAAAACAGACACACTTGAAACAATTAATACAATAGAATACAGAGAATCTACAAAATTTAAAGAATTTGTATTATTGATAAAATTTATAAGCTTCATAGAATTTGTAGATTTTATGGAATTTATGAAATTCATAAAATTTAAAAATTTAGAGAGTTTATAAACATATTAAGACGTTTGAAGAGAGAGAAGAATTTACAGAATTTATAGAATTTAAGAAACTGTTGAATTTTTTGACTTTATAGAATTTGTAGAATTTACTAAATTCATTGATATTATAAATTCTATATTTTTTTTTAATTTTGAAAATTGTGTGTAAGTCCTTTAATTCTAAAAACTGTGCATGTCCTAATCGTTACTGCGATTTAGTATCGTTCGTGAATATTAGCAATGATTATAAAAATATCTAATATTTTAAACGAAATAAAAAAAATTTGTTGTTTTTTTGTAAAATTTTGATTTTGAATTTTTTTTAATATACATATTATTTAAACAAAATAAATTCCGGAATTAATTATGGAATTCTGGAATCTAGAATGTGAAAAAACGAATATATCGAAAATGAATATGTCGATGTGACCTATGCTTAGGTTGAATATACTGTTTTAATCCGGGACTAAATATGGCGGTGTAAACTATTTCAGTGTTTCATTCGCCAAAATTATTTTTTCGACCTCGCAGCAATCGCTTTCCAATGGACCGTGAGCATCCGGTAGCAACCGTAAGCATCCGCTAGCAAACCGCTAATAGAGTGATTTTTGTCTTTGCTAAATTATCTATTCGTACTGCTCTTCTTATTATAAGGGTTTGTATAAAGTATGTGGTTGAGTGCAGAACCGCTTAATATTTATGGTAAAATTACAAATTTTAATTGATTTTGTTTAGCGCATTATATATTAATTATTTTCTTTGTTAATTTTATATAAAAAAATTAATTGCGTATCTAATTTTTATCGAAAAAAAATGATTTTGTCAAATTCACACACATTAACCATTTTGAGGTTATATTTTACTCATATCGTCCTTTTCTTCTAGCGGTTTGCTAAATGGTGCTCGTGGTTTTTCGATTCAAAAGCACTTATTATAGGTTCGTAAATTCAAAAAGAAATTATTTTCGTTACTCGCAAAACATAAACTATTATACATTTACGTATGTTTAATTAAAAGCTAATCTTTTTTAAAAACAATTTTCTTGTTTAACATACTTATATGTATTTTGTTATATCGTCGTTACCATCGCAAACTATCGAATGTGAAAATTTCCTTTTCAGTAATCAATGACAAATTATATAGTACAACATACGTTTAGCTATGTAGTTAAATAAGTTGAAAATTATTTAATTTAAATTAACAGACAGACCGGTAAACACTACTTCGATAATCATTTATTCCAAACAAGAAGAAAATTTTAGATTTAAAAATGTTAACGCTTATTTGAAATTATTTTACTATGTCAAAGAAAATCAAGCGGGTGTTACAAATTACAATAGCTAAGTTATTTAAATGTCCACAAACAAAAAATAAATTACAAAATGTAATTTAAATTAATTAATTGCATCCTTATGAATCTTCTTATCCCAGCATTTGTAACAAAATGAATAACAAATACCAAGAGTTTTATATACATAAATAAATTCTTAAAAACCACTCCACTTAAATTTACTAAATGGTATTATGTACTTATAGCAAAACGATAGTTTATAGTTTTTAGTTTATAAGGACGGCGGCATTAAATCCTTCCTTCTGCTTTATCTGCATGCAAATAAATAAGCAACTCGCTGCTATTAAAAAATGTCGATTTCCACTTTCCTAGTATTTTTATAAAATTTGATATATCAAATACAATAATATTACACTTCACTATAATTTATGCATATAACATATCAATACTGTCATAAACTGGTACCGAAAAAAAAATAATCATTAAAATAATTTTGAATATTTTAATTAATTCAAACAATTTCAGCTATTAAAATTTTAATTAAACCAAAGTTTTATGTTTCACTTTTTATTATTATTTTTGCATAATTTGGTTTACGATTTGAAAATATTTTATTAGTTTTAATTAAATTTGAAACTTGGACAAATATTTTTTTTTTCAAAATGCAAGGTATGTCTGCAAATTTTGTCCGATGTTAATTGTCTCTAAAAAGAAAGAAAAAAACATAAAAATGATTAAAATAACTGTATTTTGTTCATGTTATTAACGATTTTATTTTATTATAAAAAAAAACATCATTAAATTTATTGAGGCGATGTGTTTAATGCTCAGGGTATAATAGGGTAGCGATGACGAACCTTTTTTAGCAGAGGGTTAGTATCAAATTAAAAAATATGTAATTAAAAGTCGTGGGTCATAAAGTAGTTAAAATAAGTTATGGTATTAAAAAAAATAATCAAAATTTTACTATATTTGAAATTAGTGCAAAGTTTGCTGTCGCATTTGTGATGATAATTTTAGGATATCTGAAATGTCAGATGTTGCCCTTAACCTCACACATTGTAACTGGTAAACCGGAAGCTTTCAATTAGTTTATTCACCAAGCGCGGTGATTGGGATCTCTTTGGTTGTTAGGTTGCCCAGCACTGAGAACCAAATGTTTTGAAAAAAAAACTGATTGGAAGGTGTAATGGTGGAGGTGGCGATTAAAATGGGGTGTGTACATTATGAAAGAATCAACATATCTTGGAAACTAGATCGAATTTTTACAATCTGTTGAAGTTGAAAGTGTATGATAGATAATAGTGTAACCTATCATACGTCGACAGATTGCAAATATTCGATCTAGTTTTTGAGATATTTTAATTTTACTGAGCGTATATATGTATGCTATCAGGATATCATGCTATCTTGAGAAGCTAAAATATTTTTTGTTCGTAATCATTTTTAAAGCTAATAATTATGATAATACAATTTATAAATATTAAATCCGCCTTGATTTCAGTCCGTTAGCATAACCCGTTTGGTAGAAATAGCGGGACCTGCTGAAAATAAAATCCATGGAGTCATTACCGTGCTAAGGATATTAAAACGAGGAATTGTAAAAATAACCAGAAAAAGGATCTAACAGAAATATGCAGTATTAATGGTGGGACCGCTGGCCTGGGTACATTTTTTTTTTGTTATTTATATATGTTGTCAACCCCTTTCTACATACTCTATTATGATGAGCACCTGCTCATAAATAAATAAATAAAGTATAAAGGAAAAAATAAAATAATTTCCTTTGTCAGGAGTGATCATTTCGATAGCAGCATTACTAGCTTTCTCTTAGCCCAGCTAAGAATCTCCCCAGCCACTGCACGCTAGTTACAACATGTAGCAGTCATTTGCATTCCGATTCGGTTTTTTTCCGATGATTTTATGTAATTAATTTGCAAGAACTCCTTTAGTATACTATTTCCAATTTGTTCTTCCGCTGGTCTAACAAAACTCATTTGAGAAGCGCATGCTTCCATTTTTGTAACTAATACATAAGTGAAATTTTTGTTGCTACAAAAAACTGTTTCGAAATTTTACTAACTCAATTTCTATTGTAAATTACTATATTAATCAACCAATTAGAGAAGATAAACTCGAAATTTTCAAATTCCATTTTATGAGGGGACACGATAAATTGTAACTTGTTTTCTAATTATTTAATTTGATAAAATCTTACGCCACATTCTGCAAACTGACTTAAACAAATTCACATTTTCTTAATTTGTGTAACTGTACTTTCCGTAAAGAACTTTAATATGCTTATTGCAAAGGTAGATCTCTAGAGCCTGCTCTTCATTCTCGTATGCATATATTTTATTGAAAAATCTTTCGAGTATAGAGACTACGCAATGGTAACCTTTTTGGACTTTGAGGGATCCTTGATTAACGTGCTTCCAGGGGCTATAACTCGGGTAATTTCGAATCTAGGAGTGGATGAATCACTCAGGGACTGGTTAGATCAAATGCTAAGAGGCAGGATCATAAATGTCAGTCTAGGGGAATCCTCCGCCAGAATGTTTGTAAGCAGAGGTACGCAGCAGGGTAGCGTATTGTCCCCCCTGCTTTGAAACTTGGTCATAAATGATCTGCACAAAAATGAAACTACTGTAATTTAACAAAATACAAAAAAAAAATTAACATGGAAAACTAACTTTTTCGTGTACTTAATGGCAAAAAGTGTAATTTCTTGGCTGAAAACAGTAAAGAAAACTGCTAATTTTCTCATTAACAGCAACACATTTCTTCGTATAAACACTTTTCTTCATAGAAACGCTTTTTTTCCAAATGATTTTTGCATTTTTGACTTTTAATTATTTGCTTACGCTATGCATACATACTTTAATCCAAGCTGGGTCTACCTTTTTTTATTTTTACCTGATTTGTCGTGAAATACACGACAAAATAGCATATCCGACACGTAAGAAAAGTGGTTTCCCATGCTCGTGAAATTGTTTTTCTCCCAACGTCTTAAAAGTCTCTTGTTTTAATACTGTTTTTGGGTATTAAAGTAGGCCTTTTTCTTACTATTTTAAAAAATGTGTGTGTTGCTAAGCTACACTTTTAATCCTTGGTGTAAAAGTAGGCACTTTTAATACTCTAGATTTCTCAGTATGTCCTGTAAAACAAGATCCACTTTGAGCTGTTTCTGCTCTGTTTGCTGAACTACTTGTGCATAAGTAACATTTTCATTTACTGGCTCTCTTTGTGCGTTAGGATTAGGAGTCAACCATTTTGGCTCCGTGGTTTTTTTTATAGATTGTACATTTCTTGATGCAACTGGTTTGCGTGATTTATCTCTCATTTTTTGTAGTTCTACTGCAACTTCACATCCTCTGTAATTTGCCGGATGCTGGCCATTACAGTTTATACACTTCGGTGTTGTATTTCGGGGAACTATGCAATCATTTCCTGCGTGTTTTCCTGCACATTTAACACATCTTGCTTCTCGATGGCAGTACTTCTGTGTATGATTATAATCTTGACAGTTTTTGCATTGTGGTATTAGTCGAGTGACCTTTCTCGGTGTTTCTATTTTAACTCTGAGGTTAAGGATAGCCCTAATATTATAGATACTTTCTATTTTTTCTTGGTTGTCGAAGGTTAGCATAAAAAGTGGGAGACCTCTTCTGTTGATTTCAACATTTCCCTCCCTGTTATCTCTTCTCTCTTTTCTAATGATGTTGACTGCATCAACTATTTTCAGGCCTTTGCTTTGCAGGTCCTTAATGATTTCATCTTTTGAGCAAGTTGGGTGTAGACCTCGTGCCATTACTTTAATTGATCGATCATTTTTATCCTCGTAGGTGTACCACTGGAGACCATCAGCATTTAATTTGTTAGCTAGAGCTTTATAGTCGTCAGGCTCTGTTGTATTAATTTTCCATATATTATTATTGAGCGATATTACTTTGTAGTCATTTCGTACTACTTCTTTCATCAATTTCTGAATACTACCGTAATTTGATATTCCTAGAATATTGATCGGGGGTGGGACATGTTTCTTCTTTTCTGGCTCATGCACTTTAGGTGCAGTAATTGCATTGGTAGTTTTAGAGTGAGTTTGAATTGGTTCAACTTCTGGTGATGATTCAGCTTTCCTCTTAATTGGATTGGATTCTTTTCTTGGTTTCTTATTTGCTCTCCTGGCTCTCTGTAGTATCCAGCTTGTTTCTCTTTCAAGCTCATCTTCATCAGTGTGGTATTCTTCTTGTTCTCTGAGTACTTGAAATTGGTTGTTCATTAATACTGAGTTTCCTGCGTTGTTACTTCTATTTACTGTTTCCTTTAGCATAATGTTTTCTTTCTTTAGCACGACAACTTCATTGTTTAGCTGCGCGATTAACTTCTCCATTTGCTCAAATTTACTTATTAAATCCGCGTTGTTTATTGTATCAGTTTGTGCACTTTGCACGACTTCAGAAGTTTGATTGACTACTGATTGCTTCATAGGAGAGGTATTTTCCTTCTCATTGTTAAATTCACTGAACAGTGTGGTGCTCCCTGATGGTGGAGTTGACGGCGGTGTTTTCTGAAGTGCCGTACTTCTTCCACCAAAGGGCCATACATTTATTTTTTGTTCCGTGCTTCCAGTAGTACTAGGAAAAGGGTCAGCCTGGTTGCCTACCGACAATTTCCCTTGCAATGTCGTGTTGCTCCCTCCAGAATCCGTGGAGCAGCCCGGTAAACCGGGGCGGGATTTAGAATCTAAGTTCTGACCCACCTGGAGTACATTATTGTTTACACCCGACATTTCATCTTTTTGTTGACTATCTGCTATACTGTTTCTCTACTACGTAGGGATTGGATACCACAACCGTTCGATCTACAGCACATTGCCCAGGATGCGCCACGAGGAGGCTGTCAACAAGCACCCCTCAACAAAAGACTTTCTTCACAGGAAATGAGCCTGCAGAACGCGCTAGAAGAAATGAAATCACAAACTAGTTTCAATAAAAAAATTGAAGGAAACTTTGATCGAGTGTATCAAAATATAAATTATATAAAATCGAATTATAAAATAAAGAAATGAATAAAACATTACGAATTGTAACCTGGAATGCAAATGGGCTATTGCATCACATTCAAGAACTAGATATATTTTTAAACATGTATAATATAGATATATGTCTTATATCAGAAACACATTTCACTAAAACTTCATTCTGTAAAATAAAAGGATATTATTGCTATCATGCATTACATCCAGAGAACAAAGCTAGAGGTGGATCAGCTATTCTGATAAAAGATCATATACAGCATAACGAAGAACTTAAAATTGATAAGCTTTCCATGCAAGTCACAACAATCAAAATACAATTGAACAATAATAAAACTTGTAGTATCTCAGCAATCTACTGCCCCCCAAGATACAATCTCAAACAAGGAGATTATACTAATCTTCTCAAAATACTAGGAAGTGTCTTTTTAATTGGAGGTGACTTTAATGCAAAAAATACCTATTGGGGATCACGGTTAACGACCACTAAAGGAAAAGAACTTTTCGCAGCAGGCAAACAACTAAAATGTGAATTTCACTCAGGCGGTACACCAACCTATTGGCCCTCGGATATCAGTAAGACTCCAGATCTTATAGACTTCTTTATTACAAGAGGAATTTCAGATAATTATACCCATATAGAGAACAGTGAAAGTCTATCATCAGATCATTCACCAGTTATTATGACACTTAGCCAAACAATTATTATGAAACAGAGCAACCCGAAATTAACGAGCTTCAAAACCAATTGGGATCTCTTCCAAACACGGTTAACAGAAAGAATTAATCTGCAGAACCCAATTCAGGGATCAGTCCAATTAGAAGAAGAACTAGATAATCTCATCTATAATATCCAAAGTGCTGCGTGGGAAAGCACTCCTAATAACAATCATGAATTGAAGCGCAATGCTAGCTATCCGGAGGAAGTAAGGGAACTACTTAAAATCAAAAGAAAAGCACGGAAGAATTGGCAAAAACATCGAAACCCGGAAAATAAGAGGGTATTTAATCACTTGTGTAACAAATTAAAATATCTAATAAAAGATATTAAAAATCAATCAGTTAATAAATACCTCAGCACTCTAACTGGGCAAAAAGATACTGATTACTCATTATGGAAAGCAACTAAGAATCTTAAAAGACCCAAACTTCAGGTTCCTCCAATTAAAGATAAAGACAATTGGGCTCGAAATGCTAAACAAAAAGCTGATTTGTTTGCAAATCATCTTGAAGAAACATTTCAACCTTACCCAAAACAAACGGAAGAGGAAAATATTACCCCGATAAATAAACGGGATGAAATAAAAATTACACCAATAACATTGAAAGAACTAAAATGGGAAATCAAGAATAATCTGAATGCGTATAAGGCCCCAGGATATGATCTTATAACGGGTCAGATAATAAAAGTGTTACCGGAGAAAGCATTGAGGAAACTAATGCATATAATTAATGCAGCATTTCGACTAAGATATGTACCAAGACAATGGAAAGTTGCAGAAGAATTTATGATACTTAAGCCGAACAAACCTCCGAACGATAAAGCTTCATACAGGCCGATTTCTCTGCTACCAACATTATCGAAACTATTTGAAAAGGTTCTTCTTAAAAGACTAAAACCAATTATCGAAGAAAGGAATCTTATCCCCTCACATCAGTTTGGATTTAGGGAAAAACATTCTACTATAGAACAAGTACATCGAATTACTGATGTAATCGAGAAATCACTTGAAAGCAAACAAATATGTTCAACTATATTCCTTGATGTAGCGCAAGCATTTGACAAAGTATGGCACCAGGGGTTAGAATTCAAACTTCATCGAGATCTTCCAGAGCAATTTTTTCAAATTCTAAAATCCTACATATCAGAGAGGCACTTCCGAGTAAAGTATGAGAATGAATACTCCCAGCTAAAACGAATAACAGCAGGAGTTCCACAAGGGAGTGTTCTTGGACCAATCCTTTATCTCCTATATACTAGAGATATACCAATTATAGAAGCAACAATGGCGACTTTTGCAGATGACACGGCAATACTTGCAACAGCAAAAAACATCAATGAATCCACTAGTAAACTTCAGAAGGCTACTAACCTGATATGTAAATGGACAGAGAAATGGCGAATTAAATTAAATGAAGCAAAATCAGTCCAAGTGAACTTTACCAATCTAAAAGTTAATCATATACCAATAATGATAAACTCTATAGTAGTACCGCATGCGAACACTGCTAAGTATCTTGGCATGACTTTAGATGCTAAACTTAGATGGAAAGAACACATAAAAAAGAAGCGAGAAGAACTAAACATAAAATTTAGAAAGATGCATTGGCTCTTAGGGAGACAATCTGAACTAGCGATCCATAACAAACTGCTGTTATACAAACAAATCCTTAAACCTGTATGGACGTACGGTAGCCAACTCTGGGGTTGTGCCAAGAGGACAAATATTAAAATCATACAAACAGTTCAAAATAAAATCCTGCGATATATTGTTAATGCACCGTGGTACATTCGAAACGACAACCTCCATCGAGATCTAAAGATCGAGCTTGTCGTGGATGAAATTAAGCATCATGCAACAAAACACCTACAACGTCTGCACCAGCATGAAAATCTGGACATACGCTGTATGCTGACTACCACACCTACCAGAAGACTGCAAAGAATAAAACCATTGGACTTATCGCGACCAGGAGGTCAGTAGACTTGCTGTGGCGAAAATCCAGGGGATGAGTTACACGAAATGGGGGATAATCTTGTGATTGTGCCGACTAATCAAATACTTTATAATGCAATGTAAATTACTAAATGGGTGTAAGACTCAGTCGTAATATAAATAAATAAATAAAAAAAAAAAAAAAAAAAAAAAAAAAAAAAAAAAAAACTTTTAATACTAGGCGAAAAAAAATATAGTGAAGACCCAATAATATGTATAATGTATATGAAATAAAAACAGCAAGAACCGCTTATATGCGCACTCATAAATCTTACGTGATTTTGATGGCAATAGGTTTAACACAATTTCTTTTCCTGTTTGAACCACATCCGGTGGTAAATTTGATAAATCTTCTGAATCAAACATTTTGTTTTCAAGAAAAAAAATATTGCAATTATAGCTTTGCAGTTTGACGCGTACAATAGTATTACAAATATTTCAACAAAATTAGTTTCAATTTTGAAAGTCATGAGTTCCTTAGTTTCACAAAATATTTAAAAAAAAATTAGTTTCAGTTTTGAAGTTTTAATTACATAATTCGTACTTACTCGTATAATTAGTAATGTACAACCGACACGACATGAACTTCGCTGGAGAAAAAATAGTATGTGTTATTCGGATTAAAAGTGACTTTGTTTGACTCGCAATTTTTGCTTTTGCTCGGCTACGCTGCGCTTCGCCTCGCATGCAAATATAATTGCTCGTCAAACAAAGTATCACTTTTAATCCTAATGATACAATGTACTATAATTCACTCGCTCCACTATCACTTTTCTTTACTTGTAGAACAATCTACTATTAAATTATTTAACAATTGAAATACGACAAATGGAAACGAAATACAATTGAAAAACGATTTAAATACAGGAAGAAAAGCAAAAATCTCAAAATAATCACAACACAATAAAAAACTCGATAGCTAGTTGACAAGAAAAAATAATTGAACAAAAATAAAAAAATGTTCAACCAATGTGAAACTCAAAGCCTTCTTCTCATTTGACAAATAAAATGGCGTAAAATATACTTATTTATTTTGAGCAAATCATTAGTGACTAAGTTCTACTCTATACTATGGTGTCTTCAAATGAAATTTACAATTTGAGACAGTACATACATAAAAATTACATAAAAATAACTTAAATTATAAATTATTTAACATGGACATACTTTAATAAATAATAAACCATACAAATGACTTTATAGGCGCTCACCATTCGTCACTTACATTCTATTTAAACTAATACAATTTATTCAAAGAGAAGTAAAATATTTTTTCCTAATCACTTTTTTGTTTTTTTTGCTCTTTTCTAGGTTATATTTATTAAAATTTAAATGCTCAAAGTTAGTAAAAGCATTAAAAACATGTTAATTAAATAAAAAGAAAAAGAAAGTTTAAATGTTGTTCGTTAATCTAATTAATTTAATTATTTATTTTTAAATGGATTAATTTGTTGGGATTCATTCAATTAAATACAACAACTTTAAAATTAATATAAAAAATTAGTTTAGCAAAAATTACCTAAACAAAAGTTGTTTGATTTGAGAAGGCCTATAAGGGCTGTTTTTTCATATTTTAGTTCAGTGCTTCTCAACTTTGTGATACTGCGGCCCCTGAAATCGGAAAAATAAAATCCAGGGCTCCTAAAAATTGTATTCAATAATAATGAATTTACAGTCAAGCATTTTGGGCATTCTTGTTCAAATATCTCAGATGTGTCATATCTGTGTCCCGCCACTTTAATAAAAATGTTCTACCAAGCCAAAATATTATTTCAGCTTCATCCGATTTTCATAGGAATCCATAGTAAAAATGGTGTTTTTTAGCTTCAAGTTTTTCATTGAAAAAAGCAAAAATGTTACAAAATTTTTATACAAAAGTGTTCTACATATCTTTAGCAACAATATACAGGAAGGGTTTATTGGTATTAAGTAAATATTAATTGCAGAAATATTAAAATTAAATTATTTCTAAAATATATTTTTCGAACTTTCATTTTGAAAAATACATCAAAGTTGGCTCTGACGAATTAAAATATTACTTGCTACATTTATCTATAGTTTTACTAGTGTGCGCTAGATGTCTCAGATTTATACAGAAAAATACGAAAAAAATTTTTTAATCACAAAATTATGACACGTTCTTAATATTTTGAGAATTTGTTTTGCTTTTCCTACAATTTTTGAACTTCAATTTCCCCAAGTGGCGATTTTCGGTACGGTTTTTCAAAATGTTTACTGCCCACTGCCATCTATGTATATTGGCTTAATGCACACGACGCTTCCTACAAGCTTTTCTTTTTAATTTGACCAGAATGCTGTTGTTATGAACTTTTTTTATATTTTGGTTTAAATAAATCAATTATTACAAGAAAATGAAAACGATTTACTTAAACGATATTCATATATGTTGAAATTCAAACATTTACCAAAATATTTCAGAAATCATATTTAAGAATTTGCAACGTTTTCATTTACAAATTTGTCTTAGGATAAGAAGTGATTTCCCATATGTTTATGTGTTTTACTATGAAAAGTTTCTTTTTTTCCTCTTTTCTAATTCCCTTATAAAAGCTTCGTTTTTTAGATTATGGCTTGTATAATCAAGGTTGCTTTGCCGCAACCCGACCCGAATTTGGTTCGTTTTTAATTTTTGTGTCAAATTATTTTTAAAACCAAATTTGGATTTAATATATTCTTCTAAATTATCGAATTTTTAAAATTCTGGAAGTACTTGAAACATTAAAAAAATGAATCAGAGTTCTCCAAAGTATTGTTTAGATTTTTTCAACTACCAATTTTTAATGTAATTAACCAATTTTAAATCTTTGGCCCTCAGCAATTTTATATCCAAAATTTGAAATTTTATTTATGACGAATTCTACAAAAAAAAAAAAAATGAAAACGAAACGCGCCATACTACAGAAAGTGATTGCTCAGTAAATGAAAGTAGACCAATTTTGTTTTAGGTTCTCGGAAAAATTGACTTTTATAGAAAAAAAAAAAAATAAAGAAGATTCCTACTTTCCTTATAAATTCTATGTAATTAGTGAGCACATAATTTGTCAGAATTGAAAGCTCAATTTTTTCATTGTTTGTATTAACAATTTGACGCACACACTTTTGTTCTTAATTTTTAGAAAACTGATTGACCTCATTATTTTGTTGAGGTCTGCATACGCTAGAAATAAAAATAAACGTTTAATTTAAACTTTATACTTACATATGGTTGTTTTGAATCTTAAACAAAGCTTAACAATAGTTATGATTCCATATGTGACTAAGCCAAAATTTATATTTTGTGTAAAACTGCCCTTCGGCCGAAAAGGCACTTTCGATTCCACGAAAGTTAGTTTTATAGTTAAAAAGTGTTGACAGGCTAACTAAAAAAAATCCCTCGGAACTGTTTGCTTAAACGAAACTGCTACGTAGTCAACTCTGTTGCGTTGAAAAGGAAAGGGTTTTCTTCCCCAAACATGGTGCTTACTTTTTGTCAACTTTCATGATAAATTAATTGGATTTTTGGAATTCTCTTTAGATCCGGTAGATTTGGATAGATTTGCAAACCAAATCAGATTTTTAATTTGAAAATTAGAGTCACACCAATGAAGAATATGAGATTTTCATGTGTAAAACCAAGGTAAAGGTTTCGACAAATTTATACAATTTAATATTAATTTGTGTTTTATATATTTACCAACATGTCGGTAGTCAACCGTTTTAGCGAAAATCGGTATTGGATTCCCTACAAAAAACTCGACATTAGAATTCTGGAATTTTCGAAATTTTCGGAATTTTTAGAGGGTGCGAATTCAAATTATACTTCCGGGACAAATTATACGACAAATTATAATTCCGGGAATCGGAATTGCTATTTTTTCTATCCCGAGAGTTCACGGGATCCTGGTATTGCAAAATATTGAGTAATATTTGTAATATTTCTGTATATTCTTCGGAATAATAATTCTGAAAATTTTTAATCATGTAGAGCTTTTATTACACATTCACGGATCTTTAAAAAGCGATCAATCATTGTCTCGATGCTATTCCACCTTGTTTTGCAGTCCAATACTAAATTAAGTTCTTGCCCATGGTGGACTTTGACGTAATTTTGTAATATTGAGTTTCGTACCGAGGATGATTTAAAAAGCTTTGCGATTTTCCGAATATTTTTCAAGGCGTTATTACAGTCAGAATGTATCTCATTCTCTGAAGACGTAACAATATTAAACTGCTGGTTGTTTGGCTCTGACTCTGATTCTGAATTATCTGTGCTGCTACGACTACTTACATCATTTGAGCTAACAACGTCATCTTCACATAAAAATCCATTCTCATGCAAAATAACATTATCATTAGAAAAAGTAGTAGGCTTATAAAGAGACTTGTATAATACGTCTACAATGGCCAAGTGTATACCATGATTGTAACACTGGTGATGATAAAAGGGAGATATTTTTCCGAACTTCAACATCAAGGCTGCTTCATCCGTCGTTGAACATATGATATCTGACGATGACTTTGTCCTAAGTGGTGAATTTGACGATGATGATATCCGCAAATGAATTCTATCAATTTTTGTTTCGCATTACAGCATAGGTAGCTTCCGCATTACCTACATTTTCAGTTTATCATCACAAGCCCTAAATTGATACATGTTTCACCTCCAGTTGTAAACAAATTGACATTCATATACCTTCGATTTTGGTTACTTGTCCATTCAACTAATGTTAGACTAAATTTTGGGTCGTTACATTTCAGTTCATCAATCTCTTTAATAGTATTTTGCTTGGCTATCTCATAAAAACTATATTATGTACGAGGGCCATTACGCTTGTTTTTCCCATCGGCAGGTACATTTGCTTAGCAGATAGTGATTTTCGAATAAATGTACTTTTTGAAATTCCATGTATGGAAACCCCATCTAGAGCAGCCAATCTTGCGACAATTTCATTTAAAGTTCGTTTTTTCATAAAATTCAAGACATACGTTTGTTGATTGTTTAATCTTTTCTTGTATTGGAATTAGTTCCGGTAGTCGTTCACCGAGCTCTCGATGGCTCTTTTAGTGCATTTGCGTTCTAGTTTAATATTATTATGCATGGCCAGAGATAATATATGACGACTCATCCACTTGTTGTCGATCCTTTGCAGCTTATCATTTTATTGCACTTTGTATATCTTGAATTGTTGGAATCGAGTTTAACAAAATATTTTCAAACTTCGGCTGTTTTGATCGTTGACATTTTAAGGTTATTATAACTATAAGTGATTAACAACTTTTAATAAATAAATTATTAATAACAACAACGAGTACCAACTAATTTTCGATACCTAATTACCAAAAAAATGTGATTGATTTAACTTTTTTATGGTTATTTTTATGAAATCTGCCCCAAATAATATTGTTTGTCCAACAAAACCTAAAATTAAATCAATATCTGCGTATATATGTATATACGCATTAAACCAGTGGATGTTCGACAAGTTACAAAACCAACAATAATTTATTGCAAGCCTGACTCAGTACTGAGGCACACATATACCCTCTTAATTTATATATCTTGGATATTCGATTTATTTTCCACGGACCAAAAATGATTTTAATTTAATTAATTTTCTCAATATTTTCCGTTACATACTGTGAGAATATTAAATCACAAAGGTATGTTATTGAAAAAATTCACATAATCTACACAGGAGGAATATATTTGTGGCTTCAAATAACGTGATTTAACACTAATCATGCATTTATTTCAATCAGGTTGTCATGCTCTACCTCCGTTATTCAATAAATGGAGAAAGAGACGTATTGGACAAGTGCAATTTTTTTATGTAGATGTAGAATAGTAAAAGCTCCTTTAATTAAGCTCCCACTCTAACCGCATGAAACTATTAAAACCTCGATTTTGTGCATTTCATTAATAAAATTTAAAAGTTGTACGGCTTGTGACAGATAGTCTGCGGTTGCTAATTCCGGAGATTTTTTTATCCGATTTTCTCGATTTTCACCGATACTAAACCAACCTCTGTCATTTTTGTAGCATCAGCAAATGTACACTCTTGGCTCAATACAGTTATGTTTCTTATTTATGCTCTGATCGACCTGATTGCTCTATGAGTAAGGAGGTTTTTTTCCGCTCATAATTGGATCAATTTTTTCGGTTTGTATAAATATTTCTCTGTCTGAGTCAGTCTGTATGCTAACACCACTTCATCGCCTAAGGGGTATATCCTCCAACAGGTCGCAAATAAAGTAATTTGCGCCTCAAAATTTGACGACTCGATTGATTTTAACATGGGTTTTTTAATTTTTTATTTATTTTTTTGCTTTTGCTACTCAGTAAAAACATTATAGAAAAGTTACCACCGACTTTTTGACGATGCAAATAAAATCAAGTAAGTCAAGACAATTAATATTACTCAGTCGCAAAAGCATTGACAAATCTGAAGTCTTTTTCTTATTTCAGATCGCTCAGATTTCCTTTCGTCACAAACAACAACATCCGACGTGACCCGAACGCGAAAAAAACAAAACAAATCGCCTGCATTATATTTTATAAATAAATTTTGTTTTTGGGAACACTTTCATGGCGGTGTTGTGTTTTATCTATTTTGTGTTTTGGTGGGTTTGGTTTTTTTTTAAATAATATTATTTTTAGTGGGTTTAATTTCCATTATGAGGAAAGCTAATACTACATTCAGGAACACAACACCCAATCGTGGCAATTTCTTCTTGCCACCATCCCCCTAAAGATGCAAAGCAAAGCTCTACATAGTGCACCAACGAAGGTGACAATGGAGAGGTTGTGGGGAGCTAGCCACTTATCATATCTATAAAACCTGGTTGTATGAGATTTTCCAATGCCACCTCACGTAACACAAACGCCTATCTCTATTATTTTAAACCCAAACGATCAACGGTTACTTGCCTTTACTGAGATCGTGAATATTTTTCAAGGTTGAACATCGACAATATCATGTATGAGTTCTATAAGACCCAAAAGTAGATGAACTTCTCCAAATCCAAAACCGGCTTTTGAAAACAAATAGGTACTTATTATCTATTACATGTTTCACATAAATCTTTTGTGAACACAACAAAAAATTCTCGTGTACTAATTTTATCGAAAGATGTCCACTTCAAACGAATTGTCACCACATCACCTCTCAGAATTGGGTGTTTTGCTGGATAATATAATCTCTAAAACTGTTTTATTCTATTTGATTCAATGATTTCATGATTTTAAAATTTCTTCATGATGAACTTTAACCTTAAAATCCACCTTTGGCAAATGAAAAGCTACTTACGATCGAAAAACGCTTGTATCAAAGGCGCAATTAGAAACGTCCTAATAAAATAATTAAAATAAATTATTTAAAATTCGGTTTAAAAAATGTCTCTAAATAATGCCAGTGACAGTTTATATAATTGGATGGATCATGATAAATGGGAAAAACTGAAGTAGGCACTAAAGACCGGGACACTCTGGGGTAAGACTGTGCTGAATGGTTCTCAATACGTTTCTGACAGTACTACTAATTTTTAAGCTGTAAATTTGTAGATGTGGCTTCAGCTGCTACATATACATATTGATCAAGACCTTGGTGTACAAATAGCTCCAAACATAACAATCATTTTCATTGACTTTCCTTTCATTGCATTTATCGTAATATCTCGCTGACTAACGGAATAGGTAAACTTTCAATCCTTAGTTTAATTTTAAGCACTTTTTGATTTCTCCTGAAAATACATTTCGTGCGTTCTTAGTTGCATCAGAATAACAATGTTGGGTTTTTGGATCATGGTATGAACTCTACCCCAAAAAACTATATTGAAATTAGACAAAAACATGAACGGACCAACTTTTATTTGTGAACTCACAGTAATTCCTAGACTTGGAACTTAAAGGCGAATTCCGGGAATCAGATCCTGATCCAGAACACTGTATTATGCTTGCTCAAAAAATTAACAGCATGTGTAAATTATTACGCTTATAACTGTAAAAAATGTTTCGTATTGCGCTCTTTATGATGGGTACGTGACTTATCCCGTGTATGCATTTGCTATATATTAAACCTTTCCGGTTTCGTTCTCTCAGTCCTTGTGTTGCCTACGATTTTATTTTTATTTTATTTATTTATTTATCTGATTATAAATGTAAAAAGTTATAAAACTTATAAACATTAGCCATTACAAAATAGGTAATAAAAATATAAATTATACTAAAAAAATATAATAATAATAATAATAAGAATAACAATAACAATAAAAGCAATAGCCATAAATATAACAATAATAAATATAACAACAAAATGAATATAACCCTTGATCTCTACTTAATAATGCCATTAAAGTATTTATTACGAAATGCTGCTGTTGTTATACAATATTTGACATCACTAGGTAACGAATTCCATAAACTGATTCCTCTCACAAAAAGCGAAGAGTTCATAATTTTCGTACTATTCTTCGGAATTTTTATAGCTAGATGAAGCCGACTGGATCTTAATTTCTCTAATTTACAAAAAATGTAATCCGGCTCTTCGAGTTTCAAAAATTTGAACAAGGACAGACATGCCCGGAACCTGTAGAAATTTTCTAGGGAGCACCCCAATAAAATGTCAGTCCCCAATCTTATACATGAATTAAAGATCATTTGTAAATTGTTAAAATATTGCTTTTGAGGGCTAAACATAACAATATCTCCATACAAAAAATGCGGTAAAATATACATATGATTTGACTAAACGGAGTCGAAGATTAGAGTTAAGGTGTTTCGTGGTAGTCAGTAGGTGAAAGTGGGGGATCCTGGCCCATCCCAAATGGGATGAATTTTTATATGTAAATTACAACAATACAAACGATTACATATGTTTTTTTATATGAAGATTACAGTAGAACCACGATAATTAAATCTCTATATAAAATGTAAACGTAAGTATATAATTTTATTAAAAATCCGTTGTTCAACTGTACATTAACTGTACAATATTTTTTTAAGACATTTTGTTAGATGGCAGCACAGTCATAAACTTTAAGCTTTGAACTTTTTAATATTAATTAACTTTTCGATAGATGGTGCACATTTCTTACAGTTTAATTATCAACCACGATAACTAAAACTCTATATAAATGTATCTAAAATCAGGTATTCAACTGTAAATTATTATTATTTTCCAACTTTATCTGTAGGTGTCACTTTAAAAGCTTATTTTATGTACATGGTTTGTAACTTGGTTCAATATACAGTTTTATTATCAAATCAACCACGATAACTAAAACTCTATATGAATTTATCCAAAATCATGTATTCAACTGTATATTGTTATTTTTTAAAACATTATCTATAGATGTCACATTTCAAAGTTTATGTATATTCTGTAAACATGGTTTGTAACTTAAACGAATAATATTTATTTTTTAATTGAAATTGGATACTACAAAGTTATAATAATATTTATAATTTAACCTTGGCATTGAAAAAAAAAAAAAAACTAGTTCATCGTACAATAAATAAAAATTGTAAAATGTAATCAGCATAAAGTAAGAAAAGAAGATAAGAAAAAAATTGCATAATTGAAATTAGATAGTACGTTATATGTATTAATATTTTATAATTTAACCTTGGCATTGAAATCTTGATCATAATTTTTTTATTTTACCAACTTTATCTGTATATCATCTTTTTAAACTATACATTTGACGAAAGTAAAATTATTTTCTATTTAAATTATAAGATAGCAGATTTCATACCAATATTTTTTCACAATTTAAGTGGCTATGATTCGCACTTAGTACGTTATGTGTATTAATATTTTATAATTTAACCTTGGCATTGGAATCTTGATCATATTTTTTTTATTTTACCAGCTTTTTCTGTATATCATCTTTTTTTTTTCAATTGTTGAACACAACTAAAATATACCGTCTTATATTTCTAATTTTTAATTTATTTGAAGTTACTATTTTCGAAAAATTGTAAGCGAACCTACTTAATCCAGTTTCGAACTGATGAGATTATGGATGCGTATAAAACATATACACCACACTTAAACAATTAAATTTATAATTTATTTATTAAATTTGTTTTTTAATATTTATTTTATTGTTACAAAATTAATTTATTTATAATTTTATTTATGTTGTCACCACCATTTTGTGCCGTTTGTTAATGTGTATTTTAGGTGTGGTTGGCAGCCAAACACCACAAGCGACGTGCAGTCGCTATCGAGATTGAGACGAGACTGATTGGTTTTATTTTATTTATTTTTGTGTATGTGTTTGTTTTATTGGTATACCAGTCGGTGCGGTGCGTTGTTTTGGTTTTTTGTCTAGCTCGCGTTAGAATTGATTGTGGCGGCGAACGCATCAATGTAGGCGCAAGATTATGCGTGAATCGCCACATGACTCCCCCACGAGTATAAATCCCCCCCCCCCTCTGTAAATGTGTGTGTGTGTTGTTTGCTGTGTGCGAGTGTGTGTGATGCTTGCGCGCGTGTGCAAGTGTTTGTGTGATGTGCGAGTGTATGTATGATGCTTGCGTGGGTATGCAAGTGTGTGCGTGATGCTCGCGTGTGTTTGAGTGGGGCCGTAAGCAAAACTGCGACTTGCCAGTGTTTGTCTGACGTTTACTTGTCACAGTTTGCCTGCCTGACCTCAAAACATGCGCAGACCAGAAGGATATTCTGCAATCTACGTGTTTTGAGGTCAGTTCTGTCCTATGTCGTGTCAGTCTGGGGGGTGTAATTGGGAATGGCTGGGTGGTCGTTTTGCCCTACGACGTTTCATTGAGCCATTTGAATAAAACAAAATAATTTTTATTGCAAAAAAAAAAAAAATGTGTGGAAAAATTAAAAGATAATGAAACCGGAAAGAAAATGGTGGTAAAAATAAAAAAACGAAATATACATGATTTTATATAAAAAAAAAATGGTGTTGTCGGTGCTGATGGTGTCCCTTTTGGTCGCGATGGTAGTATTGGTGTTGATACCGCTGCTCTCAGATGGTGGTATACTAGTGATGATGACAGCTGTGATGATTCTGATGTTGGTGTTAGTAACGCTACTGCTGCATGCTGCTGATGGCGGTATTGAGCTTATGGTACATGTAGACATATTTGCCATTGATGTCATGATGATGTCGTGATGACGTAGGCGAGAGATACGTGCGCCGATGTTGGTCAAAATTTTGTTGTTGTTGGTGTTGCTGTTGTCGTCTTCGATGACGATGACGGTGATGATGACAATAACGAGGAACATGTGACTCGATAAATTATGGCGGCTGGAGTGACTGTGATGATGGTGATGCGCACCACATGTATAGCGATGTGCCCATGGTGTGATGACGGTGATGATGGTGATAGTTGTAATGGCGGTGATCGAATGTACGCGCACACAATTTATAACAAATTTTTGTGTCCATTGCGTTCTACATGGAATGTATGTTGGTGTGTGAGCCTCTTTCGTCTCTTTGTGTGACACCGTTTTGTGTTGGTGTATTTATTGTAAACGGGCGATGATGTATCGATTTATATTTATATTGCGAAAAATATAAATAATGTGGCACGTGGCCAATTTTTGTTGATTGTATTTGTTTTAGTTAATGGACGTACCCGTTGCTTGATACGGTATTCCGTATCAAGCGTCCATAATTCTGATCAATAATTGTATTCCTTGTATTTATTGTTGTTGCTTGTTGTATGTTATCTGACTCCGTGTGTTTAGATGCGTGTGGCGTGATTTGAAATACCACACAAAGCTTGCGGTTTCGAATGATTGTTGTGCCGTAAACACGGCAGTCGAAGGTCACCATTTATGGATGCGTATAAAACATATACACCACACTTAAACAATTAAATTTATAATTTATTTATTAAATTTGTTTTTTAATATTTATTTTATTGTTACAAAATTAATTTATTTATAATTTTATTTATGTTGTCACCACCATTTTGTGCCGTTTGTTAATGTGTATTTTAGGTGTGGTTGGCAGCCAAACACCACAAGCGACGTGCAGTCGCTATCGAGATTGAGACGAGACTGATTGGTTTTATTTTATTTATTTTTGTGTATGTGTTTGTTTTATTGGTATACCAGTCGGTGCGGTGCGTTGTTTTGGTTTTTTGTCTAGCTCGCGTTAGAATTGATTGTGGCGGCGAACGCATCAATGTAGGCGCAAGATTATGCGTGAATCGCCACAAGATTATGATTATAAACAAATGAATCTTCTCATCAAGCCGCGGCGACTGGACTGATTGTACCACAATTTTCATTCTATATTTTACAGAATGAATTGCGTAGGTTAAATTAGCGAATTATAATAATAGATCCAAATTATCTTACAATTTTTTTTTTTGTCACATTCACACAGCGCTATTGCTGTGTAAGCAAATTTAATAATTTTCTTTTCTACTTTAACTTGCATTAATCATTTAAAACCATTTAAGTGGATTACTGGCCTTTTCTTTAGAATAATAGCCGCATTTCTTGACGCATTAGTGATCCGGATCAGATTATTCGAATTGAAGTGTATGCTACCTTTCAAAATTTGTATTATGTATATGGTTTATAACTTGGACGAATAATTTTTATCACATAATTGAAATCGGATAGTACAAAGTTATAATAATATTTTATAATTTAACCTTGGCATTTAAAAAGAAAACTAGTTCAATATACGTATATATAAAAACCGTAATATGTAATCAGCATAAAGTAAGAAAAGAAGATAAGAAAAAAAATTACATAATTGAAATCGGATAGGACGTTATATGTATTAATATTTTATAATTTATCCTTGGCATTGAAATCTTGATCATAATTTTTTTTTATTTTTTTTTATTTTACCAACTTTATCTGTATATCATCTTTTAAACTACATTTGGCGAAAATAAAATGCTTCAATTAGAAATTTTTAAAGCTGCGAAAATAAACTTTGAATTGTTTGCACTTCATACAAAATTTAATTTAGAAGATGATTCCAACGTTAGTAAATTAACATCGTTTAATACTACGAATTATATAATAACTGAAGCTAGCGATTTTAATGCAATATTTTCCGAAATTGTTAATAATTTAAACATTAAAAGTGAAGATTTTCAAGAAAAAGAATCTGGCTGGGCTCTCGAAAAGATCATGTTTCTTGAACTTAATATCAACAAATATACTCCATTGCGAGGTTCTTCATATATTGATCTACCAGAAACTATTAAAAGAAAAAGAGCTATAATTAATATTCAAAATTCTGATCAGGCATGCTTTGCCTGGTCAATTATGGCATCTAGATATCCTAACGTAAAAAAACCTTATAGACATACATCATATCCACACTATTCTTCGGAATTGACTTTAGATGATATTAATTTGCCTATGCATCTAAAAGATATTTCAAAGTTTGAACAATTAAATAATATTAGTGTAAATGTATATGGTTTAGATGGTAATGAAATTGTGGGGCCATTATATTACACAAAATCTAAAAAACAGGAACATGTTAATTTGCTATTTTTTAGAAGATGATGTAAATACTCACTATTGTTTGATCAAAAATTTTAGTGCGCTAGTGGGAAACCAGTTATCCAAAAGAGCAAATAAAAAATGGATTTGTGATGGATGTTTAACTTTTTTTAGAAATGAGGAAGGTTTAAATAATCATTTGCAATATGGTTGTAATAAAATTAAATGTATTCTTCCTAATGAAGAAAATTGTATACTAAAGTTTAAAAACATCCAAAACAAAGAGCGAGTACCATTTATTATCTATTGCGATTTTGAAGCTGTACTAGCACCAATTTTTACATGTTTACCAAACGATAAAACCTCATTTACAGAAAACATTACAAAACATGAACCATACAGCTTCGCATATTACATTAAGTGTTCATACGATGATAAACTTTCTAAGTTTGAATTGTATAGGGGTAAAGATTGTTGTCAAATTTTTATTGAAAAATTAAAAATCGATTTACAAGTAATTTATGATAAATTACATACAAACATAAAAATGATAACACTAACAAACGAAGAAAAAGAACAATATGGCAATTCATCTACTTGTTATATATGTAAAGAAAGTTTTATTGACTGTTTGAATTATAAAGTAAGAGACCATTGCCATCTTACTGGAAAGTTCCGCGGAGCCGCTCATAACAATTGTAATTTAAATTATGGTTTACCTGACTTTGTACCAATTGTTTGTCATAATTTGAGTGGATATGATTCTCACTTTATTATCAAAGAACTTGGATTTGATACAGAAACAATTAATTTAATCGCTCAAAATAAGGAGAGATATGTATCTTTTACAAAACATTTTAAACTTTTAGATAATAAAACAATTAAATTAAGATTCATAGATTCATTCAAATTTATGTCTTCAAGTATTGATAATTTAAGTAAAAATCTTGAAGAAAATCAATTTAATGAAATACATAAATATTTTCCAAAGCAAAATGAATTTAATTTGGTTAGGAAGAAAGGTGTATTTCCATATGATTTTATTGATAATCATGAAAAGTTTAATCATACATGTTTACCCCCTCAATCTAGTTTCTATAATAAATTGAATGATTCCAATATTACCGAAGATCAGTATAATCATGCAACTAAAGTGTGGAATGAGTTTAAATGTAAGAATTTGGGGGATTATTCCGATTTATATTTAAAAACGGACGTTCTTCTCTTAGCTGACATTTTTGAAAATTTTAGAAATGTCTGTTTAGCCACTTACGATTTAGATCCAGCACACTATTACACTTCCCCAGGTTTAAGTTGGGATGCCATGTTGAAATTTACAAAAATCGAAATGGAATTGCTCACAGATATTAACATGATCAATTTCATTAACAAAGGGGTTCGTGGTGGATTAGCACAATGTTCGAAAAGATATAGTAAGGCGAATAATAAGTATATGAAAAATTATAAAGAAGATAAGGATTCTTCATATCTTATTTATTTAGACGCTAATAATTTATACGGATATGCTATGAGTCAATATCTTCCATATGCGAACTTTAAATGGCTAAATGAAAGCGAAATTGATAAGTTTAATATACATTCAACAAGTGATGAGGCGGACCTTGGATATATTTTAGAAGTTGATTTGGAGTACCCAGAAAATCTTCACAAAACACATAATGATTTACCATTTTGTGTGGAAAATGCTAAACCTGGTTATGCATCATCCAAACAAAATAAGCTGTTGGCTAACCTTAATCATAAGTTTAATTATGTCATTCATCAAAAAAATTTAAAACAATGTCTAAGCGAAGGTTTGATTTTAAAGAAAATACACAGAGTATTAGAATTCAGTCAAAAACCTTGGCTTAAGACATATATTGATCTGAATACGAGGCTTCGGACCTTAGCTAAAAATTGTTTTGAAAGGGATTTCTTTAAACTGATGAATAACAGCGTTTTCGGTAAAACTCTCGAAGATGTTTTTAAACGGAAAGATATAAGGTTACTCACACATTGGGAAAATACATAATTTAAAGGAGTTAGAGATAGTTAAAATGTTAAAGTTCAAAAGTTTATTAAAATTTAAAGTTAAGACAAAAAATAAATTTCTGATCATGACAACATTGATAAACCAACTAACAATCTTAATGATTCATAATTTAAAGGAGTTAGAAATAGTTAAAATGTTAAAGTTTATTAAAATTTAAAGTTAAGACAAAAATAAATTTCTGATCACGACAACATTGATAAACCAATTAACAATCTTAATGATTCATAATTTAAAGGAGTTAAAAATAGTTAAAATGTTAAAGTTCAAAAGTTTATTAAAATTTAAAGTTAAGACAAAAAATAAATTTCTGATCATGACAACATTGATAAACCAACTAACAATCTTAATGATTCATAATTTAAAGGAGTTAGAAATAGTTAAAATGTTAAAGTTTATTAAAATTTAAAGTTAAGACAAAAATAAATTTCTGATCACGACAACATTGATAAACCAACTAACAATCTTAATGATTCATAATTTAAAGGAGTTAGAAATAGTTAAAATGTTAAAGTTCAAAAGTTTATTAAAATTTAAAATTAAGACAAAAAATAAATTTCTGTTCATGACAACATTGATAAACCAACTAACAATCTTAATGATTCATAATTTAAAGGAGTTAGAGATAGTTAAAATGTTAAAGTTCAAAAGTTTATTAAAATTTAAAGTTAAGACAAAAAATAAATTTCTGATCATGACAATATTGATAAACCAACTAACAATCTTAATGATTCATAATTTAAAGGAGTTAGAAATAGTTAAAATGTTAAAGTTTATTAAAATTTAAAGTTAAGACAAAAATAAATTTCTGATCACAACAACATTGATAAACCAATTAACAATCTTAATGATTCATAATTTAAAGGAGTTAGAAATAGTTAAAATGCTAAAGTTCAAAAGTTTATTAAAATTTAAAGTTAAGACAAAAAATAAATTTCTGATCATGACAACATTGATAAACCAACTAACAATCTTAATGATTCATAATTTAAAGGAGTTAGAAATAGTTAAAATGTTAAAGTTTATTAAAATTTAAAGTTAAGACAAAAATAAATTTCTGATCACAACAACATTGATAAACCAATTAACAATCTTAATGATGCATAATTTAAAGGAGTTAGAAATAGTTAAAATGCTAAAGTTCAAAAGTTTATTAAAATTTAAAATTAAGACAAAAAATAAATTTCCGATCATGACAACATTGATAAACTAACTAACAATAATGATTCATAATTTAAAGGAGTTAGAAATAGTTAAAATGCTAAAGTTCAAAAGTTTATTAAAATTTAAAGTTAAGACAAAAAATAAATTTCTGTTCATGACAACATTGATAAACCAACTAACAATCTTAATGATTCATAATTTAAAGGAGTTAGAGATAGTTAAAATGTTAAAGTTCAAAAGTTTATTAAAATTTAAAGTTAAGACAAAAAATAAATTTCTGATCATGACAATATTGATAAACCAACTAACAATCTTAATGATTCATAATTTAAAGGAGTTAGAAATAGTTAAAATGTTAAAGTTTATTAAAATTTAAAGTTAAGACAAAAATAAATTTCTGATCACAACAACATTGATAAACCAATTAACAATCTTAATGATTCATAATTTAAAGGAGTTAGAAATAGTTAAAATGCTAAAGTTCAAAAGTTTATTAAAATTTAAAGTTAAGACAAAAAATAAATTTCTGATCATGACAACATTGATAAACCAACTAACAATCTTAATGATTCATAATTTAAAGGAGTTAGAAATAGTTAAAATGTTAAAGTTTATTAAAATTTAAAGTTAAGACAAAAATAAATTTCTGATCACAACAACATTGATAAACCAATTAACAATCTTAATGATTCATAATTTAAAGGAGTTAGAAATAGTTAAAATGCTAAAGTTCAAAAGTTTATTAAAATTTAAAATTAAGACAAAAAATAAATTTCCGATCATGACAACATTGATAAACTAACTAACAATAATGATTCATAATTTAAAGGAGTTAGAAATAGTTAAAATGTTAAAGTTCAAAAGTTTATTAAAATTTAAAATTAAGACAAAAATAAATTTCTGATCACGACAACATTGATAAACCAATAACAATCTTAATGATTCATAATTTAAAGGAGTTAGAAATAGTTAAAATGCTAAAGTTCAAAAGTTTATTAAAATTTAAAATTAAGACAAAAAATAAATTTCCGATCATGACAACATTGATAAACTAACTAACAATAATGATTCATAATTTAAAGAGTTAGAAATAGTTAAAATGTTAAAGTTCAAAAAGTTTATTAAAATTTAAAGTTAAGACAAAAAATAAATTTCTTTTCATAACAACATTGATAAACCAACTAACAATCTTAATGATTCATAATTTAAAGGAGTTAGAAATAGTTAAAATGTTAAAGTTTAAAAGTTTATTAAAATTTAAAGTTAAGACAAAAAATAAATTTCTGATCATAACAACATTGATAAACCAACTAACAATCTTAATGATTCATAATTTAAAGGAGTTAGAAATAGTTAAAGTTCAAAAAGTTTATTAAAATTTAAAGTTAAGACAAAAATAAATTTCTGTTCATAACAACATTGATAAACCAACTAACAATCTTAATGATTCATAATTTAAAGGAGTTAGAAATAGTTAAAGTTCAAAAAGTTTATTAAAATTTAAAGTTAAGACAAAAAATAAATTTCTGTTCATAACAACATTGATAAACCAACTAACAATCTTAATGATTCATAATTTAAAGGAGTTAGAAATAGTTAAAGTTCAAAAAGTTTATTAAAATTTAAAGTTAAGACAAAAAATAAATTTCTGTTCATAACAACATTGATAAACCAACTAACAATCTTAATGATTCATAATTTAAAGGAGTTAGTAATAGTTTTCTAATTATAATGAATTTAACCTTATAAAGACAAAAGGTGTTTCCCTTCCTATGATTATCTTGGTACTTTCAAAAAAAAGTTTAATGAAAAAAAATATAGTTTGGTGTGGTCAAAATTAAATGTAATGTCACTTTTAAAAGCTGATTTTATGCGCACGGTTTGTAACTTGGTTGAATATACAATCAACAATTAAAATTTAAACAATTGTAGGCCTTTTTAGAAGAACGCAAAAACAAAAATTAAAATTTGAATGCGACTCATTTTCATTAAAACTAGAAATTTTGCCATACATAAACGTTTATGCTGTTGTAATTTCCTTCGCCTGTGAAAAACAAAAATAATTCGCGGACCCCTGGTCCGCAAAGCGGACCCCGCGGGCAAAGCCCGCGGGGTCCGCGAATTATTTTTGTTTTTCACAGGCGAAGGAAATTACAACAGCATAAACGTTTATGTATGGGCTTTATGTATGGGTTTATCAATGGGCAAAGCCCGCGGGGTCCGCGAATTATTTTTGTTTTTCACAGGCGAAGGAAATTACAACAGCATAAACGTTTATGTATGGCAAAATTTCTAGTTTTAATGGAAATGAGTCGCATTCAAATTTTAATTTTTGTTTTTGCGTTCTTCTAAAAAGGCCTACAATTGTTTAAATTTTAATTGTTGATTGTATATTCAACCAAGTTACAAACCGTGCGCATAAAATCAGCTTTTAAAAGTGACATTACATTTAATTTTGACCACACCAAACTATATTTTTTTTCATTAAACTTTTTTTTGAAAGTACCAAGATAATCATAGGAAGGGAAACACCTTTTGTCTTTATAAGGTTAAATTCATTATAATTAGAAAACTATTACTAACTCCTTTAAATTATGAATCATTAAGATTGTTAGTTGGTTTATCAATGTTGTTATGAACAGAAATTTATTTTTTGTCTTAACTTTAAATTTTAATAAACTTTTTGAACTTTAACTATTTCTAACTCCTTTAAATTATGAATCATTAAGATTGTTAGTTGGTTTATCAATGTTGTTATGAACAGAAATTTATTTTTTGTCTTAACTTTAAATTTTAATAAACTTTTTGAACTTTAACTATTTCTAACTCCTTTAAATTATGAATCATTAAGATTGTTAGTTGGTTTATCAATGTTGTTATGATCAGAAATTTATTTTTTGTCTTAACTTTAAATTTTAATAAACTTTTTGAACTTTAACTATTTCTAACTCCTTTAAATTATGAATCATTAAGATTGTTAGTTGGTTTATCAATGTTGTTATGATCAGAAATTTATTTTTTGTCTTAACTTTAAATTTTAATAAACTTTTAAACTTTAACATTTTAACTATTTCTAACTCCTTTAAATTATGAATCATTAAGATTGTTAGTTGGTTTATCAATGTTGTTATGAACAGAAATTTATTTTTTGTCTTAACTTTAAATTTTAATAAACTTTTTGAACTTTAACATTTTAACTATTTCTAACTCTTTAAATTATGAATCATTATTGTTAGTTAGTTTATCAATGTTGTCATGATCGGAAATTTATTTTTTGTCTTAATTTTAAATTTTAATAAACTTTTGAACTTTAGCATTTTAACTATTTCTAACTCCTTTAAATTATGAATCATTAAGATTGTTAATTGGTTTATCAATGTTGTTGTGATCAGAAATTTATTTTTGTCTTAACTTTAAATTTTAATAAACTTTAACATTTTAACTATTTCTAACTCCTTTAAATTATGAATCATTAAGATTGTTAGTTGGTTTATCAATGTTGTCATGATCAGAAATTTATTTTTTGTCTTAACTTTAAATTTTAATAAACTTTTGAACTTTAGCATTTTAACTATTTCTAACTCCTTTAAATTATGAATCATTAAGATTGTTAATTGGTTTATCAATGTTGTTGTGATCAGAAATTTATTTTTGTCTTAACTTTAAATTTTAATAAACTTTAACATTTTAACTATTTCTAACTCCTTTAAATTATGAATCATTAAGATTGTTAGTTGGTTTATCAATATTGTCATGATCAGAAATTTATTTTTTGTCTTAACTTTAAATTTTAATAAACTTTTGAACTTTAACATTTTAACTATCTCTAACTCCTTTAAATTATGAATCATTAAGATTGTTAGTTGGTTTATCAATGTTGTCATGAACAGAAATTTATTTTTTGTCTTAACTTTAAATTTTAATAAACTTTTGAACTTTAGCATTTTAACTATTTCTAACTCCTTTAAATTATGAATCATTATTGTTAGTTAGTTTATCAATGTTGTCATGATCGGAAATTTATTTTTTGTCTTAATTTTAAATTTTAATAAACTTTTGAACTTTAGCATTTTAACTATTTCTAACTCCTTTAAATTATGAATCATTAAGATTGTTAATTGGTTTATCAATGTTGTTGTGATCAGAAATTTATTTTTGTCTTAACTTTAAATTTTAATAAACTTTAACATTTTAACTATTTCTAACTCCTTTAAATTATGAATCATTAAGATTGTTAGTTGGTTTATCAATGTTGTCATGATCAGAAATTTATTTTTTGTCTTAACTTTAAATTTTAATAAACTTTTGAACTTTAGCATTTTAACTATTTCTAACTCCTTTAAATTATGAATCATTAAGATTGTTAATTGGTTTATCAATGTTGTTGTGATCAGAAATTTATTTTTGTCTTAACTTTAAATTTTAATAAACTTTAACATTTTAACTATTTCTAACTCCTTTAAATTATGAATCATTAAGATTGTTAGTTGGTTTATCAATATTGTCATGATCAGAAATTTATTTTTTGTCTTAACTTTAAATTTTAATAAACTTTTGAACTTTAACATTTTAACTATCTCTAACTCCTTTAAATTATGAATCATTAAGATTGTTAGTTGGTTTATCAATGTTGTCATGAACAGAAATTTATTTTTTGTCTTAATTTTAAATTTTAATAAACTTTTGAACTTTAACATTTTAACTATTTCTAACTCCTTTAAATTATGAATCATTAAGATTGTTAGTTGGTTTATCAATGTTGTCGTGATCAGAAATTTATTTTTGTCTTAACTTTAAATTTTAATAAACTTTAACATTTTAACTATTTCTAACTCCTTTAAATTATGAATCATTAAGATTGTTAGTTGGTTTATCAATGTTGTCATGATCAGAAATTTATTTTTTGTCTTAACTTTAAATTTTAATAAACTTTTGAACTTTAACATTTTAACTATTTTTAACTCCTTTAAATTATGAATCATTAAGATTGTTAATTGGTTTATCAATGTTGTCGTGATCAGAAATTTATTTTTGTCTTAACTTTAAATTTTAATAAACTTTAACATTTTAACTATTTCTAACTCCTTTAAATTATGAATCATTAAGATTGTTAGTTGGTTTATCAATGTTGTCATGATCAGAAATTTATTTTTTGTCTTAACTTTAAATTTTAATAAACTTTTGAACTTTAACATTTTAACTATCTCTAACTCCTTTAAATTATGTATTTTCCCAATGTGTGAGTAACCTTATATCTTTCCGTTTAAAAACATCTTCGAGAGTTTTACCGAAAACGCTGTTATTCATCAGTTTAAAGAAATCCCTTTCAAAACAATTTTTAGCTAAGGTCCGAAGCCTCGTATTCAGATCAATATATGTCTTAAGCCAAGGTTTTTGACTGAATTCTAATACTCTGTGTATTTTCTTTAAAATCAAACCTTCGCTTAGACATTGTTTTAAATTTTTTTGATGAATGACATAATTAAACTTATGATTAAGGTTAGCCAACAGCTTATTTTGTTTGGATGATGCATAACCAGGTTTAGCATTTTCCACACAAAATGGTAAATCATTATGTGTTTTGTGAAGATTTTCTGGGTACTCCAAATCAACTTCTAAAATATATCCAAGGTCCGCCTCATCACTTGTTGAATGTATATTAAACTTATCAATTTCGCTTTCATTTAGCCATTTAAAGTTCGCATATGGAAGATATTGACTCATAGCATATCCGTATAAATTATTAGCGTCTAAATAAATAAGATATGAAGAATCCTTATCTTCTTTATAATTTTTCATATACTTATTATTCGCCTTACTATATCTTTTCGAACATTGTGCTAATCCACCACGAACCCCTTTGTTAATGAAATTGATCATGTTAATATCTGTGAGCAATTCCATTTCGATTTTTGTAAATTTCAACATGGCATCCCAACTTAAACCTGGGGAAGTGTAATAGTGTGCTGGATCTAAATCGTAAGTGGCTAAACAGACATTTCTAAAATTTTCAAAAATGTCAGCTAAGAGAAGAACGTCCGTTTTTAAATATAAATCGGAATAATCCCCCAAATTCTTACATTTAAACTCATTCCACACTTTAGTTGCATGATTATACTGATCTTCGGTAATATTGGAATCATTCAATTTATTATAGAAACTAGATTGAGGGGGTAAACATGTATGATTAAACTTTTCATGATTATCAATAAAATCATATGGAAATACACCTTTCTTCCTAACCAAATTAAATTCATTTTGCTTTGGAAAATATTTATGTATTTCATTAAATTGATTTTCTTCAAGATTTTTACTTAAATTATCAATACTTGAAGACATAAATTTGAATGAATCTATGAATCTTAATTTAATTGTTTTATTATCTAAAAGTTTAAAATGTTTTGTAAAAGATACATATCTCTCCTTATTTTGAGCGATTAAATTAATTGTTTCTGTATCAAATCCAAGTTCTTTGATAATAAAGTGAGAATCATATCCACTCAAATTATGACAAACAATTGGTACAAAGTCAGGTAAACCATAATTTAAATTACAATTGTTATGAGCGGCTCCGCGGAACTTTCCAGTAAGATGGCAATGGTCTCTTACTTTATAATTCAAACAGTCAATAAAACTTTCTTTACATATATAACAAGTAGATGAATTGCCATATTGTTCTTTTTCTTCGTTTGTTAGTGTTATCATTTTTATGTTTGTATGTAATTTATCATAAATTACTTGTAAATCGATTTTTAATTTTTCAATAAAAATTTGACAACAATCTTTACCCCTATACAATTCAAACTTAGAAAGTTTATCATCGTATGAACACTTAATGTAATATGCGAAGCTGTATGGTTCATGTTTTGTAATGTTTTCTGTAAATGAGGTTTTATCGTTTGGTAAACATGTAAAAATTGGTGCTAGTACAGCTTCAAAATCGCAATAGATAATAAATGGTACTCGCTCTTTGTTTTGGATGTTTTTAAACTTTAGTATACAATTTTCTTCATTAGGAAGAATACATTTAATTTTATTACAACCATATTGCAAATGATTATTTAAACCTTCCTCATTTCTAAAAAAAGTTAAACATCCATCACAAATCCATTTTTTATTTGCTCTTTTGGATAACTGGTTTCCCACTAGCGCACTAAAATTTTTGATCAAACAATAGTGAGTATTTACATCATCTTCTAAAAATAGCAAATTAACATGTTCCTGTTTTTTAGATTTTGTGTAATATAATGGCCCCACAATTTCATTACCATCTAAACCATATACATTTACACTAATATTATTTAATTGTTCAAACTTTGAAATATCTTTTAGATGCATAGGCAAATTAATATCATCTAAAGTCAATTCCGAAGAATAGTGTGGATATGATGTATGTCTATAAGGTTTTTTTACGTTAGGATATCTAGATGCCATAATTGACCAGGCAAAGCATGCCTGATCAGAATTTTGAATATTAATTATAGCTCTTTTTCTTTTAATAGTTTCTGGTAGATCAATATATGAAGAACCTCGCAATGGAGTATATTTGTTGATATTAAGTTCAAGAAACATGATCTTTTCGAGAGCCCAGCCAGATTCTTTTTCTTGAAAATCTTCACTTTTAATGTTTAAATTATTAACAATTTCGGAAAATATTGCATTAAAATCGCTAGCTTCAGTTATTATATAATTCGTAGTATTAAACGATGTTAATTTACTAACGTTGGAATCATCTTCTAAATTAAATTTTGTATGAAGTGCAAACAATTCAAAGTTTATTTTCGCAGCTTTAAAAATTTCTAATTGAAGCATTTTATTTTCGCCAAATGTAGTTTAAAAGATGATATACAGATAAAGTTGGTAAAATAAAAAAATAAAAAAAAAAAATTATGATCAAGATTTCAATGCCAAGGATAAATTATAAAATATTAATACATATAACGTCCTATCCGATTTCAATTATGTAATTTTTTTTCTTATCTTCTTTTCTTACTTTATGCTGATTACATATTACGGTTTTTATATATACGTATATTGAACTAGTTTTCTTTTTAAATGCCAAGGTTAAATTATAAAATATTATTATAACTTTGTACTATCCGATTTCAATTATGTGATAAAAATTATTCGTCCAAGTTATAAACCATATACATAATACAAATTTTGAAAGGTAGCATACACTTCAATTCGAATAATCTGATCCGGATCACTAATGCGTCAAGAAATGCGGCTATTATTCTAAAGAAAAGGCCAGTAATCCACTTAAATGGTTTTAAATGATTAATGCAAGTTAAAGTAGAAAAGAAAATTATTAAATTTGCTTACACAGCAATAGCGCTGTGTGAATGTGACAAAAAAAAAAATTGTAAGATAATTTGGATCTATTATTATAATTCGCTAATTTAACCTACGCAATTCATTCTGTAAAATATAGAATGAAAATTGTGGTACAATCAGTCCAGTCGCCGCGGCTTGATGAGAAGATTCATTTGTTTATAATCATAATCTCATCAGTTCGAAACTGGATTAAGTAGGTTCGCTTACAATTTTTCGAAAATAGTAACTTCAAATAAATTAAAAATTAGAAATATAAAACGGTATATTTTAGTTGTGTTCAACAATTGAAAAAAAAGATGATATACAGATAAAGCTGGTAAAATAAAAAAATTATGATCAAGATTCCAATGCCAAGGTTAAATTATAAAATATTAATACACATAACGTACTATCCAATTTCAATTATGCAATTTTTTTCTTATCTTCTTTTCTTACTTTATGCTGATTACATTTTACAATTTTTATTTATTGTACGATGAACTAGTTTTTTTTTTTCAATGCCAAGGTTAAATTATAAATATTATTATAACTTTGTAGTATCCAATTTCAATTAA